>PYSS01000031.1:48287-62829 GCA_003049465.1 Magnaporthiopsis rhizophila | reverse complement strand
AGGGGGGGGGGGGGGGGGGGGGGGGACGACGATAGCGGACAAAACCATATTATTATGCATATTAGAACGTACACCCTTCCAGGATCATAAACGTTAACTACCTACCCGGCGAACACTCCTTCACCACCATGAACACCCCATTGGCCTGGCCTATGGATCAGGCGAACTCCACGTACCATCGTTGGAACCGTGTGGGAACATTCACCGTTTATGATCCTGGAAAGGTATATATGTATGCATTATGATGGCAGATAGCAGCGACAGGGGACGAAGGCGGGGAGAAGGGCTGCTTGCAGCAAATACCAAGAGAATAACCGGATACCACCTGCTCCTCCAGGCGGACGCTCTAGCCGGAATCCGGAATACGTTCGAGCGTTGGGCGGTAGATGGAGACCGGGCTGAAATCCACGACTGCAACCTCGTATTGTTCCATGTATTTACTGCGTAGATTGTTGCTTATTCACCCTTTAAGAAGTTATGAGCACACCCGTGCGCCTCTCGCCGCCTGGTGATATCGTTTTCATTGATGAAATGAAAAGGTACCGAAACTCTCGCTGCCTCCGCTTGCTATGCACACGAAAATCAGAACCCCTGTCTTTATATGCCTCGCACGCCGATAAGCCCCCTTCCCCGTTGTTATGAGCGCCGGTTGTTGAAAACACTCCACTCCCTGCTCTCCGATCCGCTTCCAAAGATGCGATCCCATGCCTGAATCGGAAAAGATGAAAATAAAAACCAGACAAGGAAAAAGCAACATCTCTAGAAGAGGCCATCGATCTCGCCAGTCTCGGGATCCACGTCAACCTTGAGGTATCCCGGCGCCGTCGGGAGGCCTGGGATGGTCTGGATATCGGCGGCGAGGGCGTAGAGGTACCCGGCGCCCGCCGCCATCCTGACGTCGCGGATGGGGACGGTGAAGCCCGTGGGGGCTCCCTTGAGGTCCGGGTCGTGCGAGAGCGAGTACTGCGTCTTGGCCACGCAGATAGGCAGGTTTCCGTACCCTTGCTTTGTGTACGTGTCCACCTTCTTCTGCGCCAGCTCCGACAGCTCGACGGCGGCCGCGCCGTACATTTCTCGGGCGATCGTCTCGAGCCGCTCCTGCACCGTGCCCTCGAGCCCGTAGAGCAGCCCAAAGTCGGGCTTGGGAAGCTCGCTGGCCGCGATGACGGCCTTTCCGAGCTCGACCGCCCCCGCGCCGCCCTCGGCCCAGTGGTTGGAGAGCACGGCGTCGACGGCGCCCGCCGCGAGAGCCTCCTCGCGCACAACCGCCACCTCGGCCGCCGTGTCGGTCGCGAACTTGTTGATGGCAACAATAACCGGCACACCGTATCGGCGTGCGTTGGCGATGTGCTTTCGCAGATTGGTGCAGCCCGCCCGCAACACCTCGACGTTCTCCTGCCTGTAGACGGGGTCTAGCGGCGCGCCAGGGGCGATGGGCGGACCGCCTCCGTGAACCTTGAGAGCCCTGACGGTCGCCACGACGACGACCACATCGGGCACCAGGCCTGAAGCCCGGCACTTGATGTTGAAGAAGCGCTCGCCACCCATGGTGAAGTCGAAACCAGCCTCGGTAACGGCGAAGCCCGTGTTTGACGCGTGGTCCTCGTCGGGCTCGGTGCCGACCAGCTTGAGGGCCATTTTGTCGGCCAGGATCGAGCTGTTGCCGATGCTGATGTTGGCAAAGGGACCCGCGTGGACGAAAACAGGCGTGCCCTCGAGCGTCTGCATGAGGTTGGGCTTGATGGCGTCGCGCATCAGGGCGGCAAGGGCTCCGCTTGCGCCAATGTCGTCGCATGTGACGGGGTCGCCGCTGCGGGACGTAGCAACAACCATACGGCCCAGGCGATCACGCATATCAGCAAGGCTCGTGCTCAGGGCGAGAATGGCCATGCATTCACTAGCAACCGAGATGTCGAAGCCCGTTGCGCGTGTCTGGCCACGCTCGGTCGGCGCGGTACCAATCGTGATTCCTCGCAAGTGACGGTCGTTCACGTCCAGGACACGCCTCCAGGTGATGGTCTCAGGGTCGATGTCCAGCCGCGCGAACCGGGTGATCTCCTCCTCGGTCAGTTCGTCCGGGTTCGTCTTGGTAATACCCAGCTTCTGCAGGCGGCGGAACATGATAGGTGCGAACTCCCTCTTGCCGTTCTTCACAGGCACCAGACGCTTATACAGCGCAGCATCCCTCTGGGTATTTTCGTGGAAAATGCGCGTATCAATAGCAGCGGCGAGCAGGTTGTTGGCGGCCGTGATGGCATGAATGTCGCCGGTGAGGTGGAGGTTGAACTCGTCCATGGGGATGACCTGGCTGTAGCCACCGCCGGCGGCTCCGCCCTTGATGCCAAAGGTCGGGCCTTGGCTGGGCTGGCGCACGTTTGCAAACGTCGGACGCCCCAGGTGGGCGCCGAGAGCCTGGGCCAGACCCATCGTGGTCGTGGACTTGCCCTCGCCGAGCGGCGTCGGGGTGATGCCGGTAATGACGACGTAGCGACCGTTGCGGCGGTGCTCGAGGCGGTTAAGCAGGCTAAGGTCGACCTTGGCCTTGTACGCACCGTACGGCTCCAGCTCCGAGCTGGCGATGCCGACCTCGCTGGCGATCTTAGTCACTGGCTTGGGAACCTGGGCCATGGATATCGCGATATCGGAGGGAACGGGCTCCATCAACTTCAGTGATAGCGGTGCAATCTTACGATTCTTTTGCCGCTGGAAGTACATGGTGGCAGAGTCTGTGACATTCTGCAACAGCATGGCCACGGTCATGGGGCCGACGCCTCCTGGCACAGGAGTGCGGAAGGAAGCAACTTGTGAAGAGGACTCGGCGTCGACATCGCCGACCAAGCGCTGACCTGAGGGCTTGGTGGAGTCAGGGATGTAGTTAGTGCCGACATCGATGACAATGACGCCGGGCTTCAGCCACTCTCCTCTGATGAGCTGTGGCTGGCCAATGGCGGCGATGACGACATCGGCCACCTTCAGGTGCTCCTCGAGGTTGGTCGTCTTCGAGTGGCAGATGGTGACGGTAGCGTCGGCGTTCCTGAGCAGATTGCTGATGGGGATACCGACGATGTCGCTGCGGCCAATGACGACAGCATTCTTGCCCGTGAGGTCGATCCCCGTCTCCTGGAGCAGGACCATAACGCCCTTGGGAGTACAGGGAATAAAGAAGGGATTGCCACCACGCTTGGCCAGCTCGCCGACGTTGTAGGTGCCAAGACCGTCAACATCCTTCACGTCAGCAATGGCCGAGGTGATAGTCTTCTCGTTGAGGTGCTTGGGCAGAGGCAGCTGAACGAGAATGGCATGGACCTTGGGGTCGCTGTTGAGGGTGTGCAGCTTGGCGAGAAGCTCTCCCTCGGAGACGGTCTCGGGATAGCGGGATATTTCACATTGTATGCCAACCTATAAGCCAGGGTGAGCGAGTGCGCAGACACGACTGGCAGGAATGCAAAAAAAAAGGCATTATTACCTGGAGGGCGGCCTTGAGCTTCATTTCAACATAGAGGGCTACACCAAGACGGAAGAGGATTCATTGTCAGTGATTACTCTGGCAGCCATCGAGTCGCCCACTCCTTGTCGTGAGATCCTCAACGGGCGGAAAGCGGGGATGGCGATTCCCGAGAGGAGCAACCTACTAGAGTCGGATCGATCACCAACTGGGTATGGATGAGGTTAGCCTGCTGAACAGGGGAGGCCCAAGACAGGAAGAGTACCGACCTTGGATGATTTTTAGACACGGCTTATACAGGGGGTTTTTAGCCTGCTTCTCCGCGATCTCGGACTGCAGACGCTCCCGGATCTTCTTGGCAATGGCCGTGCCGCCAATCTTGGTCGCCGACATGGTGCAGGTTGAGGACGAGAAAAGCCTTGGGGGACAGAGAAGGTGGCCGGAGCAGACTCGAGATCGCCGTGGTGACGAGCGAGAAATACCGCTGCAGCTCC
This sequence comes from Magnaporthiopsis rhizophila, assembly GCA_003049465.1. NCBI lineage: Eukaryota > Fungi > Ascomycota > Sordariomycetes > Magnaporthales > Magnaporthaceae > Magnaporthiopsis > Magnaporthiopsis rhizophila. The sequence continues at coordinate 58,890 of PYSS01000031.1, read as the reverse complement.
AGCAGCAGGGGCGCGGGGCGTGTTGAGCGAATGCGGGCAGCGGCAACAGCGGATGAGGTGGGGAGGAAGCCGAGGAGGCGGCAGGCTCGAAACACAGAGCAGCTGGAGAAGATGTCCACGCTACGATAGAGATGCTGGTGCTGTGGGGCCGGTCAATCCCGGACTTGTTAATGGGCGTTGGCCCTGTGTCGCGGCCCGGTCCAGATAACCGTCGGGCGTTGTTCCTCGAGCTCAGCAAAAGGCCGCTACGCATGCCACGCACGAAAGCCCCCAAAGGGCCGTATATGCACTTGGACATGTTCCGCTAGATATCTATACAGGACAACTAGACCAATTGTTCTCGAGTGATTGACGCGGATATCTTTCTTTACATCTCTCGGCCTTCCGTCTAATTCCCTCGCACTTGCCCGACGGACAAACGGACGACAGGATTCCGACCAAGGAGCGGAAGACGAACTAAGTGGCTCAAAAAGCGGAGTCGAAATACGTCTTTCAGCACGTCCCATCACCTTTTCAGGTTGACGCCAAGTTGGATTATTAGTCGACCTATACCTATTTGGCGATGCAAAGAGCGTTTTGGCATGATTTACAGGCTCTTTGTGTTTTCCGCAACACCAGGAGAAGGCTGAGTGCCCAGGCACGAGGCCCAGAATAAAACGTGCACCTCTGCACCACTTGCTGCACCTACCAAAAGGAGCAACTTTCATCTAACACGCAGCTTTAAATTTGCTGTTAAAACATATACTTACAAGTACTACTACGCACAAGGTATTTACATCTTTTTCCTATTTCTTATCTTTTCTTATATCTTATCTTTTTTCCTTTTTCTTATCTCTCTTGTTTAAGGTGATTCGCAGGTGTTTTTATGCCAGGAGCGTGGTGCAAGGCAAATTGGTTGAGGTGCACGTTTTATTTTGGGCCTCGTGCCAGAGGAGCAATCTAGCCCGTCAGCCAGTAAATGGCCCGTGCGCCAGTGAGTAAAGGCGGTGAATCATGGCCAAATGAGTCAAATGTGTGTGGAGGATTGCAGAGGGGCGGGGCGCCTACCCGAACCCCTGCTGCCCCTCCACAAGCGCCGTCTGGCGCCAGCGCACAACCCACGCCGCCTGGCCAAAATTTGACCCTAGAAAAAAAGACGTCTAACTATCAACGAATTATTTGCGACGGACCGAGCGAGCCTCGACACCCAGCTATTTAACGGCCGAGACCCTCCACCGACGTTCGCGATCATCGTGCCAGTCAGTACCTTGGTTCGGCAACCAAAACATCGGACAAGATGAGGCCTATTCTCCTGGCCGGCCACGAGCGTGCCCTCACTCAAATTAGGTACAGATCCCTGCTTCAGCTTTGTTGCGCGTGTGGCCGCACAAGAGGATAGAAGAGGAAGATATGGGAAGAACAATGGCAACAAAATGCATGAGCCGGCTCAGATCGGGAGGGCGCTGTCGTTCGCGACCAATATCAAAAGGTCCCCGGCATGCTAGGCGCAGGGTGAATGTCCGGCTGACCCTTGGGGGCTGCTGCCGTTGCGCAAACACAGATTCAACCCCGATGGCGACCTCATATTCTCCGTCGCAAAGGACCAGCAGATCTGCGTCTGGTACGCCCACAACGGCGAGCGGCTAGGCACCTATCACGGCCACGTGGGTGCCATCTGGACCGTCGACGTCGACCCCACGAGCACCGTCATCGCCACCGGGTCCGCAGACAACACCATCAAGCTGTGGGAGGTCAAGACGGGCCGCTGCCTGGCCACCTGGGAGTTCCCCACCGCCGTCAAGCGCGTCGAGTTCAACGAGGACGGAACCCGCCTGCTGGGCGTCACCGAGAAGCGCATGGGTCACCTGGGTACCATTGTCGTCCTCGACATCAAGGTCGACGTCGACGCCGAGCAGAACCCCGAGAGGGCCATGACCATCGTCTGCGACGAGAGCAAGGCCACCGTTGCCGGGTGGAGCTACCTGTCCAAGTACATCATTGCAGGCCACGAGGACGGTTCCGTGTCGCAGTACGACGGCAAGGTGAGATGTTACGATTACGGGAAAAGCTAGAGCCCCGGACAGCGAGACAGCTTTCAACTAACCAACAACCCCCAACAAAAGACCGGCGAGCAAATCCACTCGGTCCAGATCCACGACCTCGGCATGCAACTCACCGACCTGCAGTGGTCGCAGGACCGCACCTACTTCATTACCGCGTCCAAGGACAAGACGGCCAAGCTGGTGACCGCCAGGGACCTCGAGGTCCTCAAGACCTACGTTGCAGACACCCCTCTGAACAGCGCCTCCATAACCCCCAAGAAGGACTTTGTCATCCTGGGAGGTGGCCAGGCCGCCATGGACGTCACCACCACCTCGGCGCGCCAGGGCAAGTTCGAGGCTCGCTTCTACCACAAGATCTTCGAGGAGGAGATTGGCCGTGTGAGGGGTCACTTTGGTCCTTTGGTGAGAAAGACCTGTTTCCAGAAGACACCCAGATCCATTCGCTAACCGGAGAACTCCCTGCCTTTCTCTAGAACACCGTCGCCGCAGAGCCCAACGGCAAGGGCTACGCCAGTGGTGGTGAGGACGGATACGTCCGCGTGCACATGTTTGACAAGGGCTACTTTGATTTCATGTACGAGGTCGAGAGGGAACGCGCCAACAGGCTGGCAGCACAACAATGATTTCGCAGGTCTGGTAGTGGCTGTTTTCATTTGCGGCGGGGTTCTTTACTAAAGGAAGTCATCTAAAGGAAGGCGTTTTGGGACTTTTTTTTTTGCGTGTCTGTGTCCAAGGCTGGACCAAAAAGGGCGGGTGGGCTTAATAAACGGCGTTTTGCTTAGACATCCTATCCATCCCCCAAACCGTCCGCTGTGCTGTGCGGCTACCACGAGTGATCCCGGCGGACGCAGTGGGACGGACGTTGCATTTTGATATTAGAGATGCACAACGCGATGATGACGCGCGCTAGTATCCAGGCGAGGGCATCATGAGGTCACAAGATCGAAAGCATCTAGAACAAGCGATATCTCTTGACCGGTTAGTACCTAGCTACCTTGTCCCACAAGCCACAGAGGGGTGTTGAAAGAATCTCTACCCAGCAAGCACGTAAGCTCAAAAGAACTAGAGCCATATCCCCCTGACACAACAAAGATGCCAAATAATCCGACGCGCCCGTTCTATCAGTATGTCTCCCTCCCGCATTCGCCCCCAAAGGCGAGTTTTTCTCTGCAATATGCGGATATCCCTCACGACTATGGATGGGGCAGCCCCCAAACCCCAATAAGACTTGACTGAAAACTCAAAACCAAGGAAAGTAAATCCAGCCCAAGTTTCCCAGTTGATAGCGCACCCAAAACGCCACATTCTTTTTTTTCTCACCTCTTCATCGTTAGCCCGTCCCATCCCCCTTTCTATATGTACACACAACAGAGAACGCGATATTAAAAAAAACCCCTGATATTGGTTTTGGTTTCACTTCTTCTTGCCCTTGGACTTGCCCTTGGCGGACGGGGCAGGGGACGTGTTGGAAATTACGCTCGAGGCACGGGACGGCGCCGCCGAGGTGGCCTTGCTGGCAGGACCCGACTTGACATTATCGAGTGCCTTGTTCTGTAGTTGAGAAGAAGCGTCAGGACGGGTTCTCGCAAAATAACAGTCAAGATTCCGGCTAGAAATAAAAAACATACCTTGACTCCGTTCTTGGACTTCTTCTTGGGCGGCGCCATGCCCAGGATGCTGTCCTCATCATTCTCCTCGTCCTCGACCTCACGCTTCGCGCGGCCGTTGACGCCGTTGGCACCCTTGGTGGTCGTGTTGACATCGTCAAACTCCTTGACGATGGTGGTGAGCAGCGTAGTGCAGCGACGGCTGAGCTCCGTCGAGCTCCTGCTCAAGAAGAACCAGTCGAACCGGAAGAGCGGGCTCTCGCGGATCTCGTCGCGTATCTTCTCAAAGATGCCCTCCGAGTCGATGCCGTGCCTGTCGAGCATGACGAGCAGGAACCGGTCCTCCTCCTCCGTGTATACCTTCTTGTTCGTCGTCGAGACCGAGTAGTTGATCTTGAGCTGCTGGAGCGGGACGCGGTACTGTCCCATCTTCTTGCGCAGCATCTTGCGCTGGTGTTCGATCTTGCGGAGCTTCTCCTCGCCGTCCTCGATCGTCTTGATGGCTTTGGGATAGTCGGCAATCTCCGTGTACCGCTGCCAAAAGACCTTGGAGTACGCCTTGATCTCTGCCGCCGTCTTGCTGCCGACTTCGGTGGCGATGCCATCAAAGTCCCCACGCCCGAACTTGTGGCAGCCGTTGACGAACTGCTGGAAGTCCCTCCTGTTCCACTCGTAGAATCCTTCCTGCGAGAGCTGCTGCTTGCGCTCTTGCTCCTCCTCGGTCAGTGGAGTGGCGTTGTCGATCTCTTGCTGCTCCAATGCCTGCTCCGCTTCCCGCTCGGCAAGCGTGGACTCGTCGCCATCCGGCAGAGGAACCTTGTAGCCAATCTCCTTGCGGTAGTACGCCGTCTCGCGATCCTGCAGGTCACGGAGCTCGGGTGGGAAGAACTGGTAGTCCTGGATGTGGTACTGCTTGGGGGCGCGAGGGGCCTTGGGCTTGACCTCCTTGGGCGCTCCCGTGTGGCCGTAGATGGCCTGTCGGTAGTACTTGTCCACCGAGTACGTCTGCTCCTTGCGCTCTCGCTTGGCCGGGTTGATCCATGTGGCGCCGATGTCCTTCTTCTTGGCAAAGTTCTCGCCGTTCCAGTCGTATGCCGACTCGGAGGAGAACTTCTGCAGATCGTCGATTCCAAGCTTCTCGTAGCGAGCATTGAGCTCGCGTGTGCGGCTCTCGCCCGAGGCAAGCATCTTGTCGATGTCATCGTCGTTCAGATCATTGCCGGTTGTGATGGAGCTCTTGCCGGCTTCCCTGTTGAAAACAGACTCGGCTCCGTGCTGGATCATGGACAGCAGCTCGTCCTTGTTGGCCGCAGCCTTGGCGGCGACTTGCGCTCTCCCCTGCTGGATGACCAGGCGGTCGAGGTGCAGCTTCTGCGCCGCTCGCTCCAGGACCTTCTCCTCGATGGTGTTATCGATGAGGAAGCGGTAGACCACGACCTGCTTGGTCTGTCCGATACGGTGGGCACGATCCATGGCCTGCAGGTCGGCCTGGGGATTCCAGTCGCTGTCGTAGAGTATGACAATGTCTGCGGTGGTAAGGTTGATTCCCAGGCCACCGGCCCTCGTGGTGAGCAGGAAGACAAACTTCTCCGATCCTGGCTTGTTGTAATCGTCGATGGCGGCAATACGATCCTCGTGGGCCGTGCTTCCATCAATCCGGCAGTACTTGTACCCGCGGAAGACGCAGTAGTCTTCCAGGATGTCAAGCACCCTGCTCATCTGCGAGAAAATGAGCACGCGACTGCCCTGGCTCTGGAGCCGCTTAAGAAGCTTGTCCAGGATGACCATCTTGCCGGCGTTGAAGACCAAGTGCTCGTCGGTTGTATAGGGAGGGCCGGGTTCGGCTCCCTCAAAGAGGTAGGGGTGGTTGCAGCACTTGCGCAGCTGCATGACAATATTCAAGAGCCGTGTCTTGGACTCGCGCTTTCCGTTGGCGCCGTTGACGGCGTCAATATCCTTTTCGAGAATCTTCTGGTACCAGTTACGCTGCATCTCCGACATCTTGAGATAGAGGTTAACCTCCTTCTTGGGAAGAAGGCTCTTCTCCACGTCGCTCTTGACACGCCGCAGCAGGAAGGGACGCAGAACACGATGCAACTGCTGGACGACCGTGTCCGAGTCCTTGCCCTCTCCAGAGAACCACTGATCAAACGCCTCAGAGTCGCCAAACACATCGGGCAGCAGGAAGTTCAGCAGGGCCCAGAGCTCGTGGATGTTGTTCTGGAGCGGCGTGCCCGTAATAAGCAGCCGGTTCCGAGAGTTGAACAGCCTGATGACTTGTGCCAACGACGACTCTTCGTTCTTGATGCGGTGCGCCTCGTCGATGATGATGTACTCCCAGGCGAACTTCTTAAGATGGGTCTTCTCGCGCAGAATCATCTCGTAACTGGTGATGCAGACATCGAAGTCCTCGTCGACGAGCCGGTCGTTGATGAGTGCAGCGCGCTCGTCTTTGGCTCCCTGAAGAACAAGGACGTTGACCTCCGGCGTCCACTTGGCGATCTCGCGTTTCCAGTTGTCGAGCGTAGACTTGGGTACGATAACCAGGTGTGGGCCGGTGATGTCCATGATATGCCGGAGATAACCTAGGAACGAGATGGTCTGTAGCGTCTTTCCAAGACCCATCTCGTCTGCCAGAATGCCAGAGATACCGTTCTCGTGCAGTGAGATCAGCCAGTTCAGACCCGCAATCTGGTAGTCTCGCATCGTTCCTTGGATGAAGGCGGGCGACTCGCGGAAAACAGTCTCGGCCGAGCCGCCATACTTCTCATCCTTGAGAAGCTCTGCATCCTCCTCGGCTTCGGTCTTGCGGAGCTTGCCGCTAGCAGCACCACCCTGGCGACTTGAGCTCTTCTTCGACTTGGCCGCCTCGGCATTCTGCGCGTCGATTCGCTCCATGATCTCGCGGATCTTGGGATCGGGGTTCGTCTCGATGAAGTGCCGGAACAGGTCGGTCAGGCCGAGAAGATACCTGAACCTGCGCAGAGTATCATCCTCCTAGATGAGGTAGTGCGCCGTCAGTACCGCCATCCGTCACTGTGAGGGAAGGCGTCGTGGCTGCGAAGCCGTAGCCCCTGGTGGCAGATCCTACCTTTGACTCGCCAAGTCGATCATGTTTGCGACCAAAGATGCTGCGGCGTAGCTGATTTGCCTCTGAGCGACGCTTCCGGCCATCGACGGCCGGGTCGCCCATCACACTGCTGGCTGTAGTGTTTGGATTCGTATCCGAATCGGTCATGTCGGGTGTCTCGTCCACGTCCTGATCACTTGTAAGTCGTGGGATATAGGGGAAATATCAGGCCCAAGGTATTTCCGGCCACACATGTATGCTGTTGAGCTTACCATTGAGTCGCCGCCCTGAGGGGCTTTGCTGGCCGCGGCGTCTGGCATGGACGCGTCGGTGTCGTGGCCGCCCGCTCGCGAAGAGCGAGGAGGCATCTTGGCGGTGTTGAAATGCGATGGAGGTGCGCGCACTTACACGCGATTTGATACGCGCTTTGCTGGAGCTTCAACCGGCCACTGTGATTTCTCAATTCGCCTTGTTTTTCGCGGTTTGGGGTTTTGTTCCGCGTCGTGCAGCTGCGCAATAGTCTGGTAATGGTGGCAGGTTGGTGCGTGGGTGGTTGTGCCCAGCAGGAGGGTCGGGATGCCGAGCGAGAGAAAGTCTTCAAGCGGCGCCGGGGGGTCGAGAGACCCACTCAACGCGTCAAATTGATCCGTAGAGTCGTGTCACGTGCCGGTAGCTCCCGCCTCCCTTCGTGACGGTGCGATGCATGCTGATTCAGCGGACTTTGAAATTCATGGAAGGCTCGCGCTGAGCCCCACGCAGGCAAGAGTCAGTCAGGCGGCCGCTGATCAGGTCCCTGACGCCCAGCACAGGCCGCATAGCAGGCAGAGACATCATCACTCACCTACACCTCCCTAGGTACATATGTATCCCTGGCTTGAATATCTTTGTTCCGGCTTCCCGTCTCGCCGGTTCGGAACACTGATAACGACTCGGATCTGGAAACCGCACGAGAGCCGCTGCCTCCACCATCACCATCACATCAGCAACACGCAGCGTCGTCACTGTCACTTGCGCTCAATTGCCATTATTATTATCTGTTTCAGCCTGCTCTGCACCCATCTGTCTGTCTATTGCTCGTCGCTCATTTAAGGATTGGGAATCCCACGGCGAACCACAGTCGGCCACGCAAACGACCCCGACCGCCTGGCGATACCCACCAGCCTTTCTCACGAGGCCCAGTTGGGCTCCCCTCTGCAGCCTCTGCGACCCACCATCCCACTGTTTACGGAGTCTGCACGCGGAAAAAAAAAACCCCCTCGCCTTGTCCCGGGGCAACAGAAGGCTGCGAAAGAACGAGACGGACAAGGACAACCTGTCATCGACCGTCGACCCTTTCCTTCGCCTCGCGAGGTGTCCTTGAAGGACACCCTGCACCGGCTCGTAATCGACGGCCCCAGGTCCCCGACCAGCCAAACGACGGACCAGATCAAAATCAGTGTAGCAGCAGTCGATAGATTACAAAATCCTTGCGGCCACCCACGATGAGTGCCGAGTCGCCCGAGCAGCTGCTGGATGCCTTCAAGGCGGCGGCCTTGTCGGTCACCCGACTGTACAAGACGTCAGCCGCTGCGCAGGCCAAGGCACGAACCGACGGGTACCAGGACTGCTTGGACGACCTGCTCGCCTTCCTCGACCGCGAAAGCATTGGACTGGACGACGGCGAGGGATGGAAGATACGGCGCTGGGCCACAGAAAGACTTGAAGGCGGAGCTCGGGAAGTCTCCTCGCAGGGTCCTGAGAGCGAAGACGACGCCGACAAGGCTGAGACAGCCTCATCCCCGGAGCTGCACCGCCCGACCCTCGCCACCGTCGGCACCTACCCCGCTGCCCCCCAGATGCGGACAGACTCGGCGCCACCGCCGTCCACCATACCAGCCGCGACAAGGCAACCGACAACCACAGCGGACTCGGCCGAGATCGACGACATAGCTGTGATATCTGTGCCGACACAGGACACATTCAATTTCCAGTCTTCGATCCCATATCCACAGGAGCCCAACCTGAACCTGGCGAGCCTCGACCTTTCCGACTCGCGACCCCAGGATGGTAGCCAGCAGCAGCAGCAGCAATCATTGCTATCATCTGCCGTACCGCTGCCAGCACGACTATCAAGGGCACGGCACAGCGGCAGTGCTGGCAGGAACCCGGGGAGGGCGCCGGCTCGGCTAGGAAAAGGGGCAGGCCAGAAGAGGCGGATGGGAGACGACCTCGCCGACATTTTCAACATCGGGAGTCTGGGTTACAACGGCAAAGACTTCTTCGGCGGGGGGAAGAGAAGCAAACACGCCTAATGAGATATGGATATGTGGCACGACGGCACAAGAGGAGGGTACTTTTCACGAAGCATTCTGATCAAGCCAGCATACCTTGGGGCGTTAATTCGTGGTTGCTTTCCTTTCCGTCTCCCTTTTTGTTCCAATTTCAGCTTCATTCGCTTGGGTTATATTGGAGCGGCGCATCGAACTTTGGAGTGGTTACGCACATGCCAGAACGACACATTATCAGCAAACGCATCAGCCATCATAGTCGCGATCGCTACCCGGCGTATATAAGGCATTCGGCACGATTCACATCCCTCGCCCACGAAGCGGGTGGAACTGCGTTTTTGGTTTTTGCTGGTTCTATTTTTTTTTTCCCCCTCGTCGGCATCTCTCTTCCTCTCTTGTTAGATGGTTCATTTCGGGGAAGTATGGAGCCCGCTTCAATGTCGGGCTTAGAAATGTGTCAGCGGAGACTTTGTATGCGTTGGCGCTGAGGTATATCGAAGGACATAGGTGATACTCAATTTCATAGAGCAATTGAGCCTTATACACCGTTCGCATCACTCCGTATGTCCCCAACTCATAGCTTGTTCTGGCGGTGTCGTCTCCCAGAGCAGCAGCCTCGCGGGGCACGTGACGTATGTGATGCTGTAAAAGGACTTTGCACCAAACGGCCCGCGAGGTGGCATGGTTTCGGAATACATATGAACCAGAAGATACGAGAAGACATCGGAAACATGAAGCGATGTAGCAAATAGGAAGGCGAATGACAGCCCGGATACTGTCACATAATGGCATTCTGATGACGGTCAATGAACTGCAGTCGTTTTATTTGGGTGTCATGCCGGATCACCTTGAATTAAGTGTGAAATATAAGAATGCCCTTCTGCCGGGACCCAAGAACAAAGACGATGACGTCTTGCACCCAAACGCAGGTTTAATAGATCCAGCTAGGTGCGAATATGCAGCTAAGCAAAGCAAGCCAGAGTGACCCAGCCGAGGACCAATGTCGCACACCACGGGTGCAGATATTGTCCAGCGCGAAGGAAACACGTACATCGGGCATATGCAGCTACACGAAGCCATGACGACAGCACAGTGTGGGGACGGAGAGAAGAAAAGAAAAGCATAAATAAAAAATAAAAAAAAATAAAAATAGAAAATAACAAGCGTCGAGGCTCGCAGACATGCTAGGACAAAGTCCGAATGCCCTTCTAAATTTTTGTAACCAACCCAACGTACCAGGCCAAGTGCAGCGATCGACAGTGGTTCGCTGCACCTGCTGGGCGGGCCGGGACCGGCAGTAGCATCGGTCGTGCGCTGCCTGCTGCATGGTTGGTTGGTTAGGTTGGTGGTGTGGGTGTGGTGTGGTGGTACATATGGATGCGGCCCGGCGACAATCCCACGGCATCGAGCATCGCTTGGCGAGAGGAGAAACTGCTCACTTCAAAAAGTTGTGCAGCTCTCCCTCAATGGATAGCGACAAACTTGCCCCTGGCTCGCGGGCAGCCGTGGGCGCGAATTAATAACAAAAACGCCCCGAGCCCAAATTCGCAGGCTTGGATGGAGCACCAACGCAGCAGGGCAGGCCACCCTGCCCTCGCGCGCGCGCCCCCCCCCCCC
>PYSS01000031.1:15238-48274 GCA_003049465.1 Magnaporthiopsis rhizophila | reverse complement strand
CCCCCCCCCCCCCCCCCCCCCCCCCCCCCGGTTGATTTGAAAATTTCCCACCGTCGTGCCTCTCCACACCCCGTCGTTTTATTGTCTTAATCTCGCGCCCCCGTCATGTAGGTAGGTCCCAAACGAAGCGCCCTGGACGCGCCACCTGTCGACCTTGCCTGCCCGCCACGACGAGCAGCAGCTCCGGCAACGGGAACGGAGAACGGGCCAACTGCTGGGAAACTTGGACGTGGACCTGGTTCGCTGGCACACCAGCTGGTCAAAGCCGCTGGTGTGACCCCGTCCCGTTCGAGCCCCTGTTAGCGAGAGTGGTGGGCTTGATTTCCCCATGTCCCCCTAGTCGGGGGTCCCCTGGTCCCGACCTAGGCTAGTTCTGCACATCTCGATAGTTTGTGTGTTTTTATACCCCCCGAAAAAAAAAAGAAAAAAAAAAAAATAACCGCCCTATTTCTTGCCGTGGACCTCTGCTGGCCCCTGTCCACTTCCACTCTCTCTTTCTCTTTTCCACTTCTTCCCCAGCCTTCACCACATCCGTTCGTTCCGTGCATATCTATAAAGTCTCTCGTTCTTTGCTCATTTTCGACGCCGTGTAATACCTCAACACCAGAAGCCTAGCACCTTCCGGCCGGTTATCACCTGTGTCCATCGTCTCACCGCAGTCCCTCGCTATCCCGCACGAACTTAAAGAAAAAACTTTGACAAGATGAAGATCTTCCTGCTCCCGGTCGCCTTCGTGGCCTCGTTGGCCGCTGCCCAGTCCTCTGCCTGCGGTGCCAACTACATTGTAAGTCACAATTCCTCCCAAGGCAAGGCTTTGCTTAACCAAGGCAGCTCGTTTTTCTTCTTGGATGCTGTCTCATGAACAAAACTAACTGTGCTCCCGCAACAGCTGGAAGCGTGCCTGACCTCCGAGAACGCCAAGTTCGCCGCCTGCTCCGAGGGCGACTGGGACTGCAAGTGCTCGTCGTACAACAACATCATGACCTGCTTCAACAACGTGAGTTTACCTAACTTCCTCCTGCTGTCTCTTGTCCCGTGGATTGTCTATCCCTTCTGACACGTAAAATCACCTCTAAGTGCCCCAACGACAGCCGCCGCGAGGCCCAGTCGGGCCAGCAAAAGATCTTCTGCGGCTACGCCTCGCAGTTCCCCTCGTCGACGCCCTCCGCCGCCGGTGCCGCCAAAACTTCTGCTCCCGCTGGTGGTGCTGCCGCCGCCACCGCCACTCCCACCGGTCCGGGCGGCTCCAACCCTACCGGCTCCTCCACATCGACCGGTGCCAACCCGGCCAAGACCAACGGCGCCGCCACCGACCTGGCCGTCCACGCCGGTGGTGTCCTGGCGCTCGTTGCTGCTGTTGTCGCTGCTGCCCTGTAGACGTGGGCTGTCAAGACTTGAGAATTTTGCGCAAAACAGAAAAAAAAAAAACATCAGACGACGCGTTGGTGTGGTACTTTTTAATGGGTAACGATTACGGCTTTTCTCGGAGCAATTCGTGGGAAGCGGTTAATGTTTTGAGAGTTGGAAGGATATACCTAATTTCTGCTATTTAATCTTCATGAGCTATAGCGTCTCGGCGCACGATCAAAACGATACCATTCGACCCTCGTCACGATACCTGTTCTCCGTGTTTTGACATGTGTGACCGAGACTCCCCAAAGTCACTGTCTCCGAAACAGCCGCAATGTGAGATTGGCTTGAGCACATGACTTGCGGGCAACCCCAAATAGACCAAAGAATCCCGAGGCTAGAGTCCCCAAGCTCGTGCTTGGCGTCATATCCTCCTCATCTAGTGGAGAGGGCATGTGAATGACGGCATTGGGTATCCAGCAGGACAAAGTTGCTGACGAAATGATGTACCAAGGGATTTGTCCAGCGGCCCTGTTGGGTTGTAAATCTAGGTGGAATTGCCTAAAAGTCACTCTCCGTCAGTATCCGCATGGTCATGTGTTTGGCATATTTTCTCTGCTAGGGCCTGGAGTCCTCGAAGAAGACGAGATGACATTGGCCAGCCGGATATAAGAAGCAACGAGAAAAAAAAAACCCANGTGGCGTATGGCTTAAAGAGGGAATAAACAGATGAGAAAAAAAAAAAAAAAAAAAAAAAAAAAAAAAAACCCAAAAAAAAAAAAAAAAAAAAAAAAAAAGACGGAGAAGCGTGACATACGTCCCGTTATGAGACATCCCCGTACATTGACGTGCCATTCTTTCCGACAGAAGCCGCGGAAAGCGTACTGAGTATCGTGGGTGCCGGAAACCCAAATACCCAAGCAAATGTTCATGAGGGAAAAACCGACAACGACGGGCATGACGCTTCGTCGCCCGTGAAAGAGCGGCAATCTTGTCTATGACAGCCATGCACGCCAAGCACAGCTCTTACATGAAAATCTCGAGCGGAAAGACCTGGCATACATCGTAAAGCGGCCGCAGTATGAACACCAATAAATGTGATGCCGTTGCCAGCCAAGCCCTGCATAAACACCTCCAACGGCAGGTCCAAGACCGAACCGGATCAATCTAGGTGGAGCATCACACGTGAGGAGTCAAGTTACGGCCAGAGAAGTTGAGAGGGAGAGGGAAAAAAAAGGCACCTCCACACGATGTTTGCGAGGCTTTTGAATTCGAACTCGAACCGCTCGGCCATCCTGGCCTCCCAAGCGTCCATATCTATGTCTTTCAAAATTGACGGCGACGAGCCCATCGGGTTTCCCCAATAATACAAAATACAAGGACTAAAGGCAAGGCTAGCCCACTCATAATAACCCGAAAGGACGACCGAGAAAATGAGAGGAAAAAAAAACAAAAAACAAAAAAAACAAGGTATCATCAAGTAAAACCCCATCAGTGTTCTGGGGATAATAAAAATCTTTCCTATTGTTATGCCTGCCACGCAACGTCCTCTCGATCCAGTAACAAAACAGCAGCAATGGGTGAAGGGAAAAAGCACAGGGAAACGCATGCAATAACCCATAAATTGCAAGATCGCGGTAGACTAAAAACAGACGTGTTTGAGGGGCCTGCCGGGAATCTGTGACGAGCGGATTGATAGAATGATGGTTGTGACGCATCGAGGATTCTTATGAGAGGACTTGGGTTCTTCTTCGGTTCTTTCCGGCGTCATGAACTGGGCTCACAAACGTGACATGCCTGCTCTCGTCCTTTTTAATCCCGACCGAGCCGCCATTGCCTTTACGGACGGCGCGCGGGGTCATCTGGTCCTGAACGTCGTGATCGTCCTCAAGTTTTATCTCGGTGACCGAGTCCGTATCCATATTGTCGCTGGCATCCGACGACGATCCGTCGTCCGAGTCGTCGTACTCGCCGTCGTCACTAACCAGTGATGGGGCATTGTTGCTCGCCATCGTGTTGGGGCTGAGATCGACGTCCATTTCGTCCTCATACAGGCCCGATGACGTCGATGGCTGAGGGAGCTCCGTGATGGGAGTGGCGATGGGCGTTTCGAAGGCCGCCAAGTGCGGCGGCGCACAACCTTTGCTGCTTGCCGGCCGACAATCGGGCCCAAGAGTAGAGGGTGCCATGACGACGCGCGCGGGTACGCGCATCACCCCGGGGCCTCGAGAGACGGTGGTGGGACTGACGGGACTTGCCGGCTCGGCCGAGGTGCTTGTCTGTTCCGCATCCGAGTCACCGTCGAGGTACATCTCAGGAGTGTCCTCCCTGGTCCTTGCATCGGCCACGTGCTCGTTCAGGTCACCGGTGAAATTCTTGCCCTTCAACAGGCGGGACAGATGAGGGAGATCGCTCGCACCAAGAAACGATGATGCGGCAGTCTTGGGCACGCCCTTCACGGCCGGTGGTGCCTCCGGGGAAGCTGCCGTTGAAGGAAGCGACTTGCCCTCTTCGTACAGCCTCAAAGCAGCCTCAACGCGGGACCGCAGAGCCGCCAGCGCCTCCTGCTCCGAAACGTCATTGGCGCGGGCGTAGGGGTAGACGGCTCCGGTGGCTGGGTTGGATGGTGGGTGCCCGACGGCCCCAGCGGCCAGCTTCTCCTCGCCGGCGGCACTCCCGAGCTCATCGACTTCGATTGGATGACCGCAGTGAACAGCGGCCTCCTCATGACTCTTGAAATCCCGCTTGTGTGCTATGCGACAATGGTTGATGAACCCCTGAGTGCTAGAAAAGTTTTCCCGGTGGCAATCGATGCACACGAGCTTGACCGTTTTCCCATCGGAGCGTTTGAGGACGCATGGTCCTGCCTTGTCCTTGGGCTGGGCATAACCAGAAGAGAGCGCGTGCAGCTTGTGGGTGGACGTGCCGCGCGCGGAACGCTGCTTGCCAAAGTTGGCTGCGTCGCCGCTGTTCCTGGTCGTCCTACCTTCCGTCACAGTCCTGGAAGAGACCGCATGACCGCCCGAGCCCTGCCATTCTGGCAAAACACCGTCGAACTTGGGGTCGGGAATAAGCCACTTGGCATAGTGTCGGGCGTAGGGTCCGTCGACTACTCCAAAGGGAGGCGCCCATTCCGGCACGGGCTCGCCGGGCCGGGTGCGCACAGCAGGGCCCTTGCCGCTGCTTATCTCCAACATTTGGTCTGGAGTGGGACACGTGACCGGATAGGGAATAAGGTGACACCTGCGCAGCTGCTCCAAGGCTACCTGACATTTCGCCAGTTCTTGATTAATCAAACGCAGTTCGTCATGCTTGTACAAAATCTCGAGGCCGAGCTGGAACTGGATGACATCCTTGGCACGCTCCATCGCCGGTTCTGCCTGGGGAGCCGGTCCCAAGGACGGCTCTGGGGCCGAGACGGGAGCTGGCCCCTGCTCTGGACAGGAGCCTGCGTGGTCAACAGCGCGAGAAGGTGCCGCCACGGGTGGCGGCGGACATGGTTCTATCTTGATGCGCTTCGGCGGCAACGACTCCCGTGCCGGCCATGGCACCGGCACCGGAGAGTCGTCAACACTAGGTCTCCTCCTCTTCAGAGTGTGCCCGGAGTGCAAAGCTTTTTGTGATGATGTCTCTAGGAAGGCTTGGACTGGCTTCGCGAACAGCGGCATGGGCAGCGTCGCTTCGACAGTCTTTCCACTTCCCCTCGAGTCGGTTCCCCAGAATCGAAACATCAGTGAGCCGTGTAATGGGCTGCGTGGCTCACAATAATGGCTCCAACAAGGGGGCCCGCCGAGTTGCGATGATATCGTCACCAGTGTGCGTCGCTGGTGTGCGGAGGCGTGTGGTGGGTGGTAATGGTGAAATCCACCTGGGTTGGGAGTGATAAAGGAGTGAGGTGCAAGTTAAGGTGGAGGTGATAGCAACGTGATGCGACGACGTAAAGTCGGGTCGCTGAATGCGCGATTGTCCAGGCAGTGGCTGACGTAACCACGAGGGCAGCCGCAGACAATGCGAGGAGAAGCCGGGCGGTTTTCGTTGGTGGCGGGTGCGAAGGGCGTGACTGCAGGCAGCTATGATGTGGCCGCCCCAGAACCAAGCGATTCTGGATGGGGTCAACGGGGGCGCAAAGGCAAAAGCCGCGCGGAGGCGCAAACACGGCGACACAGTGCTTGCCCGCTGTCCTCAGTCTTTCTTCCTTCTCAAAAAGCGCGAGAGCTAGCGAAAGCCTCGGCGACGCAGCGACAGTTATTAAAATGGTTGTAAGTGGAAAATGGTACAAATTTCGTTGCGTAGCGCAAAGGAAAAAGGAGGGCGCGAAGAGAAAAAGGGGGCGAGAGAAAATGGTTCTGCCTGTTCTGTCGCTGCTGTGGTTAGAAAAATGTTTGTTGCGGATTGAGTGGGCGATTGACGGGGTGTCCGTCACAGGCAGCAGCAGGAGATGGGGGTGGGCTTTGTGCGGAAAGGGGCGAGGAGAGTGTTTGGAATGCCTGGAGCGAGGCAAAAACGGAAATGCAAGGGAACGGGGGTTTGGCTTGTGAGCGGGCGTGTCATGGTCACACAGTGGCAGGGGTCGACAAAGTGGGAAGCAGCCAACGAGCATGGTTAAAGTAGGTGGGGATGGGTGGGCCTTGGCTGGGATCTGTCTTACCCGTGCAAGCCGTGCTGGGTCGGTAAGCAATCAATCACTCCAAGGATGGGTGGGACCGTCCTGGCTGTGCAATTCGAGAAGGCTCCAGCCCCGACCACACGCTCAATCAGTCGCCAGGGAACTTGAATGAATGCTCTTATTTTGGAATCTGGCTCTCTCGCCCGACGGGCAGGCTCTGTGCACGCAGCGATGAAAATAGATGCGCGCAGGCCCAAAGACCGGCCAGACGGTGCGTCGGAAGGAAAGAAGTGCGCTGCAAATATCAGATGAAGGGTGCGACAGTGGTGCGCTGTGCGTCGCTTGGACTCGTGGCACTCGTATTCTTTGTATGGGATGTGAGGGGTGCGATGCGAGGAAGCGAGGTTGTGGCCCCTCGAGATGTTGGGCAGAGGTAGAGGAACGAAGGAGGAAGGGAGAGGAGGGAAACCAGCTGACGGCGGTGATAGTTGGAGGTGGAGGGATCGAGGGAATAGGGGCGCCTTGGTTTGCTTAGGCTGCTGGATGCATGCCCAGTCAGATGCCCAGGAAACATCCCCTCCTTGTCACCAACGAGCTGGAAAATCGGCGCGTCCTGACTGCAGGAGTCGTTGGGTCCCAAATTCAAATTCCCAGCACGACGAGGTCCTTCCTTGGTGGAGAGAGGTGGCATCCGATAGGGATAGAGGACGCATCAATTACGCTAGACTCCAGTCCGCGCCTTGTTGACTGCATAGTGTGGGTAGCACGTCTGTGGCCAGTGGAATGGATGTGTGGAGGTGGCACACTCTGAGGCCGCAACTAATTTCTGGGCAGCCCGCCTCGACGTGGATGGACCAGGCTAGATTGCGGCAAACGCACTTTGTCCATGTCTGCCTCGATAACAAAGTTATGATACCAGTCATGCAGTCTCGCCAACCGAGGTTGGGTTGATTTGAGATACATACTACCTACCATTCAGCTTTTCTCTGCGACGCTCGACCAGATTATGCTTTATTCTTGTCGTGCTGCAACATCACTTTGTCGAATCCTTACTCCTTGACCCTTCAGGGCACGAGAGTCAGGTTCCGTCCCGGGTGCCCTGGTCAGTTGGGGGCCGTGCGCGCGCCACGCCCCAGCTGGAGCCTGATAATGCTGTCTTTATTTCCCTGTCCCTGGGCAATAATCTTTCATCGCAATCGTTAGCATCAGCACGCTTGCAGCTCTCCCGCTACGAACTTTTCGGCGTAATAAATCTTTAAAGAAGCAGGCTGAACAAACGGGAATCATTTCCTCGGGCTTGTGCATGGACCGTCACACCAAGATCCAGTGCAAGGCAATAACGTCCCCAAGGGTGGCCCGTGCGCTTTACGGCCCCATGTTTCGCGATCAAAGAAACAGGACTTGGCGCATCTAGCAGCACACGATTGGCTGGCTGGTCAAAATGTTTCCGATGGGGGACAGGGGTCCAGGGATTTGCAGATGCAGGCACACGAGCGAGGGGACAGGAACAAGGAGAGATCCCGAGAGTAGCCAGGGCATTTGGGTCACCTGGGAGGCTAGCCTATATCGATGCTTCTATCGATAATGCAAGTGAAGCCCACCCAGTGATGCCACTGGAACAACCAGAGTTTACATACCAGCTTGATGCAACACACAGAGCGCTCAGTCTGGGAAGCAGCCGGCAAGTCCACAGTGGGCTTGACGTGAGTTTGACGTTTGCTCTGAGCAACCACCGGAATGACCCGTCAAAAAACCAGAGGACGTACCGTGCGGAGCTGTGATTGACCCCCCTACCACGGGACGTATGCCGGGCATGACGGAAGAGATGGGAGAGTCACATCGGGTGCCGTTCGGGCTCCATCCACGCTGAGAGCTTTCCAGCCCCGAAATTTTCTCCCTTATCGATAGCCTCAGGCGGCGTCCCGCCCGTTCCCCGCCGCGCCACCTCCACGACGTCCCGGGCCCGCCTAACTTGGACGACCCTGCTTTATTCTTTCCAAATTCCCACAGGTTTGACGGAGGGCTGAAAATTCTCCTTCTCTTGGAGGCGATATCCTTTCAGCCCTCGAGACGTCTGTGCCTCTATTCCCGTCGGTCGAAACGTGCTTTCCAAGAAAGACGGAATCCACAAGTTTACAATCTGTCAGACGCTGGGCGATCTTCTCACCGTTGCGTACTCCCCAACCTATGGGCACCGAGCGAACCCGCACCGCGACGATGGCCACATCCGTCTTGCCGTCGACCATGCCGGCCCTGGCCAAACGAAAGCTCAATTCGCAGCCCAGCTCCGAGGCCACCAGCAAGAGGCAGCGGATTGGCAATGCCGGCCCGCAACCGACGCCGGGCCTTCCATCCGAACCCCACGAATCCCTCCTGATGGAGCTCCGCCCCAAGTACGACGTAGCCACCTTCTCCGTGATCTCGTCGACGAGCATCGCCAAGCGCATCGACCAGATCCTCGCCCACCTCGGCCGCTTCCACCCCGTCAACATGGCCGTGCTGCCGGGCGTCGTCCTCATGCACGCAAGGTCCCGGGATGCCGCAAAGATGGTGTCGGTCACCGAGCTCGTGCGCCGACGAATCCACGATGGCGGACAGAAGTGGTACCAGTACAACAGGGTCTACGAGGTTGAGGCTGGAATGACCGAGGGGGATACTGTCATTGAGGAGACGGTTGTGCTGGAATCTCGACGGAGAAACGAGCAAGCCTCAAGAGGCCCGGGCGACGAGGCCCGCGACGACTACCTCGACACGTCACCTGCCGAGTCTACACCGTCGGTGTTCGAGCGCGCGGTTCTCGGGCAGCCAAAGTCTGGTCAGGCGCTGTACATGAGCATCTTCCTCTCTCGTGTTCCAATACCCGAGCTCCGCGCCAAGGACTTCATAACCGCACAGTCGAACTCTGACTCGATCGATCAACAACGCAGACGGCAATATGGGTAGTTAAATCGTGGCATTCTGCAAAATTTGCAACTAGGAGGTTTATCGAGCCGGTAGAGGCATATGGGCTGCCACGCCATATCGGCCCACAGTTGTTTCAAGCAGGATTTCGCACTGCTCCAGATATTGAGCTTTCGGCCCTCACGCACATGGCCGCCCGGTGTTGGCTACACTGGTAATATTCTTTTACGTTGATATGCTATAGACTCAATGATACCCTATCCTACTCTTACCACATCACTTGTATCCCGTCTGACCTCCATTGGCCAGCGGAAATGACCAAGCTCGTCCAATAGTTCCCGCCTTCTTACACCCTTTCGTTTCTATTCATGGTCTGTCCTCAACCCTTAAGGTTTGAACCGCTGCCAAAACCTGGTTCGTGGATTCTCCGCCTGGCGACACATTATAAACACGTCACGATGGGACCACGGTTACATAACCCAAAACGGTATGGATCGGAATTTCCAACCGGGGAACCGACGACTGTAGAGTGTCCTGGCCGCTTTGGTGCCGGGCTGCACATCAGTGGTTCGCGGCGAGTGCTTATATCCAACTTGAGGGCGACGGCAGATCCGGGAAAGCGCGCCGCTTCAATAGCTCGCAAGATAATCAGGGCTGCTTCGAGTTGTAAGAGATGCGCAGCACGAAGTTGACGATGACGGCCAGAAGCAGGACGATGGCCAAGAGGGTAGGTCCAACCCTGTCGTCGAAGCCGCCCTGACCCCTCCTGCGGATCGACCTTGCTCGCCAATGGTATGTGGCGAGGGCATATATCATAGTCGCCATGGCGACAAAGGTGAAGAAGAAAGACGAGATGAAGGCCGGGCGGTCGCCAAAGTTCAGCATGCCGATGGCGAGGGCGCCGAGGACCACGGTGAAGTTGAGCCATGACAGGAATGTGCGCTCGTTGGCGAAGAAGACCTTGGGCTCGACGCGGGTGGGAAGGGCGATGCGCTTGCCTGCGTTGGTTTCTCAAAGGTCAGTTAGGGTGTCCAGGGCGCGCGAGATGCTGGTCTTGTCAGATGTCGCTGCACTTACCCGGCGCCGTTTGCAAAAGCGGCTGGCTTGACATTTTTATGGATGCTTTGGTGCGAAAAGGGGTGAGGGGAATAGAAGATAGGATGGACCCCAAGAAAAAAAAAAAAAAAAAAAAAGGTTGAAGAGAGCGTGTGCCGAGTGGACGGACGGACGGGCGGCCTGCTGCTCCGTCGATTGATGCTGATGTTTCCGCGCGGCGGTTCGGATGCTGGTAGACGTTTGGGAGCGCGAGCGCGTTTTCGCCTTGACAAACAGCTGTCCACGTTTGTTTTGGAAGGAAAGAAGCAACGATGGGAGCCCCGAGGTAAATCGCTCGAACCCAAAGATACAATGGAACCCTCTGATGCGACCGTGTGTCGCCTCCACTTGCCGGGCCGAAAAACTCTGTCTTACTGGTCAATTGCTGGTGCCCGCCGGCACTCTCGCGATCCCTGGCCCGTCAAGACTTGCCGGCCTGCGCGCTGCTGCTGGCTTTGGCGGAGAGGCACGTGGGCAGTTTGATTGGTTGAGAGTCAGGCTGCTTACGTGCCCCGCCCTCCGCGCCGTGACCGCGTCTTGTATGTCTCTTGATCAGAACCGAGCGCACGGGCCCTTCTCCAAGGAAGGGGCTGTCCCTCCGATGGTGTTTGTTGACTTTGCATCGTGTGCGTTCAGCTGCCAACAGGAAGCCGCAATTCGAAAATCGGATCTCAGCCTCGCCTAAAACCCAACGTTTGAACGCCTTGCCGCCCACACGACACTCCTCCGGCAAGTGAGGCACCGCTTTAGTGGAATCAGCACACGATTTTCCTAATGCAGGATATCGATTCCCATCCGCAAAGCTTTTTCTAACCCTTGACAGCAGTCGCTTCCCAGAAACTTTCTCAGCTTCCACAACCAAGCCTTTTTGCTCGTCACCATGGCTGCCCAGGGCCCACCCGTATGGATTTTCCCAACGACTCCTCGAAAGAAGATTCTTTAATCAGGACATTGGACGTGACTGACATGATTGCGAGTAGCCCATCCCCATCAACCGCCTGAAGCAAATCGCAAACGACGTAATATTCCCTCGCCCACGGCAGCCCTCTGGGGACCCCCCCCTCAGACGACACTGACAGCATTGTGCACCAGGCCTGCCATGACGCTATCGGTAACGCCGAGTTCTACGACCACGCGAAAACCGAGCAGTGGAACTCACTGATCATCGTGCGTGCCTCACCGCTCTTCGGGATCAGCCGCCGGCTATAAAACCCACCCCGCGCACTCGGGGCATGATGCTAACGACTTCAATGCCATGATTGGGCGGGCATGCTGTACAGAACTCGATACTCAAGGCCGTAATTGCCGAGTCGCAGCCCTCGGGCAGCGGCAACCCGCCGTTCAAGTTCGCCGTCAACAGCACCATTGTCCAGCACCTGGTGCCAACGTCGAAGCTCAACAAGCCCGCCGGCGGCGCCGCGGTCTCGGAAGAGGCGTCCTCGGCTGCGACCAGCACAGATGGCAAGCCGCACGTCGGCCGGCGCGGCATGCACAGCGCCACGGGCGCGTACTGGAACGACAAGACGGATGGCATGTGGACTTTCAAGTACGAGGGCGACGAGTCCAAGGGCATGGACGTCATCGTCATGTTGATCTGGATCGGCATATAAAAGGGAGCGGGCCGTATTGATGATACGATGATATGAGAACATGCTGTTTGCGCGCGCCGTCGACACCACGGCTGGCCGCACTGGATGAACGACTTTATCTAGCCAGGGACCTAGGTGTATGTTGCCTAGTTTTGCTTTTGCTACGCATAAGATTACGTCGTTTTCAAGGAGCCCCTTTTCGTTGGCGTATTTTGAATGTGAACGCCGTAGCGCAGTTAGTAGTTGCGATAGACTCATGGCACGCAGCATACACTCCACCATGGACATAACGAGTTGGTACGTCAAAACAGTGAAACGACTACACCCGACTTGACACCAGCTTTCCGCTCTTTTTACCCGATCAGTAGCCCTGCAAAATCGACCTGGTGTCACGAATTTGCAGACGACTTGAGCCGATTTCATCCCGTACTACAAATAAGAAGCGGCGGGCTTAAGGGCAGATATTTAACTCGCTCTCTTGGTTCTCCCCGATTTCCAGCGATAGAATTCGCTCTCAGTCAGAAGCTTGTGGGGTTACCATGTAACTTGAGTTCATATACTCTCGAGCTTTCCACAGGACAAGTTTCCAGAGTTCATTCAATGCCTACATGGTCTTGGGCTGATGGCACAAGAGCGTTTGCCCGCCTGCTGTCCGCCGCCAATCTTCTCCACCCCACCTGTGAAGGGTAACGGGGGATAGGGCGAATGACGTCAGTGTCGGAGTCATAGCACAAACTGGGATTGTGGGTGGTGGCAGTGACGGCACCGCCAGCAGGCGCATCCAGACTCCGGTAAAATCCATTGTTGGAGACGCCAGAGCCCCTGAACTCCGGATCCAACTTTGAGAATCCATGACGATTTGCCCACGTGCCTCGCGAAAGCCGAGCCGCAAAACGGCCATTCAATCCCCGCAGCGTCGTTTCCTTGGACCGAGGTCGACAAGGTGCGTTGCCTATTAAAAGCAACACTGCGAACCTGGCTCTTTTTGCATATCAAAAAAAGGCACATGCAAGGTCGAATCCCGAGTTTGCCACCGCGAGTCGAGGTGGCAGCGGATGCTGGAGCGTGTTTGTTGAGCCTCGTTCCCGCAAACGGACGCTCCTGGGCCGGAGATGGCCGGCTTTCGTGCATAAGCCTCGACGCGCGGCGGAGGGGAAGTGACGCGGGAGACGGCGTCTTACTGTGCGGACGGCGCGCTGTGCTCACGGCGAGGCCAGTGCTTCGGGAACGCCCAGTGGCAGTCCGAGTCAATGGTCAAACAGAGCCAGGTGGGCATCATCCAAGCAGGAATCGACACACCATCAGGTGATATTGCCATCTTTGTTTGCTGGTCAAGCCTGTGTGTCGCATGCACCTGCAGATACGGGATCTGTAGGGGCCCCCAGTTTTGGGGCGAGCCTGCCAGATTCTCCATCTGCCCGGCTGGGTTATCGCCTTTTTGCTCCCGCTTTTATTTCCGTCGATCCTCCATTGGAGAAACCTTTTTTTTTTCGATTGGATATTGCGCCCGTCCTCTTCGCTTTCACAAAACGCCACTTCAGCCCGCTCAAGCTACCCCTGTCCTCCCACCCTCTTCTTCCAGGCCAGGTACACCATCATTGATTGACCCCTCTCGTCTCGCCCGCCCTTTTGGATCTTCTTAAAGAACCACACTCCCCGCGCCCGCTCCCGTTCTCTTTCTGCACCCGGAACCTAGCGACATCTGCCACATCTAGCCCGTTGTTCATGATCTTGCTAGTGAGGAAGTTCGCGAGACAATCGCACCTGTTCCAAGGACCAGATCTCGTGACCTGAGAGAAACACGGCTTTTGGCCCAGCGCCTTGCGATACAACCAGCCAGTACCTACCACATAACCTATCCACCCAAGCACAGCCGCGTGCCGGCGATCCTTTTCCCCGCCCGGAACGACGTCATCCAGGCTTGAAACCATCGCCATTCTACACCCTCGCGCCACCCGAAAGCGACACTTGAGGCTAGCACCGCCTAGGCTCACGAAAGGATATTCAAGCTCCAGCCATCAAACCAACCATCTTGGACTTGCACAGATATACATATCTATATCAGAGAGCGGGCAGAAACAATGGAAAGCCTTCACATCGACACCCGTTCCCCGTCCATCGAGGGGCCGCAGTCCCCAAAGGCGCCCCCGAAAATGGAATCGTACCAGAGGGACTGCGGCTTTAACAGACACGGCAACACCCCTCGATCTCCCAAGCGATCCCAAACTGTTTATGACTATCAGCCTGCAGGCCTGCCCGAGGGCTGGACCATGATACACAACGGCTACTCCTCCCAGGCTCGCGAGAGCCAGGCTGCCGCGGGCCGGATCCCTTCCCCGATAACCGAGGCGCCCCCCACGATTGAGGCGGGCGATTCTGATTCAGTGTCGGTGACGTCGAGCAGCTCGTCGTCGGACAAGAATTACCAAGTTGCCCCTGCCCCAGAGGCCAATGCGCGACCACGCCGGCCGGCCCTGCCGCCTCCCCGCCGCTCCTACTCCGTCATGGACTACGAACCCGTCCCCTACACGCACCGCCCGTCTGCGGTGCTGGCCCTGACAGATCTGCCCGGCGAGGTACACTACAACATCTTCGACCACCTCGACTCGATCGACGGTACCTGCCTGGGTCTCACAAACAAGCACTTCTACGCCATCCATCGCCGCATGCACGGCACCGTCCCGCTGATTCAGCGTCGCGCGGGGCCCAACGACATGGAGTGGGCCTGGCACCTTGCTGGCAGCATCAAGCACCGCGGTGGCGGAACCGTGGCCCCGGCGGACTCTGCCGCCGTGGCTGCCGTGGCCGCCGTGGCCGCGGCGGGAGGGGAGGCGGAGAAGAAGGCGCTCGAGAAGAAGGCGCTGGCCATGCTCCGGGTCCGCGGCCACGCCTACTGCCGAAAGTGCGGAATCTCGCGCTGCGAGCTGCACAAACACATCAAGGACTGGATGGGCGACTCGTACGAGTACTGCAACGTCCGGCAGAAGTACGGGCCCAAGGCTCCCGAGGGCGTCAAGAGCTTCTGCTACCTGAGCAACCCAAAGAAACCGGGCCGTTGCGGCCGTCACCGGGTCACCAGACCGCAATCCGCTCTTACCCAGGCAGATGTGCTGTCCCCAGTCACTCCTGGGGCGTGATCATCCATAGGGGCAGTCTCCGGGACACAAAGGCATTTTTTGTTAAATCGCAGTTTAAATATCGGTT
Source organism: Magnaporthiopsis rhizophila (assembly GCA_003049465.1). Classification (NCBI taxonomy): domain Eukaryota; kingdom Fungi; phylum Ascomycota; class Sordariomycetes; order Magnaporthales; family Magnaporthaceae; genus Magnaporthiopsis; species Magnaporthiopsis rhizophila. The sequence continues at coordinate 33,529 of PYSS01000031.1, read as the reverse complement.
AGCGTGCTCGGGTGATTCGCCATGCTGGTTACGTGCAGATTTCCCTTCTGGAAATGGTCTGCCCTCTGGGAGTGGGTCGATGGTCCATGGGTCTTGAAGCGAGCGTTCAATTTGATGGAAGGATTTCAAGTAATGAATTGTCCGTCTCGTTACGAAAACGAAGCGACGGCACTGGCGCACGTCGAGTTTTTATGTTTGCGGGAGTACTTGTCATCGTTCCCAAGGGAGGGTCGCGTGAGTATCACATGAAAGGCTTTTCTTTTTTTTTTTTTTTTTAATAATAAATATCGCGGATGGTCATTAGGCATTGGATTTGTATGCTTGCTGGGCACTGAGGTTTAACGATACTTTCATTGTGGTATAAAGGTAGGTAGGCATATGATATGGCTAGGGAACACGGGCAAACATCGTCATCAACCTTCTCCTGCATCGTGCCTAGAAGCCTCGGGTGATGTTGCGGTTGCTCGTTGTTTTGACGCCTTAGGTAGGAGGCCGAGCTTGGTCTGTATGGTTTGACGCAAGCGTGTCGTGCACCGAAAGGGGTCGGTGGAAGCATAAATTCAGTACCAAGGTCGCTGGCGGGACATGCGTCATATGAGAATGAGGAGGCTGGTTGCGGAACCAACCAATGGGGGTTGTCTCACCTCCCCGTTGGCTTCGGGTGTGATATGCACATCTGAGCTCCCTGATGAAGTCATGAGGTCCAAGTTGTGCACGTTTGCGTGTGTCGTTGGCGCAAGTCCTTTTGCACAGGAGGATGGACAGGGCACACTAATGATATTCACGTGATTTACACATGGAAGAGAGGCCACTCCGGGCGGGTAGTATTCCATCATTTGCCAAGTTGATCTTGATTTTGTTTGGCAAGCCACGCACGCACCTCATTGGTCTCTACCAGGGCACTTTCCGAGCTGCCGGCGTCATGACGCCACTTTTTTGTGAATTTTCTTTTTCTGTCTCTTTTTTTTTTCGCCGGCCACCCGCCCCTTGAATTACACAGCTCCAAAGTCCCAACACAATTTGTCGCGGTTTGGCAGACAGGGGTAGTGGGAAATCAATGGAGGGGCCCCTATTTTATTGTTCGCTCCTCGCATTGTACCTTCGTTTCTTATCCGGATCCAGACAACCTGGCCTGCTCATGCCGCACCACACTTTGATGTCTTCAGCAGAACAAATAAGAGTAGTACAGGTCGCACATCCATCTCTGCTATCCGCCATCTGACGTAGTATATGTTGGTCGCTGTGCGGCTGTTCCGATCCCACGCGCGCTGCGGATAAGTCACAACGGCCGGGAAGACACGTCTCCAAACCAATGGTGGTGGCGCCTTCTTTGGTAGCGCACAGAAAAGCCCACCAGACGCAAACTGCAGCAGCAGCAGCGGCAGCTTTCACCCGGCCCCAGCCCATTTAGTTTGCGTCGACGACTCGACGGCTTCGACACGATTCCAACAAGTCCCCATCGAACCCACCTGACCCGCGCCGTCTCCGCCCATCTGATAACCCATCATCGTCCGCCCCGAGAACGGTCCATCGACGCACATGATTCCAGACAGCACGCGGCCTCACCATCTTGAGCCAACAGCCAGCAAGCGCCAACAAGCCAGTCACGCTTGACGCAGACCCTCGGTCCATCCGTCCTGGAGATCGGCAGCTGAGCAGGACAAGAAGAGGTCATCGACCCTTGGCTGTGCCGGTTAACAGGCACCTAGGCGCTATCTCGGACTGGGACTCCTAGAGCTCTCCTCCCCTCCGATCGACCCCTTTAAGACCACACACTCCCCGAGCAAGCCATGTCATCGGCGGCTGCTACAGGGGCCGCGGGCCACACCAGCAAACGCAAGCGCGCCGCCGACGGAAGCACTGGCTCCATCCCCGACAACGTCGTTGCCGAGATGGCGCAGGCATCGGAGTCACGCGACGCATCGGCAGAGGAGGGCGATACCACGGCCGCCGAGACCTCGGAATCGCCCCACGCCCTGCGCACCAAGCCTGGGTTCTCTTCCTCGAACCAGCCGCCGATCAAGCGTCAGCGGTCGGGCAACCCCTCGGGCGACGGCGCCACCGACATGGGCGAGCCCAGCGACACCACCGAGGCCAGTGCCGACATCGCCGAGCGTGTGCCCCACAAAAACGGCAGGAAGGCCGCGTCCGGTGGTGCGGACGACGCTGCGGACGAGCCCGAGCCAGAACCCCAAGAGTCCATGGCCCCGCCGCCCATCGGGAAGCTCACACACCCTGTCGGGTATCGCACCAACGACCCGCCCGTCGGCAGGCCCGTTAGAGTCTATGCGGATGGTGTCTTTGACCTGTTCCATCTGGGGTATGTGTATCCCATGTCGTGCTTAGCCTCGGTTCGTTTTTGGGGATACTGGTGATGCTAACTTGGTTCTCGCTTTTTTCTTCCCCGCAGCCACATGCGACAGCTGGAGCAGGCCAAGAAGGCCTTCCCCGACGTCTACCTCATCGTCGGCGTCACAGGTGACGCCGAGACGCACAAACGCAAAGGCCTGACGGTGCTCTCGGGCAAGGAGCGCGCTGAGACTGTGCGCCACTGCAAGTGGGTAGACGAGGTCATTGAGAGCTGCCCCTGGATCGTCACTCCCGAGTTCCTGGACGAGCACAAGATCGACTACGTCGCACACGACGACATCCCCTACGGCGCGGACGAGGGCGATGACATCTATCAGCCCATCAAGGCTGAGGGCAAGTTCCTCGTGACGCAGAGGACCGAAGGCGTCAGCACAACGGGCATCATTACAAAGTAGGTCCCAGTTCCCTGCCTCGTGGACATAGCCCCCTGTTTGTGTGGAACGAGTACTCACCGATGGCACTGCCTTTCAGGATCGTCCGAGACTACGAAAAGTACATCTCGAGGCAGCTGAAGAGGGGCACATCGCGGCAGGAGCTCAACGTGAGCTGGCTCAAGAAGAACGAGCTGGACCTGAAGCGGCACGTCCAGGATCTGCGCGAGAACATCCGCTCGAACTGGACCACGACCGGGCAGGAGCTCAGCCGCGAGCTGCGCCAGTACTGGCCCAATAGCCGCCCGCAGAGTCCCGCGCCGCAGAGGCCGTCGCTGCATGTCCATAACGGGGATCCGTTGTCCAGCCCGCAGCCGCCCCAGCTCCGCTCGCCGACAACTCCCGGAACCAGCAACGACTTTGTTGCCGGCTATGCAGTCGGCCTGATTGGAGGCGTCAGGTCATGGGTAAGTGAACGCCTGGTCACAACCTTCGTGACGTTTTCCCTTGAAATCTCGTTTAAGCGTGTCGGCTTGGGTACCCGCTGCGTGGGCCTGCGTGTTTGGCCCCCATCGCCGCCGTCACACCGCATGCCGGCATCTTCGTGTTTCCCAACTATGTCCTATTAGGGAGGGGTTTGCCTAGCTAACAGCCTGGTCGCCATGCAGATGACCAAGAGTCGCAGGAACTTGGATAGAGACGACTCTACCTCGTCGCGGGTACCCAGCGACGACGAGTCCGAGGAGAGCGAGGGCAAACTGAAGGCCCCGCAACCGCGCCGGGTCATCCCACCTAGTGCGGCGGCATCATCCAGTGCCATATAGGCGAGTCATAGCGTTTTTTCATCTGCGCCTTGTTGGTGGCCGCCTTGCGTGGCCTCGGCTGGGGCCAGGCCTTGACCTTGGCCTGGGGCTGGGTCAGCCTGTCTCGTCCTAATCCGGGGACAGCGACCACCAAAACACATTGCTCGTGACGGACTTAACCCTCCGTTTCTGTCTGGGATCTAGCTTGGCGTAGTAGCACTTTCCTTGCTTCGGCACCTTCCTTTGAGGGCATCGACATTTTCGCCCCCTTATCATATCATTAATATCCACCCATCACCCCTTTACTTTTATTTCGGGTATCATCCCATATCGCGGTATTCGGCCGTGGGGGTACACCTAGGCTGGTAGACATGACTGGTTACCCGATTGGACGGGACGGGCGGTCCTTTTGTTTCCTTGGGACACGGGGCGGGGGACGGAACAGTTTTGATTGTGCCTCGCCGTTTGCGGGGCCGGCATCTCCTTGTTACACATTCGTTCACACCCCTAGACTGGCCGTTGTCTGCCATTCACACTTGGGTGGGTATTGGCGTGTCGGTCAGCCATGAGGCGTTTTGGCGTACAAAGTGTTCTCTGGTACACAATAAAGAAACATGCTTAAGCAGAGACGTTGTTGAGTCTGCCCGCAGATGTGACTCTAATGAGCTATCAGATGTCGTGATCGTTTGTTTGTGTTGGGCGGTATCACCGATGGATGGCTGGTTGAATATGTGGACAAGGATGGGGATGGAGTGAGACACTGTTCGGTATGGATGCCTATCTACGTAGTCAAGGCGAGGCTCAAACCCGTTATCATCAATTTACGTACCTACCTAGACAGGCCGCCGTTCATCTCCAGGCTGAGCACGCACGACCATCCATAGCCGCCGCTTCGCTGTTACCGCACCGCAGATGGAGTGTTCCGGCTGCGTGGGCGGCGTTTCCGAGGCCGACACTCACTGACCGCATCTCTGGCCTGTGGAAGGAGGAGTTGGTCGGTGAATGTTTCCTCTTTTGCCTTGGGGGCCGGCCGGGTGGGTGCCCCAAACAGACAAGACAAGACGTCTCCGGAACCCCGAGACATCGACCAGGCATGCCGGGCTAGGTATGTAGACAGGTAGTCTGGGACATGTGGTTTATTGAAGATAGGTATGGAAGGTAGGAGGTGTGTTTGGTTGTCTACGCCCCCCCATGGACCATCCGCTTGTTTCGGAATCAACATACCGCGGAGCAAGGATTCCCTCCCGTTCGCCCCCCCTTCTGGATTTCCCGAAAAGGCAGGTTGGGGGTCGTCTCTGGTCTTTGATAATACGCCAGTATGGCATCCTCCCGGCAAAGGGGGTTCGGCCAAGGCCGCATGCATGTTGGTTCGGTCCCCGACCGACCGAGCCGCCTCCGCAATCTCTGGCCGGGCGCCACCATTTTGCTTTTTTTTTTTTTCTTTTTTTTTTCCTTTGCTTCTCCATGTGTAAGGAAAAAAAAGACAATAACAGCCCTTGTTTCAGGTTTCGATGCAACTGCCCCGGGGCCGTTGTTTGTGGGGTGCTTTTTCAACCCGATGGCCAGCTGAGGTAGGTGACCTATGTAGGGGGGCCAAGCATACACTCCACCACACACCACACACACCACATTCCAAAGGATCCTCCTGCGAGATCGGTGCGCCGGGGGAGATGGCTGTCACTGCTGTTTGTCCTGTTGGGGACATGGCACGGAAACAAATCATGGGGGCCGGGGATCTTTCTTTCCCCACGCGCCGACGACGGGGATGGATCGTGGTTGCGTGCCGAGGCGCGCGTCTGTGTTTTTTTTTTTTTTTTTTTTTTTTTTTTTTTTTTTTTTTTTTTTTTGCTTTGTGTGGGCGGATAAAAAGCATACCTAAAAAAAACAGATTGCAAAGAAAGGGGCGCCTGGGCTAGCAGTAGTAGCCGCTAGGTAGGCGCCAGGCCAGCCACAAAACGTTTGACGCGCCTATTGCGTGCGCGCGCCGCCGCGCGTTTGACGCAACGAGGAATTCTCCTCGACACGTGGCGATCACTTGGTTGGGGGCAGAGGAAAAAATCAACAGTACCGCTGTAGGTAGGTATGTTCTCTTTGGATCACCGAGCATGCACGAGCAACATCAAACAAGAGAGTTGGTGGCGTTTTGGTTTTTTGTTCGCGCGCCTATCTGTCTGTCTACTCTCCACCTCCTACCTCCTTCATATTTTCTGTTGGTCCGGCACGGTCGGCAGATGCAGGCTGGCAGCAGGCAGCAGGCAGGCAGCCTGGCTGGCCTACTACCCTCCATAACCCTTCGGCGTCTCCAGCGTCCGTCAGTCCGTCCTGGTCAGCCCTCGAGGCGCGCGTGTCGATTTTGCCGATCGCCTGTGGGCTGCGCCTCGGCGTCTAAGCAGGGAGGGAGGAGGTGATACTGGCGTTGAAGCGGGCCCGAACGATGCAAAGAAGTGTCGCCGTCGGGTGCTGCCTTATCCCGGAACATATATCGTTTTTTTGCCTTTTTTGCCAGACATTCCTTCCTCCACGATGCCTCCCTGCAGGTAAGGATATGTCCCAGTGGCTTGTGAGCCGGATATAGACAAGTCAAGGATTACATCTCGGGATCTTGCTTTTTCCGTGTTGCTTTTTCTATTTTCTATTGTCTGTATCCCCTTTTTTCCCCGGTATTTTTTTCTTCTCTTTTCCTTCTGGAAGCCAAGCCCGTCATGTCGATCATCGGAAACGGAGGAGGAGCAGCACCCGGCCACAACGGCCGCTCGCAAGGGAACCACCTAAAAATGTGGTGTGAAGGAGACAAGGGGGAAAGACGCACTATCACCAATGTGGATTCGCCAAATTTGATATCTGCAGCGAAGCGTGTGTGTGCAGTAACAGTACTGGAAACCCGCAGAAAGCTTGGACCTGTCAGACTGATCCGTCCAATTCGGGGTTGCCGCTGCGGCGCGACAGATGAGACGAACACCAGTAAAAAAAAAGAAAGGGAGATGAGAATCAGATTCCGTGAGCCTGCGACCCATCGTCCAGAATGACATTCCCGTGGAGCACAGGGTTACTAAAAAGGGGGTTATGTAAGACGGCAAGCGACGTCGCTAGAGGCTTTGGTTGCAGAATATTGGCAGCGATGAGATGATAGTTTGAGGGATTGGGCACGCAAATAGGTTGTCGCGGGGACAGATTTTTTTTGTGCTAATTACGCATGTGAGATGGACGGGTTGTGTACGTGAGTGGTCGTGGTGCTCGGAGGAGGAGATCAGTGGGGAGCGAATTTTCTTTCCTCCTGACCTCCATGTGGCCGCCCTGCAGTTCGGGCTTATCCTCAATAGCTCGTCGGTAAAGGAGGGAATGTAGGCTTCCCAAAACGTGTACGGGAGGTGATGTGTGATAATGTTGCAGACAGTTCTTTTTTTTTTTTTTTCCTTCCTCTCTGCGTCAACTAGCCTCCTTGCCTGCCCCGACACATCCGACACTGGCGTGTGCTTGAGGCTATCGATGTCGTCGTCTGTTTTTTTTTTTTCTTACTTTGCTTTTTCGCTGTCCCTCCGTGCAGGGTGCTAAAAATATCTTAAGCGCCCACCCCATGCCATCATCCCCACCGGGAATACCCCTGCACCGGGCTGGTCCACCCCTGCCAGCGATCCCATCCCATCTTATTGGATCTTGACTGACCCTGGTCCTGGGCAAAGTTGGGGTGAAATGGAACCACGAACTTTGCCAACGGCGTTCCTGACGACAACGTCGCAATCTGTGTTGCCTCGGACGATTTTGGAAGACAGCGGTCAGGCTATAGCAATCACAATATCACGGGGGTTGAGTTTTCCAGTGGCCTGCTGCTACAAGAGAGAGGGGGTAGCATGTGCCAGATGCAATCCGTCTCCTTGGCGGTCCTCGACCAGCTACCGCCGAAACCAACAAAACCCGGTCGCGGCAGACGGCCGGGCTGTGCGAGGGACTCCCGGAACTTGCTTGCGGGATGGACGGACGAACAAGAACCGTACAGCAGCTGGGGAAAAGACGGCACGGACAACAGCACCAGCTCTCTGGAACCAACGGGCCCCCATCGCTGGCTCCTTGCCCGTCTGCACTCGAAGAGCGTGTCTCAGATTAAAAAAGCGTCTCTTTCTACGCGTGTGTGTCTCGGGTAGAGACATGGGTGATTTTGTTTCAATCACAACCAAGCCATGGCGGTCTTTCATAAGCAGTTCTGTCGCTCAAAGGTCAATAGGGCTATCCTGCGCCGGTAGGGGGGCGTGTAAAAGTTCTGCTGACTACGTGCTTCTCTGGCTGCCTCTGATGCCCCTTTCTCCAGGGCACCCCCAAGCAGGCGGGCCAGGAACAGGTCGCACGCCCACAAATACCACACACGTGTACACACACACACACACACACACACACACATACACGTACACACCATTGTTTGCCGGACACGGTTCCGAGAAAAGTGCCGGAGGTGTAAGCCACGAAAGTGCATGCAGCGAACCACAAGAGATTCTTCTCTGGTTATACCCCCAACATAGCTCATCTGAGGCTGAGACGCAGGCGAGAGCGGCTGCGGTACGGCCCCGCGGCTTCGCAACATGTCATTGACCGGCAAAATAGATGTGGCTTGTGTGTGCATGCTGCTGCTGCCACGCTGCTTGCTGCGCATTATTCCAGGGGCTTGACGACTGAGGCTTGATCACTAAGTACAGCAAAACCGAAAATACAGTCCATACGTCGCGTCTCTTTTCTTCACACGCCTCTAGCTGTTTCTTGCACCCTTTTTCGGAAACAATTTTTTATTCGTTTCTCTTTTTTTTTTTTTTTTTTTTTCGTCCTTTTTTTCCGTCCCATCTTCTGACAGCAGCAGACTTTTGGGATGAATGAGGAGAAAAAAAGCTTGGCCGACAAAAATAGGACAAATCCCGTGCAGGTGACAAGTGGGCTACCCGAATGCGGCATAGCGGGGTGCGGTCGCCTAAGATTTTGGTGGACCTGCATCCACTCATCATCCCCCGCCGACAAAAGATTCCCGAGTTTGAAGTGATTTGATTTGGCCGATGTTTTGTTTCCCCTTTTGCTTGCGGGCGGGCGCCAGCCTATGTAGGCTGATCTTAGGTCGTCAACGTCGTCCCAATGCTGGCGGTCGATAAGGTTCAGGCTCTTGTCGGGTTGCCCCAGGCTCTTCTGGACACGTGCAACAGGCATCGGGACCCGGCCGGACGGCCCCCTTCTTGTCGGCCCCTCTCCTTCATTCATCACGGTCGACATGTAACGGCCATCCATCCGTCCTGTCGTGACACCAATGGGGGCTGTTTGTTGCCGTCCGTGATGCCGTCTCCAGCTGTGGGACGTCATCTCTCGCGCCGTCCCGGCTGCGCGGTAGGATGAAACAGAGATGAGCCATCTTGCCTGCTTTTTGTCTGTCTTCTTGCTTGGGAACGTTTTACCTGCCTCGGAGGCGTGCCAGATCGTCATCTGTAGTCGAGGAGCAAACACCCCCAGTTGGCCCCTCCATCATCCACAGGGGTACCTAGCGGGTAGCTGCCCTGGTATCGCCCACGTTGTTTTTTCTTTGTCGCCCAACGCTCCCCTCCCTCCCGAACACGCCACGGTCACTAGGGCCTTGGCCCGTGCGGAAGAATGAGCAAAAGAAGAAATCAGTAGCGCTTTCGTCACGGCGTATGCCGCATTTAGCTTGCGAGGAAACCTTCCGAAAGGGAGATGGCGGCTCCGTCTGGGGCTCCACGTTTGTCGGCATCCTGACATGGTGCCAGGTTGATTAGGTTAGATGATCTCTCCCCAGTGGTTCGCAATTGGCGATCCAGGCGACGGCCAATTTTTTTTCTGACCATCTCTCGGCTGCCGCACACAGGACACACAATGGTAAGCTCCACCAAGCCAGCCGTCTAAAACGGGGTGTGCGTCTTGCAGCCTTTAGTGGGTCGCGCAGCAGTTCTGCAGACGCGCAGCGCAAAAAAAGGCTGCGCCACCGCGGTTGTGCACGCTGTCAGACTGGCTTTGCCCGCCGCGCCCGGTGGAGTGAGGACTCTGTTTTTCGTCACCCACTCCACACCACCTGCGTTCGCGTGTGCGCGCTTGCGATGGGACAAGCGACGGTTGTTTCTCTGCCGAGTTGCTGACCCGTTGGTTGCTGTCGAGTATGGGCATCCGCCAGCAGGCGCGCTTCCAAGTCTGGATGATGAGTGTCGGAATAGAAAAAAGACGTACCTACTCGATACCTAGTACATACCACCGCGTACCTTTGCTCACCCTCCATTTCCATTTCCGTCCGTTGCTTGGGGCTCGGCAGGCCCTTCCCTTCGCTGTGTGACCACTCTCTGCGCTCCTTCTGCGGGAGGAAGCGACTGACATAATCGCAGACGCCACAAACCCACCCTCGCGCGATCTGACTGGCTGGCAGCCGGAACTTGGGCGCAGGGGAGGTGGGAAGGCGCCAGGGGTACGAGTGAACAATGAGGGAAGGAGTGGATGCTGCCCGCCCGGGAGCTCGCCCAACCGAGCATCCTCCAGGCTTCCGCCATCCCTCAACTGGCTCTGTCTGCCTTCCTGCCGGAGGCCTTTTCTGTTGACAACACCCGCTCGCGACCCGACCCATCGCCGTTCGCCTTGGCCTTGCTGATGACCTTCTAATTTCGAGACCAAGTCCCCTCGAAAGTGGGCGCGCATGCCCTTTCGGTGGTCCTCCCTCCTCTACACCTAGCCCTTTTGGCCAATGGCACGGTACCTTGGACTGGAGGTGAGGGGCTGCCCCAGCCTTAACCGAACAGAGAGCGCCCCGGAAAAGGACGATGCCGAGCAGGAAGAATAGGAAAAATAGCAGAATCGAGAAATGAGGCAGAAAAAAATAGAAAGGCTGCCAGTAAGGGTGTGCTTGCCAGGTGCCAGCCGCGCACTCAAGCGCCCTGCTTGGCAACGAGCCTTTGGCGCTTGCCGCCGTCGACGCTCGACAGAACCGCCGTCGCGTGTAGACCGCCCACACTCGGTACCTACTGCCCGCTATCGCGGGAGCGAACACCCTCGCAATCCTCCAGCATGGAACCCACCCGGCGGAGAGAGCAGCCACGACGATCTTCTGCCCGATCAGAGCCAGGGGCCCAGCGCCCGCACGGACAAAGACGTATCCTGGCACTGTTCTTCTTGTCTACGGTCCCATGCTCGGCACCGAGTAGGGCGGCGAGGACACGACGGGACTGCGTAGCGCACGAAAGAGCGCGTCGCGATGCGGCCGTGTGCCTACACTACCTACCTATCTTACCTCTCGACCCAGCATGATCTGGCTTGCTTGGCCCTCTTTGCGCGCACCCTCTCCCCACCACTTTCCTGGGCCTGGAGGGGTAGGGTGGGCGGCGGCCCTGCCTGTCTTCGGACAGTGCCCCTGCCCACCCCTCCCCCCTGCAAAAACACCCACCCCTGTCGCTGCACCCAACAAGGGTTACTATAAGCCATCCCAGAAAGGTACCGCGCCTCAGCCTCGAAAGCGACACAGAATCTCTCTTCGGGAGCCCACACCTCCATCTGGTTAAGGCTGCTCTCGTTATAGCAGTGCCCTCTGTTGGAGAGGCTATCTTTGTACAACATGTAGTCCAGTTTCATCGCCCGTGGAGCCGCTGCAGGTCCCAAGCCGTCTCCTTTCACATCGTTCCCCCCTCCCCTTCATTTTCCCCTTTCTCATCTCTTGTCCTGGCTCTCGGCCACGCACGCAACCCAACCCCATTCGTGACCACAACCACCACCTGCCGCCAGAAGGCTGAGCCCGTGCTTCCGTGCTTGACGTTGCTGCGCGCTCCATACCTGCATCCCTCTTTTCCCTCCCTCACACCTTCTCCCTCTTGTACACATAGACCTCTCTACATCTCACCCCACTAGCTACCCAGCCCTAGAGCCCTCTCGTTATACAAACACCCCTGACTTTCGGCATCTCACCCTTCCTTGCTCACCTATTTCCATCCACATCTCTTTTTTTGTCTGGGGCAGAAGCCGTCCGGCCGGGGCTGTGTGCAGATTACTAACTTGGTCGGGGACTCCCACCATGGCCAGCCTTAAGTTCATCATGGACATGGAGGTCGACCATCCAGACCAGCCCACCCATGAGACTATAAGGGCCCCGGCATCCTTCGCCACGCCTTCGACCTCCCATACTCCAGGCTCTCCGGCACATCAAGGTCACGCCCCCACCCCTGGTCAAGACCGCCACGACACCTACAACAACAACGACAACTACGACAACAACACCGACGGCCATCACAGCAGTAATAACAAGGAGGCGAACCCTGGCTATCCACCACGGCCATCCACCGCAGCGCCAGCGATCACCACGTCAGCATCAGACGCACCCGCTTCAGTGGCAGCCTCATCGCCGCTGTCACGGACAAGGCACGCTGGCTCGCCGCTCGAGGACGCACCAAGGTCCCCGGGAGCCATCTCGTCGACTTCAAGGCACGCACATCCGCGCCGTCGAAGCACGACGAGCCCGGACTCGATGGACCGCCACAGCTACCCCCCGCCTACGCCAATGAGCGCCATCGGAGGATCGGCCGGAGTAGGGGGAGTTCCCGCCGGAAGAGGAGGAACCTCACGGCGGGGATGCATTCCGGGCGGCATGAGCCAGCTGAGCCATCCGACGAGGCCAATGCCTCCTCATACGCCGGCCGAGTCTCCTATCCGACTGACCCCTATCACGGGTCGTGTCAGCCGCGCAAAGAAGGGTCAACCAGTTCACATCTGCGATGTCTGCAGACCTCCAAAGGTAGGTTTGATCCGTCTGCTGCTGAAGTCGCGTCTCAGAGAATCTCTTTGGGATATCACCCGTCCTAAGCGCTAACAATTGGTTTACTCCTTTCCCCTCAGACATTTACTAGGGCCGAACATCTGAGGTAAGACTACCTGTCCTATAGCATCGGCTTTTTTCTTCTCCTTCTTCTTCTTCTTCATCTTTGGGTGCAGTGCTCTGGCGTCATCCGCGTGCCAGTACGGAGCAGCACGGGAGCTAACATTTGCTTTCTCTAGGCGACACCAGCTCAGCCATCGGACCCCAGGATTTGCCTGCGAATGGCCTGGATGTGATCGCGCCTTCCACAGACACGACTTGCTTGTGCGACACCAGCAGAAACAGTAAGTCCGATCCTATCCCTACCCTGAGAACCAGCGGCTGATTCGTTGTGGTTCTGTAGTGAGCACGAAGGAGATGGACCTTCGTCACAGAGCCGAGACCACAGGACGGCCCCCTCGCCGTCAAGGCATGAGGGGCTGCAGCAGCGGCATCCTGGAGGAGTACATATTTCTGGACCCGTCTCGGGCGTAGGCACTTCGACCTCGGCCTCCTCTGGCGACGCGCCCTCGACCCCAAACATTCTGCAGCCGATGGGCAGCAGCGCCGGAGATATGGCCATGTCAGGGACCTCGCCCCACACCATCAGAGGGGGCTACCGCGACAACAGGTCTTCTAGCTCGCGGCAGCCGCATGACCCGTATGACAACGGCGAATTTGTGCTCTCGACCTCGACCTCGGGCTCGACCAATCCAGTCCCATCCAGCGTGCCCACACCAGCAACTCTCGGCCATCCTGGCTACGAACACCATCAACCCCGAGGCCACATGAACCTGTGGGTGGTCACCCAGGGCCTTTCGGACCCGTCGGTCCACATCCAGGACGGGGCGATTCCCGATCTCATCTCCACCACTGACGTCTCCATCTCGTCGCCCTGGGCATCCTCAACCGACAGCACCTACTCAACAACTCCATCAGAGGCTCGCGCGCACCCCCAGACGACCTGGATCCCAAGCTCAGGCTCACCACGGCACAGGTGGCTCTCTCCCTACCCGGCCGCCAGCGAGCCCCTCACGACCACCCCTTACCTGTTTCCACCGTCTCCTCACCCGCTGGTGTCCTCTCACCAAGGATATCCGGGTCACTCGGTGAGCCAAAACCACTATGGCATGATCGACGCCACTATGGGTGGCGCATATTCAGCTGCCGAGGATCTGTCCCAGGGCCTCCACCACCCTGTGATGGGCGCCGACTCCGGATCGTCTGCCGCTATAACCCATGGCAGCGTTGGCCCTCGGGGTTCTATATCTCTGTCTTCGGTCGGTAGCCCCTCGCCCGTCACCGCCTCGGCCAGCCAGGCCGGGCCCCTGATCACCCCAACGACATCGCTTCCTGCGGACAGGATTAGCATGCCCGGCATGGGCCGCCATAAGGAGCTCATCATCACCGATGCATCGGGCATGCCCGTCAGCATGGGCGGCGGCGTTTCCCTGCTCGGATCCGGTACGTACGACATGGGCGGTGGCGACAACAGCCCCGGCGGAGGTGGCTTCCTGCCATCACAAGGGCTGGGTGGCGTGGGCGGCTGCATCTCGGGGCCTCTCTTGGCGTCAAGTCCCCTGGCCAAGGGCGTCCGCAACATGATACCGACATATCTCGAAACCTACTGGAGCCACCACGGCACTGCATACCCCCTTGCGCACCGCCGCATGTGCGAGGAGTCGGGCGATAACGTGCTTCGATGCGCCATGGCAGCCGTAGGGAGCCAGCTCCTCGACAGCAAGGAAGACCGCAACAAAGGCATTATCCTCCATGACCATGTCGTCCAGGAGCTGAAGCTAGTGAGTCCCTCACCTGGCGGAAAACGCGGCGGCGGCGGCGCGCTGGCTCCCTCATTACTTCAACAAAAGACGCAGTTTACTGACGATCCTCGGACGGCAGATTGCGCAATGGAGCCTGCCCATCATGCAGGCCATCATCTTGTGCGAGTACTTCGCCCGTTTCCGCGGTAGGAAACCGGTCACGAGGCCCTCGAAACGGTTCGAGTCTCTGTATTCGAGGGTAAGTTCAAGCTTTCTTGCTCAGGCCTCTGACGACAGTTCTCTCTACCCCGGGTCTTCTGGGGTCCCGTCGTCAATGTCTTCTTCTTTCACTTCCGCCTCCTCTCGCTCTTCCTCCTGGTACTCCGAATCTGCGGATACCCCAACGACCCTCACTGGATTCCAGCCGTTTGGCTACGACCACACCACCCCCATGATACTACCGTCTTCCTCGCCTGCTCCCTCCTTTTCTGCGGAGCCACTGGGGCTGCCGTCAGCCTCTGGCGGGCCCGCCTCTGCTGCAGCTGCAACCATGGGGCACCAATACTTAGACCAGTCGCAGGCAATCCACCGGCTCTCGTCCGTCTTCGAACACGCCTACACGGCCCAGAGCAGCCCCCACCTGACAACAGACCAACGGTGGCGCGCCTGGCTCGACGCCGAGGCCCATCGCCGACTGCTTAACGCTTGCTTCTCCCTCGACATCCACACCTCCATCTACCACGAGCACCACCGATCCCGCGACTTCAACCTTTCGGAGCCTGGTCGCGTGCCGCCAATCCCCCTCATCGGCCGCAGCCGCGATCTCTGGAATGCCCAGTCGGCCGAGGAGTGGGACGCCATCCTCAATGAAGACCCCGACACGGGCATTCCTCTGTTCATTCCTCACCCTGACCAACTCAGGCCCATGATACCCGAGGAGGGGAGCACCAGCGGCTGCCATGGCATACCCCTGAATACTTTTGACCGCCTGGCCATCCTCGATTTTGAGGCTTCTCGCCTTCCGAGACGCACAGTGGCCGGCTCCAGCCCCAGCAGCTCGGATGGCGGTTCACCGACCCCTATTGCCGACGACAACAGACGAGCGGAGGGCGGTTGGAACGTGCTGGAGGCTTCCTCTTCTGCCGGAAGCACTGGGCTCGATCCGGCTAATGGGGCCAACCCAGATCTTGCACCCTTGGGTGTCGAGGCACGCATCTCGTATCTATTCCCGGGGTGCCCTGTTGCCAACACGTATCTCGCCCTCCACCACACTCCCCTCCACGATCTTCTTGCTGTTTGTGGCGACAACTGCATGCGATCGCAGAAGACCCTCGCCAACAAGTCCATCGCCAACAACCAGAAGCTGATCCGGCTCTGGGTCGAGCAGGGCCAGGTCGTGCCAGCATCACCCGGCCTTAACAAGTCGGTGGTCAAGGCGACCATGTACGCTGCTCGCGCCCTCCTGGACTTCTTCGGGCCTGAAGCCTGCCTCGATGTTGGCGAGGGGAGCTTCGGGGCCATCATGTGCAAGATTTCGGACTACTGGGCAATGTACGTTTGCGCCATCATCTGCTGGTCGTCTGGGCACCGGCCGGCGCGGGAGGGAGAGCAGATTGACTCCGACGTCGCTGCTTCTGATGGGGAGGCCTTTGAGTGGCTACGATCGGCTGCACATGCACAGCCAGACGACGCGAATGCGTGGGCGCGCGTCTGGGCCAGTCGGGGAGCCATCGGCGTCGTCAGCCTTGTGCGACGCCGCCTTGAGCTCGACCTCAACGGCGCCCGGAGTCGGCTCTACTCGGACGCTGTGGCCGTGCTGAAGGGCATCGAGGAACGCGCCAACTGGATGTGGTTCTAAACCATCAACATGGCCCTTCATCCATCCAGCCTTCTTATTCCTCTTTTTTTTCTTCCCCCTTCTCCTCTCTTTATTTCTTTTCCTAGCCGATGACGACGACGACGACGACATAGACGATGTAACAATAACGACGGAATGATTTGGGGGGGTGATTCTGCATAACTTACTTTCCCTTCTCTTCCTCGAACCTCCCTCATACACATTTAGTTTCTATTTTCTCATCATATCTGCGCATTGGTGGTTCGTATACAAAACCGATAGATGGAGCATTTTCTGGATCGTTTAATTTCTTTACCCATACTCTGTTTTTGTTTTCGATTTGTTTTGAGTTCTTTTTCATTTGCTGGTTGCATTGTCATGGAGGGCGGGCATTGAGGGGCAAGCAACAATAATGGAGGGGAGTCTGGAGTTTTTTTTCGTTGTGGTGGAAAATGACTGGGGTTTTTTTTTTGCATGGCGGTTTTGTTTGTCTCTTTTGGGTTGCTTTATTTTCCTGTTTTCGCCTCATCACACTTCCTGTTTCCCTGCTCCTTGTCGTTTTTATTCAGTCGGCGACTTACTGCCACTGGGTTCTCTCGCTACCATGTTTTCTTTCTTTCCTCTCATGTGCTCTTTCTGGGGGCTTCTCGAGCATTTTCTCGCCTCGTAGTGGGGTGCCCGGCGGCGGGGTTACGTAGCAAGCAACCGAGGGCCACGTCAAGGCACTCGAAAGAGAGAGGGGATTGTATAGCAAAGGATTAGATGTACAGATAGTTGAGAAAGGATTTGGCATAGCATAGCATAGCGTCATACCACATATAATCATTATTATTCACTAGATGACGAGCTTACCAGGGCCACCTGGGGATTGCGAACGAGGCGAGATTAACAAGGCGGGTGCGGNTCTGCCAAAGACATGGCGGGTTAGGTACGTACGCAAACACGATGTGTTCTCTCTCTCTCTCACTCTCACTCTCCCTCTCTCCCTCTCTCACTTTCTCCTTTTTTTTTCTTTGTTTTGTTTTTTTTTTTTTTTTTTTTTTTTTTTTTTTTTTTTTTTTTTTTCTTACCAAGTTCCTGCTTTTGGCTGCGGACTTGATGGATATGACTGATATCAAGCGCGAGCACACGGCCAGGAACATATCGACCAGAGCCAGTGACAGACGGACTGGGGACTGGGGAAAGTCACGCAGCGGAGCGCCATGACGGTCCTCGTTGGCCACAGCCGATTGGTTTCATATGGAGCCGACCCGCCGCGATGCGGGAAGCCCAAAGAAGAAGGAAAGGAAAAGTCGTCCGGAAAACGCCGGTTTCAAGCGGCTGTCGGGTGACAGCAAAGACCCAAAAGGCCAAGGGACGAGAACCGACGGTGTCAAAGCTTTCCCCGCATAAGACCAGACGTGTTTTTCGTTATCATGACTTGTGTTTTCTGGCCTGACTGGGCGGCGGGCATGGAAGTATCTCATACAGAGATAGCACGTGCACAGAGTATGAAGTACGGAAGACTGTGACTGTTTTTTTTCTCTCTCTTTTTCTTCCGCCTCATCAGTCGGTGAGTAGATAGCCTGCCATCTAGGTCACCAA
This sequence comes from Magnaporthiopsis rhizophila, assembly GCA_003049465.1. Lineage (NCBI taxonomy): Eukaryota > Fungi > Ascomycota > Sordariomycetes > Magnaporthales > Magnaporthaceae > Magnaporthiopsis > Magnaporthiopsis rhizophila. The sequence continues at coordinate 15,998 of PYSS01000031.1, read as the reverse complement.
GTCAGCACCCGGATGACGGAGGGTGAAAGATAAGTGGCGGCGGATGTTTTGAATGCAACCTGCAACGCTGGCACACGCCGCTAGCCAGTCCCTTTCAAACTGTGCAGCCCCGACGACAGCAAGCGGCAGCAGGCAGCAGGCAGGCCGATCCCCCGGACGTATCAAGAGTTCCACTGAATCCCAGCGGCGGGCGCCCCGACAGGGATGGAGGGGAACGGTGGGTGGAACCTGGAAGCCCCCCAGTCCAGCACGCACTTGAGCTGTTCGAGATCCACACACACGCACGCGCGCACGCACGCACACCAACCACCTCGCATGCCAGGGGGCTGGTTAGGCCGGGTAAAAACAGCCTCAGTTTCTGATTCGAACTAGGACAGAACAGGGCGGGCGTGCGTGCTGTCGCTCAATGCTGGGGCGGGCGGTCACATTCTGTATCACGCGCAGGGGGCCGCGTTGGGCAATTGCTGGCTTCTTTCTATCGTCGCATGTTCGAGTCGTCCCTGGGGTCTAGGTAGTCACCAGCCCTAGATGGAGGTTAAAAGAATGGACGGAAACAAAGCGAAAATCCAAGGCAGAGGGACCAGACCGCCTCGTTCGCTTGTCACCGCGTGGGTCATACAGTCGACACCTTGCGTGGTTGGATTACGTGGGAAGTTCGGAGATCGAAGGCTGTCCATTTTCTCCACTCCCTTGCCGTCAATCCCGGAGCAGCAGGACGGAGGGAAAGAACAATAAAAAAAAAAAAAAAAAAAAAAAAAAA
>PYSS01000031.1:0-15205 GCA_003049465.1 Magnaporthiopsis rhizophila | reverse complement strand
GAAAAAAAAAAAAAAAAAAAAAAAAAAAAAAAAAAAATGAAGAGAAGAGACTCGGCCACAAACTTGCCCGTACTGTACCCCACGCGCCGTCCAACCGCACTAACTGGTGGCTGACCTTAGGCAAAGCAAGCAATTTTGATGCGGTGGAGGCCCTGCCCTGCCTTCGCGCGCCTGCCAGTGAACTTGGCTGATTGCGTCTGTTGTTATCAAGCTCCCGACCTCCCCGACGTGGGTTGGACAGGGGTGGTTGCATCCGTTTTTTTTTGTTCTCCTTTTGTTTTTTTGTTTTTTTCTTTCTTCCTTCCTCCTTCGATCTCAAAAGTTTTGCTGCTTCCCATTGCTTTCTGTGAACATCATCGTCTTCGTCGTTCGAAAACGATCGCAACGCCACGGAACCTGCGACACTTGCGATTTGCCATCTAGCCTTTTCCCACCTCACTCACCGTGATTGAGATCCAAGCGCGCCGCCATCTCCGTCGTTTGTCTCAGCCACCCACCCACACCCACCACCCACCATGGGAACATACACGTTCAAGTGGTAAGTTTTGATTTGGCCCGGGTTCGGGCCTACTCCTAGCATCGATCTAGGCCGACCTACTTACCCCAGTGGCGGTTACTTTTTTTTCCCCCCCCTGGCTGCCGCGCGATGGAGTGGAGGGAGGGGAACAAAGTGAACTTGGGGAAATGCTGGCACCGTTTGTGTACCGCGTGGCTGTTTTGCTCCTGGCGTCTGCGCGCGCGCGCAATTCACTCTGTGATTCACGTCCAGCCAGGCCCCTTTGGGTGTCACGGCGCATCTTGCGCGCCTCTTGGTTTTTTTTTTTTTTTTTTTTTGACTGTTCCGGGCGCAAAAGGGGCCACCTCAGGCGAAGCAATGACGTGAACACAGCCACGCGCGCGCAACACGCACCGGACTGGAGGGCAGGTTGCAGGGGAAAGCATGGAGAAAAGAAAAAGGAACAAAAAAAAATGAAAGTCCCCCTTACTGACGACGCACTCTGCCGTTTTTAGGCCTCACGCCGGTGAGCAGGTCTACGTGACGGGCACCTTCGACGACTGGACCAAGTCGATCAAGCTTGACAAGGTCGGCGATGTCTTCGAGAAGGAGGTGACGTTCCCGGACCAGGTCGAGAAGATCTACTACAAGGTGTGTTCGTTCGCCTTTTGTTTTCTCGCCCCAATTGCGATCCTACAAGCCCACCTTCCTCGCCGTCCTTTTTCCTGTCCCTCGCCTCGCTTCATTTCCATAAGGCTGCCCACACAGCCCGATTGGCCCGTGGTTGAGCTCTCGGCCGGCGGCGTCACACGATTGGAGCTGTTGTCCTCCCGCTTTCCTTCTGTCAGATGTCTCGGGCGGACGGCCACGCAACGACTCTTGAGAGCTCCTCCCGCCGTGGCTGTCCGACTTTAGCACCTCCCCCGTTCCACTGCTGCTAGGTTGTCCCTCCTTGCTATTCATTCCACTCTGTGCGCCCGAGCCGGCCGCCTGTCATCCACGGGGGCTTTTTCACAAGTCTGCTAGCCCAGCCAATTGGCGAGCTGCCTTGGTCTCCATTGTGGAAACCCATCGTCAATTCGAGAAACCCTTGCACGGTATGACGCAAGGCGACTGCACTGGCCTGGTCCTAGCCCCTAGAAATGACTGCTCGCCCGTGGGACCGAGAGGGGGCCAAGGCTCGCGCCCTGCTGTGAGAGCTGGAAGCGCCTTCACTCTATGCTTCCTCCCTTTGTCCCCACCTGGATCGCGCTGCTTCCTCGCTAATGAGCAGCGCAATTGGGGCCCCAGCGGAGCGGCAGTCAGCTGGCCCGGCCGTCATTGCCCTTTTGCTCCCTTGCGCAAGCTCGTGTTGCCCCTCTCGGTCGCCCCAGCCACCAGCTCTCTGTCATGCCCTAGCTGGTGACTACAAATACTCCGTCACTCAAGGAGCGCGCGCCCGCCTTCCCGTTCATGAATGGTTCCGGACCTTTGTTCCACTTGTCCCAGCCATTGTGGTGCCCCTGCCTCAACCCCTCCCCAGCCGTCGGACTAAGCATTTTTTTTTTCTTTTTTCGCTTCCTTACTTCTTTCCTTCTTTTACTTAATTTGCTGAGCCATAAAACATATCTTGTTGCTGACATTAGCTGGTTCGCAACCACTGCAGTTTGTCGTGGACGGCGACTGGACTGTCAACCAGGCAGCACCCAAGGAGAACGACCCGAACGGAATCGAGAACAACTTCCTCACCCCTGAATCCCTTGTCAAGAGCGCGCCGGCCGATACGGCTTTCATCAGCTCCGTCGGGCCCGAGTCCACCACCGCCGCGCTACTCAAAGACGTCCCTGTGGAGGAGAAGAAAGAGGAAACAACAGGAGAGCCCAAGGTTGAGGTCAAAGAGGAGACCAAGGACGAGCCCACGGCAGAATCCTCAGCCGCCGCGACAGCCGACATGCCCGCCAAGGGAGAGAACGACGCAGTCCCTGGGGCTTTCCCCGAGACACCCGCGACCGACCTGGACAAGGAGTTCAAGGTCAGCCCGCTCCCCGCCTCGGAGGGCGGCGTCAACCCGATCGAGCTTGCCCCTGGCGAGCCGATCCCCAAAAGCATAACCTCACAAGACATCAACGCCCACGTCAAGCTCGATCCGGAATCGTACGAGAAGGCCGATACGCTGCCTGGCGTCTCGGATGTCGCCGCGCTGCTGCCCCCTGTTTCCAGCACCATGATCCCCGAGTCGAGCCTGCCCATTGCTGGCGCCAATGACGTCACCATCAACTCCGTCGGCCCCAGCGCGACGACCGTCGCGCTCGCTGGCGAGGTTCCTCTGGAGCCCAGGGCGCCCGCCATCGTGAAGGAGAGCCAGGAGAAGGCAGGCGTTGACCCCGAGGCCAGCGCCATTGGGGAAGAGGTCAAGGAGAAGGCGCAGGTCGAGGCGGAGCTGCTCCAAAAGGTGCCCGAGGCTCCCTCCACCGCCGAGGGAACTGCCGGCAAGGGAACCGACAAGGCCGAAGCCGACAAGACGGTCGCCGAGACAGTCACTGAGACTGCTGCCGGTCTGAGCGCCACGGCTGTGGCCACGGCTGTGGCGGCCAAGGACGCCGTTGTTGAGCAGGCCACCGCTGCGGCTGCGCAGCTCCCCGATGCTGTCAAGCAGAACCTCCCCGAGTCTGTCCAGAACGCTATTGCACCAGCCGCCAAGGAGGAGATCCGTCAGGAAGTCTCGCCTGAGGTGCCGGCTGAGGTCAAGGAGTCGATCAAGGAGGCTGGCAAGAGCCCCGAGGCGGCTGCCAACACTGCTGCCGTTGAGGCGAAGGAGGCGATTGAGGCTGAGCTGCTGAAGGAAGTTCCGGCCGCTCCTGCTGTGGGCGAGGAATCAAAGAAGGCTGATGAGGCTGCCGAGCCCAAGAAGGCCGAAGAGGCGACGGCGGCTAAGCCGGCTGAGACCACTGCGGTGGCCAAACCGGCCGAGACCACCGCGGCCGCTGCTGCTGCTGAGGTCAAGCCGGCCACCAACGGCTCTACCAATGACGCGAGCGCAACGGCGACCAAGACGACTGCTGAGACCCCTGCAGCCAAGCCGGCCGAGGCCGTCGCCCCAACAACTCCGGACAAGAAGAAGAAGAACAGGCTGAGCATGATGATAAGCAAGATTAAGCACAAGGTCTCTTCGGCTCACAAGTGAGACGTGAGGCTGGGACTTTTGTGTGATTATGTCGGACGCGCTCAAATTGACGATACGTGGGTTTGTATAAGAAGGACGGTTGCATGACATGGCATGGGTTTCATCACACCTCCCCTTCCCTTCCTCACGTCTCTTTTCTCGAATTATGTTTTTCTCTCGATTTGGTCGACTTGAGCTCATCTCGTCGTCTTTTTCTTGCCGTCTAATGTGTTACACTCTCTCGTTTTCATGCGTTGGTTTTCTGGTTCATTCCGTTGGTCAAATGATATCCCCGATTCGCGTCGTCACGGAGGCTCGAGGCGATGAACCTGACGGCATTTTTTTTTCTCGTTCCTACGGTCGTTTGGTTTCTGTTATTCTTGCCTGCCCTCTTCTGAAAAAAAAAAAAGAAGCATCTATGTACCATACCGTCTACTACTATAATTCGCCCCATGGGGCATAATTAGGCTAGGTTCTTGTTGCACATGCAGACGATTGGTCTTTGTTGCTGTGACTGATAGCTCGAGCGACTCTCGAGATGGCCGAGGGTTAATACTCAGTGGTAATGGTGTTCTGTTTCATTGTCTTCCCAGGGCGCTCGAATATTTTGAAATCCGCAGTTATGAAAATGCTGTATCCCGTCCTATCACAATCAGGTTTGTGGCTGGAAGGGAACGCGCCATAGGAATCTTCCCGAGCGTCCAATCGGGGCTCTTTCGGAGTCACCATTTATTTATGCACGAAGCAATCCAGGCTCCTCAAATGCGACCCCAGAGCGACAAGGTGAACAAGAACATCATCGTCACCAACCCATGTTTATCATGTGAGGGTGGTGAAACAGGTCACGTGCGCTTGGTCGTGGACTCGGAGGCAGCTTTGCCCCGCCACCCGCTGCTTCGAGAGGTTCCTGACTCCCTAGTCGTGCTCCATTCGCCCCTTCTTGTCCTGGACGGTGCTTCCCGGCTCGATTGATTCCTGAACGCCACACCTGGGGGTCCTTCCCACCCAGGACCCCAGCATTGAACTCCGGTAGCAGCACTGATTGAATCTGCCCATTTCCTACCTACCCACCACCTAGCTTACCTTTGTGTCACCGTGTCTTACTTGCATCGTGGCTGCTCTTGCCATTGCCGGGCTCTGCTTGCTAGTGGGCGGGCAAATGTCACCAGCGCTTGTCCTGCCTTGGCGTCATCGGTAGTTGACAAATCCAAGGGAGAGAGCATCATCATGAGCTCGGCCTCGACCAGCTTGGGCAAGTCCCTCTCCGCCCCGACAGCCAACGCCCACCCGCCGGCTGCCGCGACCCCGTCCGTTGCTGCACCAAGCTTCGACTCGAGCCGCCGCCCGCCCCAGGGACCCTCGTCCCAGCCGGCGCCCCGAAAGTCGCAGGGCTCGCGCAGACAGCACCGGAACCAGCGCCGCCCCTTCAAAGCCGAGGCTCCCGACCTGGATGATGACGCAATGGCCGAACTCAGCGCCGTCCGCAACCCGACCAGCCGCCGCGGCCAGACGTCGATAACCCACCTGCTCAATTACTCGTCGCTGCATCGCCCGTATGCCGATAACCACGGCCACGGCTACGGCTCGTCCTCGCGCGGGGCGTACCGCCGGAACCCGACCTGGGGCCCCGGCTCGGGCCACCACGCCGCCGACAAGGCCCGCTACGTCCATGCCAACTACCGCTTCGTCGTGTCGCCCAGGGGCGACTACCGCAAGCAGGCCGCCGACGCCGACGAGCACCTCGACTGGGCCGACGTGCTGCAGGTCCTCGCCTCGTCCCAGTCCCAGGCCGGCACCTGCCCCATCTGCCTCTCGGAGCCCGTCGCCCCGCGCATGGCGAAGTGCGGCCACATCTTTTGCCTGCCCTGCTTGATCCGCTTCATGCACTCGTCCTCGGCCGACGAGGACCACGCGCGGGGCGGCGGCCCGGGAATGGACAGGCGGCAGCGCTGGAAGAAGTGCCCGATCTGTGAGGACAGCATCTACATATCCGAGGTCCGCCCCGTCAGATTCTACGCCGGCCAGGAGAGCCCAATGCCTCGGCCGGGCGACGACGTGGTGCTCCGCCTGATGGTGCGCAAGGCCAGGTCGACCCTGGCTTTGCCCAAGGAGACAGGCGTCGACATCCTCAACGTTGGTCAGGACGTGCCGTGGCACTTTGCTGCAAACATCCTCGACTACGCCCGCATCATCAAGGGCACGGGCGACTACATGATGGAGCAGCACGACGAGGAGATTCAGGCAATCAAACTGCAGGAGAAGGAGGACGAGCTGATGTTCCACGAGGACAACGAGTGGACTCAGCGCGCCATCAAGTCCATCCTGGCGGCCAAGCAGAAGCTGCAGGAGCTCCAAGGGCTGGGCGTCTCCCTGCCGCCGGCGGGCAGCGGTAAGGCCGAGTGGCAAGCCGATGGGCCCGAGCCGGACTTTTACTTTTACACATCTCAGCCGCACCTGTATCTCTCGCCCTTGGACATACGGATACTCAAGACGCAGTACGGCGACTTCTCGTCGTTTCCGTCGGCGCTCCTGCCGAGGGTAGAGCATATAGTTTCGACATCGGTCGACGACCTGACGAGGAAACGGGCAAAATATCTGTACCACCTCCCCTATGGCTGCGAGATATCGTTCCTCGAGTGCGACTGGACCGACATCGTACCTGCCGAGATCCTGGCTCTTTTCGCCGACGAGATCGAGCGGCGGCGCAAGCGGAACCGCGACAAGGCGGCACAGGAGGAACGCGAGCGGCAGCAGTCGGAGCGGCTCGAGGCGGCGGCCATGCGCGGCGCGCGGCGCGCCGTCATGATGCCGGCGACCGAGGAGGAGGTTCGGATCCGGTTCAGCGCGAGCGACAGGGTGGTCAACCCGGACGACTTCATACCGCTGGGTGGCACGACGCCGCCGAACCCGCGCAACGGCTTCTCGGAGCTTGCCGGAATGTCGACGAGCCCTTCGGCGCCAAGGACGGTCTGGGGCACGCCCGCCGCGCTGCCCCAGGAGGCGGATGCGGCAGCCGAGGCGGCGGCGAGGAGGCAGGTGGCCGCGAATGTGGACGATGGGTGGCTGAAGGACGACGTGTTCTTGGAAAGCCTGAGCGCAGCCGACGTCGCTGCGCAGATGGAGGCTCTCGGGGTTGAGGACGCTGGTGTAGGCGGCGCGTCGTCGTCGTCAACGGCTGCAAATGGCGGCGGTGGCGGAAAGAAGAAAAAGAAGCAGAAGATTACGCTTATGAGCACTGGCGGCAGGAGGGGTAACTAGATGATTTTTTTTTTCTTTTTTTTTTTTTTTTTTTGGGTTTCAAAGAGTACAAGAGTTGCGACTCTACGAGGTCTAGAACTACCCGTGCTGCCAGGACAGGCTGTGGAGAGTAGCCGTTGGTAGTGAGCCACAGGTGGCTAGACCGACTTGGCTCTGGCTACTTTCAGGCCACATGGGGAGAGAGAAGGAAAGGTGCAGCGTTCAGCGGTGTGAGTTGGAATATACCCACACTCACTGGCTCTTGCTTTGCTGGCACTTGAGCGGTCTTGTTCGGTATCTCTTATTTTATACGTTGATATCACAGGCTTTTCATCGGCTGGCTCCTATTTTCCCAGATACAGCATATCCTCTGATTTTGTCGTTAGTTTAAAGAAGATCTATCAAGCATTTCTATGTCTATCTTTTGCCTTCTTTTTTTTTTCCTCGTATCAACCAGTAGTTGATTGCGTTTGGGGTACCGATACAGATTCGCTTCCATCGGGAAATGTCACTTGACCTTTGATTGTCGGAAGCAGAATACCTAGCTTCCCTCGGCAGTACATTCCGTATCGCTTGCAAGGTTTCGTATCCGACATTAAGCTCTCCGCGGCAAGGGCGTGTGTGCCAGGGCGGACTCTCTGCCTCCGGGACTCCGCGTCGTCTCACCGAGGACTAATATCGACCGACTAGCCCACTCACACCCACACCACACACCATGTACGCACGCACGCGGGCTTGTGCACATGGGTAGGTGCATATAAGTAAGTATGTATGTAAATATTCTACGGATCTATTTGTGGATATGTTTCCGCGTTGCCGAAGGGAAGGGGTCTGCGTTGCCTGTGGTCCGAGGTGTGGTGTGAGGTGTAGGTGGTGGTGGTGCCCGGTGCCCAGGTTAGTGTAAATGCTGAGGTAAGCGCCGAGCAAAGCAAACAGACCAGGTGACCCACCCAGCTCCGGATTCCGGGCGTGGCATGTCTGTTTTGCCTCGCCCCGTCTCTTCAACCTACACCAGGCAGGTCCGTCAAGGCGATCAGTCAGCCCCTGAAAGCATCCAAGCTCATGGCTCCAAATACCGGCCGGGCGTCTACTCGGCGCCGGGCTCCACCACCACCACCACCACCATCTGTTCCTCCTGCTGCTGCTGCCGACGACGACGATCTCGACTTCTCCGTCTTTCTCGACGCACCGCCGCCCGTGCCAGCAATCCCTGCTGTGCCGGCGCCGGCCCCGTTCGCGCCGTCTTTTCAGACACCATTCCCTCCTCCGTCACAGCAGCAGCTGCCGGCGGCGGCTTTTATTCCCGCCCCGGCACCGCCGCCGCCGCCGACGACGTTTGCCGCTCCACAGCCACCGCCATACCCGTCGTACCACACGCTGCAGCAGATCCGGCCGTCGCGGACGCCGTTTGCAGGACTGCAGACCGTGTTCCGGGTGTCGACGCCGTCGGCGCGCAGCCTTTTCCAGCCGTCGCAGCAGCTGCAGCCGCCCGTGTCGACGCACCCGGGCCTCGAAGGCAGCATCAACGGCAGCGGTGGTAAAAAGAGCAATAACAAGAACAACAAAACCAACAGCAACAACAGCAGTGGCAGCAATGCAAATGACGACGATAATGATAACGACGATGACGATGAGGAGGAGGAGGAGGACGACGACCACGACGAAGACGAAGACGGCGACGACGACAACGCCGGCGACCGCAACCCCCTAGCCCACCTCTCAGGCTCCCCCTACTTCCCGGACCCGGCGGCGGCCGCAGCAGCAGCGGCGCTCAACCACCCGGCCGCGGCGCCCGACGACGCGGCCGCGAACCCGTGGATCGCGCTGGCCAACGCCGTCTTCGCCGAACCCGACGCGGGGATCGAGTCGGTGCGCAGCGCGGCCGCGACGTCCGGGTTCGGCGTGGTCAAGTCGCGGTCGGCGCGCCGGAACCAGACGATAGCGCAGCGTGAGGCGGGCGAGCTCGGCGAGGTGTACCGCATCGACCTCGAGTGCACCTCGGCCGCTCCCCGCGACAACCGCATGTCCAAGGGCGTGCGGCAGAGCCGGCGCAGGGGCTGCAAGTGGAAGGCGACGCTGGTGCAAAAGGTGATCCGGTCCGACGAGATCGGCGGCGTCGACCACAAGTTTTGGCGCTTCGAGCAGAAGCCCCGCGCCCACATCCACAACCACCCGTTGGCGGCCAACGCGGCTGAGATACCCGTCAACCGCCGCCGCGCCGTCGAGGCCGCCAAGGACCAGATCTTTGCCCTCAGGGGACAGCCCAAGGCCACGCCGCAGCGCATCGCCGACTACGTCAACAAGCACAACCCCGGCTACGCAATCACGGCGACGGACATTAAGAATCTGTTTTACAAGGAGACGAGGCAGCTGAGGAAGCAGCAGAGGGAGGCTGAGCGCGCGGCGGCCGCTGCTGGCTAGGCTTTTGTATCGGTCTTGGAGATGCAGCCGGGCTGTCATTTGTGTACCAACATTTATGTGAAATAATAATACCCCGTTGTAATTCATGTCGTGATTTCCCCCCCCCAAAGTGACTACCAGACAAAAAGGAAATGTGAAAAGAAAGTGCCCTCGCGGATCTTGTCCCAAGTCCAGAGGCTTTTTTTGGTGAAGCACATACAAGAAGAAGAAAAGATGAGTAAGAGAAAGGATGAGTAAGAGAGGCAAAGGAAAAGTCGGTCTGGCTCTGTGTTGCTTCCTAGCATCAGATTAAGTCATAATCCCAAAGCACCAACCATCTCACCATCCAAACACCTCGCAGTGCAGCTCGATGCCGGGCCCGTCGCCGCGGATGCACTCGGCCGTCGTGTTGCGCACCACGTTGACGAGGCTGCCGGGCCCGCAGACGGCGACGAGCACGCGCTGGTGCGCCGGCGTCTCGGCCACGGCGGCCCGGATCACCTGGCTGGCGTCTGGCCTGCCGGCCTTGACGGGGTGGCGTAGCGGCCGCGCCGACGTGGACGCGCTGGCGCCGCTCTGCGACGTCACCTCGGGGTCCGTTGTTGCCGTCTGGTGGTGGTGGTGGTGGTGGTGGTGGTGGTGGTGGTGCTGCTGCTGCTGCTGCGCCGCCGTCGCTGCCACCTCCTTGTCGTAGACGGCCTCCTCGCTGCGCGTCTCGGCGGGCTCGTCGGCCATCTTCTCGCTCACGTGGCCGTCGTTGGCCGTCGCCGGCAGGGAGTCGTGCAGCACCTTCTCCAGGTCCGGCGACGTCGGCGACTGCTCCGACGATGAGCCGGCCGCCTCGGTCGTCCGGGTGGCGTACAGCGAGATGTTGCATTTTGGCGAGTTGGGGTGGTCGTGCAGCGCCTCGAGATGCTCGCTGTACCACGTGAGGTTCTCTGTTTGGTGGACTAGTGTTAGCAATGTAATGTAATGCTAGCTAGCTACTTCCGGGGGCAAAAGAAAGAAGAGAGAAAACCTACCATGCTTCTTCACGATCCAGATAAACGTTATGCTCTTGGTCGACTCGGGTCCCATTCGCTCGAGCAGGTTGACAGCCAGTCCAAAAGTGAACGACGCCCCGCTGCCACCGGCGATCAGGACCACGCGGTCGTACAGCATCGGGTCGGGGAAGGTGCCGTACGGCCCGTCGACCGAAGCACGCACGGTGGCGCCCGGGTTGGCGAGGGCAAAGGCGTGCAGGTCGCGCGTGAAGCCGTCGTACGTCTTGACCACAAACTCCATGGGCGCCGTGTCGATGATGGTGAAGGGGTGCGTCTCGAAGCGGCGGACCGAGGGGATCCAGACGAAGCAGTGCTTGCCCGGCACCGCGCCGGCCGGCCGCTTGGCCAGCAGGATGCGCGTGCCGCCGTCCGCGAGCGGGTACACGGTCGCCTCGTTGTTGACGCCGTTGACGGCCAGCAGCGCCAGGCGGACGATCCGGTCGGCCACCCAGATGCCGCCGGCGACGCAGGCGATGATGGCCGTCTTGTGCACGAACTCGGGCCGGTGCAGGGCCATGCCGACGACGGCCACGACGAACGAGATCAGGTGCGTCACGTAGAAGGCCTCGTACCAGAACCGACGCATCAGGATCGCCGTCGAGACGAGCACGAGGAAGGCGAAGGCCGCCACGATGCCCGCCACCTGCTCGTGCTCCCGCAGCTTATCCCACCTGCCCATGGCGGCGAAATATTGCGTGTAGAGTACCGCGTGCACGACCAGCATCAGAAAGGTCGTGCAGCCGGCGATCTGATGTAGGTTGTTGAGCCGTTCGTATGAGTAGGATGTCAGGACGGCCAGCGGCGTGTTCTTCAAGGCCAGAAAGACGACGAAGACAAGGTTGGTGGTGAGTGACCTGAGATCATCATGTCAGCTTCGTCTGTTTTGTTGACGCAGGTTGATTCGTACTGCACAGGGCCGCGCTGGTAGTGAGTGGCTCGTTGAATACTCACCATCCGAATCTCGCGGCAAAGTTTGTGGTTTTGGACGCATCGACGTTTGTGAATATCATGGCCACGTTGACGGCCACATAGATGGCGACCAGCACACCATGCCCTGACGAGTGGAAGCCGGGGGCCTTCCTGATGAGGATATTTCTCGACATCCTACACGGCAACATGTGTGAGTGGGTATATAAAATTCATGGATATGGCTGGCTGGTCTGGGAAGCAGCCGAATTTGCACGAGTGAGTAAAGGGGAACATACCTCGACACCCTGACGAAGGGCAAAGAAATGAAGTTCGGGATCGATCGAGTGCTGGCTGACCGTTGGATCTTAATGGCCAGGAACCTAGACCAGTGAAGAATGATGAAGATGCCGACCATGGAGGCTAGGACGGCGGCGTAGTTGGTAGCTACACGGAAGTTCATCTGCTCCCGTTGCATCGCCGCAACGGGATCTCGAGGTCCCGCCATAGTGCCGACACCGGTTGCTGTTCTTCGCTAGGTGAGCTAGCAGAAAAAGAGGGAGGCAAGACGGATAGTCTGTTCGAGGGTTGGAATAACAGGGGAAAGATGGACGAAGCACAGCAGCACTTGACTGTAGTTTGCGTGTGCGTGTGTGTGCGTGAGCATGTGCTTATCATGTAGAGGAGACTAACGGTTGCTCTCTCTCACTCAAGATGTACTTGAACCGCAACGAGGGGATATAATCAGGAGGAGAGGGCCCAGAACCACGGGGTGAGCATGTTATATATGCCTGGGGGTCTGGATTCTAAACGCAGACCCCCGTCCATCGAGCCCCTCTGGCTGGGACTCATGGTAAGCCCACTGTGGGTGGACATCATTCTTGCTTGGGACAGCCAGATGCACCATTAGTGACCACACATCGTACCGTGCCCGTATGCACCTACATACGTACACCGTAGTATTCACGGGCACTGCTGCTAGTACCAAAACCTGACGGTGCTATTGCCATATCCCAGCCGACAGGGGCTGTCTCATGGGAGAAGGCCTGGACTGGCGGGGCTACGGGCTGCCGTTGACAGGTGGATTGGGACATATCGGAGGCTGTATATGCCGTCTCCCGTCGCCCGCACAAAGCCGACCATGCAAGTGGAAGGCGTACGGAATGGGAAGGATGCCAGGGCGCATGGCCCTGCGAGGACGGTGGTCGGTGGGGTTGCTGCCGGCTTGTGGGTTGCATCGAGAAGGTGAAGACGCCGATAAATGAAAGGCAGCAAGGACGCATGTTGGCACTACGGTCGGTACATTGGTTACCGGGATCCTTGTTGTCGCAAGGGAGGAGGGCCTGGGGTGAGCAAGACACACACCCCACAGGAGAGGACGGAGCGTTTGGCCATGGCGCCAAGGAAAGAGCAGTCATCGGAGGAGTGAAACAAAGAGGTTGCGCAAGCAGTAGGATTGAGATACGGAGTGGCTACCACGCGGCCGAAGCCTCAGCCTCCGTCTCCGGCTATCTGCGTCCACGAGTCTCCGGCTTGGGACATCGGCAACGCGTTCCAGAAATAGAGGTTGGCTTCCCGTGGTGCTATAGAATCTAGTAGACAGATTAGGTAGGTACCTAGCCTTGCCTGTTTCCTTGTTTTGCTCGCTCTGTGGGCATCCGGAGTGACACGGGGCCATGTCTCGTAATTGCGCCGAGTTTTTCCTTCATGGCAATCGTAACCCTGACGCCACGAAGAGTGCGGTTGTACCGCGGATGCTATGCAACAACAACAAGGAAGAGGGGGCAGAGGGCTGCAGCATGGGCTCAAGCGAGGTCCCGAAAAGGTGGTTTGTCAAGCCTGACAAAGCTGGCGAGGTACAGTAAGGTGCCTCCCAAGCTCGGAGGCTGGTCCATGGTTGAGACGGGGAGGGCACAAAAACCCAAGGCCGTGGCTCTACGCAGGTCACCCTCCTTTCGGAAGGACACGAGCACGGATTGGCCGAATCGACAGTGCGAGCAATATGGGTAAAATTGGCAAAATAGGCCAGCCCCGAGACAAGCCCTTCTGACCCTTGTTTCCCCAGAAAGGACAAGCAGGCAGGCCCAGCTTGGGAGACCCATTCCTCTTCGGGAGGAGGGCAGGCAGTTTTCTGCGTTGGCTCTGCCTTGTCCTGAGTGGCCGGGTACTTACCCCACAGATGCAGCCAATATCGACTAGATGAATCTCGCTCGCTTCGCTGCGATGCCCGCTGCCGGTTTGCGTCCCGCTTCTGGTGGATTTGAGCATCGCTTGACTGCCGCAGGTGACTTTGATGCAGCTTAAATAAACAGAATCTGGGGTTTAATAAACAATGTCGACGGCATAGCACACCGACCACATGTGCGACGTGAGACTCGGGTAAGCTAAGTTATGGACGGCAGGTGTTCTCGTTTTTTTTTCTTCACCTGAGGGCAGAGAGGTGGGCACCTATGCCGGCTATCCTCCCTTCCTGTCTGTTGAGCCTGTATTGGGAAATGGCGCAGAGAGCACGTAAGCCGACCTGGTGCGGTAAGGGGGGATGTGTACCCAGATATGCGGCGGCGAGGGATGACCAAACGGATCTAGACGAGAGCGCGTGTAATACACGCGGGCGCAATGTGTGTCAGTATAGGACAGGTAGACCAGGAGTAGTACGCACAACCGTGCGTCGGCTCTCTCGCCTTCCAGAAACGACGAAAGCTCCTTGATTACAGCCAGCAACCTTGTCCGGCAGACTGGGTCGCCTGTCGGTTTGCCATTCTCGAAGACCCCAGAGCCGACACTGTGCAGGATGCAGGTGGAGAGCTGGCGCATTGAGTGCGAGACGAGAGGGGGCCTTTGATAAGCGAGACCAGGTTGCTCAGTGGATGGATGGACCTATGGACGGGCGGTCTGTTGCGCCGCTGGCCGGCAGCGGGGATACGCAAGCAGGAGCTCGGGGCGTTCCCAGCTGCGACCGTAGCAGCAGCGGTGGACAAGGCTATCCAGGCAGCCCAGTTCCGATCCCGCTGGCACACCAAGCGGCATGGAAAACGCCGCAGGGCCGCTGTGGACGGTATGACAAATGCACCGAGGGTCCTTACGGATGACAGGCCTCGCCGAGAGTCCCCTCCTATCATGGAGGAAGTGGGGGTATTACCGCGGGATGAGTCGGCGCGAACGCAAATATTGCTGAGGCTGTCCGCAAGGCCAGAGGTGAGCAAGGGGTGAGCTTGCTTGGCGAAACCCAGCGCCGCCGACACACCGCACGTACATAGGCCGTAGCCCTGGGACAGGGTGGAACTGCGGCGGACGACCGCCGGGCAGTATGTAATGTCGCCATCTCCGATGCCAAGGGTGGAGGTCCGGTCGATGTGGCGTGGCGATAGTAGGAAATGACAACGCGGCCCAGGAACGAAGAAATATCTCGCCCGGGGAGGGTGTCGGTTTGACATCATGGGTGTCTTGGCCGGAGCCGTTGTTACGCCGCGATAAGGCGCCAGACACCGACTGGTCGTCTCGCATTCTGTGTGAGCTTAGGTGTGTCGGCCCCCTGAGAGAATGAAAAAAAAAAAAAAAAAAAAAAAAAAAAAAAAAAAAAAAAAAAATGATGCGAGCAGCAGGGGAATAAGGTTTGGCTATTGATGGCGTGGGCGGAGACGGTCGGTCGCCGCTTCCTTCCACCCAACCCTACCACCTACCTTGGTTATCAGTAGGGGCAGCAGGGTTGTATCCGGCCTTCTTGCTGTTGTGCCGCTTCCTGAGGCGCCTCACAAACCTCTGTTGAGAATGCATTCCTTAACGAGCTTCTGCTCCTGATTGGTATACAGTGCAGGCATCTAGATGTATGGTAACGGCTCAGCTCGCTTCTGTCTGGTTCGGGCCACAGCGGGCGTCGTTTGTCTAGGCCTCGATGGAGTCCACGTAACCACGCAAAGGAAGGCTGGCTGACTGACGAACTGCCTCGATCCCAAGCAGCTTTGTGCATCCATGATCTTAGAT
>PYSS01000030.1:291931-304697 GCA_003049465.1 Magnaporthiopsis rhizophila | reverse complement strand
AAATAAAATATATTTGGTAAACTTATTTATTATTATTAAAATATTATTATATTGGATATTTATTAATAGCTTTTTTAATTTGGAAAGTTTAATTATAAAATTTATTATAATTTTTTGCCATATTTTGCTAAATATTGGCAAAAGCTGAAATAATCCGTAAAGTTTATGCTTATTGGCCTTATTTTTGGCGCAATTTTTGCAATTCTTTATTATTTTTTTAATTATAATTTGGATTTTTTTAAACCTGTAATACTGCTGCAATTTTTTCCAGGTTTTGGTTATTTTCTGGTAACTATGGGTTATTTGGTTGTAAATTTGTTGGATTTTTTCGGGGGTTTATTTTTTTTAAGGTATGGTTTTTATTAATATTTATTATGCTAAAACCAAAAATCCGTTTGGTTTTTATATTAAAATTGTGTATATTTTTGGCGGCACCTTATTTTTATAATTCGGTTAGCAGTTTAGGGCATTTATTTGTCCGTTTTTCGAACTTTTTTTGTACTTGATCCGTAAATTATAATCCTGGAAAATTAATTTTACCGAATTTATCGTTTGTTTAGTATTTGGCAAATAATAAAATGCGTAAAATTTTTATAATTTGTATAAATTATAATCTGGTGGTTTGTTTAGCACAAATATACCTTTTATTTTTCCAGTATTCGAATAATAGTTATAAATTTTTTGTTATGGATTGGATAATTCAGTTTTGGTCCATTAAATTTATATAATAAAAAAATGCAAAGGTGCAATTTTTTGCTATTATTTTTTTGATTAAATTATACCCCGATCGCAAAATTCGATGTATTAATTTTAATTTTAAAAGGTTTATCTGGGTTTGGTAAAGCTAATATTAGTTTTTATATTATAACTTTTTTTAATAAATTAAAAGCCTTTTATTTTTGTATTTCCCAATAGAACTGGTGGTTATTTTTAGTAAAATTTGTAAATAAAAGGGCTAATTTGTTAAAATCCCGGATAAATCGTTAGTAAAAGTTTAAAAAAACCCAAAAAGCCTTGTATTTTTTTAGCATTAATCGGTTTGGGCTATTTTTTTACAGCCTGTACCTTTTTGTGTTCCATCTGTATTTAACCCGGCATAATTATATATCCTAAAAAAATAATTTCCTGTATATGCCACATGCATTTTTCGGGTTTGATTAAAAATTTTGCGCTTTATAGCTTTTGCAAAACCTTATGCATATATTTTTTATATTTTTTTAATATTTTCGAAAAAACCAAAATATTATTTAGGTAAATAAATGTATGAATATTTAAATATTTCCGTAATATATAATTAATTATTTTTTAAAAAATGGCTGATATATTAATAAGCTCAAAAATTATTATTAGCAATTCGTATATTTTTAACCGAATTTGGAAAGCAATTTTTTACTTATTTTTTTTTTTAATTTTTAACAAGCTGTATATTTTATATAAATCCAAAATTATAAACCATTTGGTTTTTCTAAATTTATTTTGTAATTTATCGATAAAAAGCAAAAAATACCGATCTTTTATTATAATTTTATTTAACGGACGGTAATTAATATATATCCGTTTTTTTTTGTTTTTTTTTAAAACGAATAATATTCCGTATTTTATTGAAAAATCCGAAAATTGGATAATACCTTTTTGTAAATTTTCCGCAAATTATTTTTGTAATAATTTTTATTATTTGGGGTTTAACCGGTATAATTTTTGATAATTAAATTATATTTCCGGTTTAAGCTTAATTTTATAATCGAACGGCCTATATTTTGGAAGTACGGTTTCCAGGTTTTTCTGGAAAAATTTTCAATATTTATGGTATTTTTTGGGAATATTTTTTAAATATTAGCGCGCTTATTTATTAGGCGGATCGTAATTTTGGTTTTGATTTTTTAATGTTTTCGTTTCCGAACCTTTATTTTTAATTGCATTTTTTTTGAATCGCGGTTTTAATAGTATTTTTTTTATAACCTGCTTTTTATTTTCGGGATTTTTTGTTATTAAGGTTAATATTGCCTGATAAATATAATTTTATTAGTATAATTTGCCAGGGTTAATTGCCAAATTTTATTATTATTATAACAATTTTATCTGGCTTTTGTTTTTTATAGTTCGGGGCCTATAATTATTGGGCTTTTTTGCTTTCCGATAATAATTTTTTCCATTAAATTTCCTCCGAAACCCAATTTATTAGGGGATTAAATTCCTTAAACCAGGGGAAACCCAAAATTAGGTCCTTTCCGTTTATATTTATAATATTTAGGGTAATTTTACAAATTTTTCCTGTAATTTTGAACCTAAATTATTTTATTTTTGAATTAATTATTTTATTATTATAAATAATTGGTTTTTTTTTACGGTTCCGAAATTATATAACTGTTATTTTTAATATATCGGTATGCTGTACCTTATTATTATTTTTAATGCAATATAATTCCTGTTAAATTTGCAATTAACCATTATTACCAATTATTATTTTTGTTATTTAATTATTTTTTTGATATAAAATAAATAGCTTGTTATAATTTTTGTTAGGATTTTTTGATTTGTTTTTTTTTTGTTTATATTAAGCCCTTATTCCGGTAAAATACCTTAATTTTTTGGCTTATACTGGTATCCGGAATAAAATTATCCAGTTTGCTAATTTTTGGCCTTTTTTTTTGGCATAATATTTGCATTTTGGTTTTTTATAAATATAATACAGCAATAACCCTGCTATATATATTATAAAATAATAGGGTACTGGGGCAAATATTGCTGTTTTTTTGATATGGTTGTATAATATAATTTGCTATTTGGGTAATTATTATTTTTATTTTGGCAGGCCTCGAGGCTTTTTACTGTTCTTTATTAAAAATTAATTGTTTTTCAGCTTTTTAAGCAAATAATTATTATAAATATGGTATAAATATTTTGCCCAGAAAATTTTTGCATACCCCGGGTTATTTATTGCTAAATTTTTATAATCCTTATCAATTATATAGTTTTGCTAATATAAAAACGGATTATTTTTTTAATACCGTGTTTGGTGCATATTTTTCTTATAATAAGTAACAATTTGATTATTTCGGCCCTAATTCAGGTATTAACCGTTATTTTTTATTATAAGCATTTTATAATATAATTTGTAATTTCCGGATCCTTTTGGATTATTAGGCTATATTTTGAATAACAAATATACCGGTATTTTATGGGTATAAGTATAAACCTTTTAGTAAAATGCTCCGTTCTTATTTTTAAGCGTGGTATATGTTTTTTTTTTTCGCTTATTATGCTTATACGTTATTTTTTATACTTTTTGGGGTTCTTTTTTGCGGATATCCAAAATTTTCTCAATTTAAAATTTTTATTTTCCGGCCTTTTGGTTAAATATATTTATTTAAGCGGTTTTTGGTTAAAATTTCCTTTTTTGTTTTTGACCGAAATATCCGATACTTTTTTTTGGGTTAATAATTTTTAAATATTAATAAAGCCTATCGAAATGCATTTTATTTTTTTAACAGTGCTATAATAAGGTTTTGGATGGATTTTTTATATTTGAAATTTGTTAGTGCCTTGTTAAACCAATATAATTGTTCTGTTTTTTTTGAACTTTTTTTTTTTTGATTTTTGGTTTTATCCTTTTAAAATTGTGATTTATCGATTTATTGGGTAACGGCCAGCTTTTGCTAGGGGTATTAGCCTAATTTATTTTTATCCGATTTATATATATAATATTTATTATTGAAATAATATATCCAGTTAAATAAAGCTTTTGGATACAGGTTATTTTCTTAATTTACGTATCAAATAATTATTAGCTACTATTTTTGGGAACAATTTTTTTTAATATATTCTTTTTATTTGTATTTAAAATATCCTTTATTTTTGGTATTTTGCTATTTAATATATTTTTGTTTCCTGTACGGTTTTTTTTATTACTAAAAATATATAATTTTTATAAATAAATTTATTAGTTTTGAGTATATTTTATGCGTAATAAATTATTATTATTTGGCTTTTTTTGGTTTGTTTTATTATTTTATTGCGCTAGCTGGGGTTATTAAACCTTTTTTTTTCAGGTATTATTTATATAGCCTATTACTAATATAAATGCTTTTAATAATATAATTAACAAAATTTTTGGGCTTTTTTTTCTTAACCAGTTTGTTTTTTATATTATTTTTTAATTTTTGATAAAATTGAAATATTTTGGTATTTTTTATCCAGTTAAATTTATTAACCAATTATTGGAATTTGGCGGTATAAATAAATACTGGTCCTTTTTAACGCAGCTAAAGTAGCTTTTTTTCGGCTATTTTTTTTTGTTCACCTGCCCGAACACCTTGGTAATTTTTTCGCCAAACTTATCGAAATTTGCAAATATCAGTTTGGTAAATTTGCTTAATTTGTTATTTTTTTTAAAATAATTGGCTTATATAAATTTAAACCAGTCTTTAATTTTGTTATTAAAACAAATAATAATATAAATTATTTTTTGATAATTGTTTTGGAAATTATCCTGGTAAAATTTGAAATAATTTTTGTATTTTATAAAAAAGGTTTTAAATTTGCTTTTTTTTTGTTATATTTATTTGGGGTGGGAAATTTATAGGTCGGAATAATTTTGGGCTATTTTTTAAGTTTTTTAAATTTTTTAATAAAAATTTTCAAAACAGTGGCAGAATTGTTATAATCCTTATTATCGATGGTAACGGTTTCGATTTTTTTAGCTGCGGTTGATATAATTATTTATTATTTATACCTCTGGTAAATGCTGAACAGGATCAGTTAAAATATTACAATTATAAGTTTTTTGCTCCTAGGGTAGGGTATTTAGGGGCGGTGTTAAGCAGTATTGGGGTGCAAGGTCGTTTTGCACGTGATTTGGAAGTTTGGTAAAATAATTATTTGTATTTTACTTATTTAAGGGATTATTTTGGAGCTAATTTAGGTTAACTAATGCCAAAACCTTAATTAAAAATTATCTGATACAATAAAAATCTTTCCTTATATACCCGTAATTTCCCTTATTATATTTGTGCTATATTTGTTATATTATATAACAAATATATTATTATGCTATATCTGTTATATCTGTTATATTGTATAGCAAACATATTAGTTATATCACCCGTGCTTAAGTAAATGCTTAGTTACGTAATTTTCTTCTGGCCTTGGTTATTC
Source organism: Magnaporthiopsis rhizophila (assembly GCA_003049465.1). Taxonomy (NCBI): domain Eukaryota; kingdom Fungi; phylum Ascomycota; class Sordariomycetes; order Magnaporthales; family Magnaporthaceae; genus Magnaporthiopsis; species Magnaporthiopsis rhizophila. Next base: position 299,543 of record PYSS01000030.1, on the reverse strand, counting down.
GGCCTATAGCTTGTATAACTGCGGGGTAAAGGCGTCCCGCTAGGGGTTAGCCCCAGCCCTTCCATCCCCTGCCAGTTGTGGTTGTAACAATAAGGCAAGGATTTTTTTCCTAATTAGATAGTTTTAACTAAGGCCTCGGCATTAATCAACCTAAATTAGCTCCAAGGCACCCTTTTGGGCAAATAATCGAAACCTTTATTACCATTCCAGTTTCCAGCACAAAGCGACCTTGTAAAAACCATACTGCTTAACACCTTTCCTAATATACCCTACCCTAAAAGCAAAAAACCATTTGTAACATTTTAATTAATCTTGTTTAGTATTTACCGGAGGTTACAAATAATAATAATTATATTAATCGCTAACAAAAAACCCGAAAGTATTATTATTATTAGCAAATTGTACAATAATCCTTTGGCAGCTATATAAGCATTTATTGCAAAAATCGAAAAATTTAAAGGAATTTAAACCGAGCCCCACATTACTGTCAAATTTTACAAATTCCCCTTGCCCGATAAGTATAATAGGAAAAAAAGCAAAATTAAAACGTTTCTAACCGAATATAAAAAATATTTTTTATTTTATCGAAACTATTTTCAGCGGGAAAAACAAAAAATTGCTTATATAGCCACGCATTTGGATAATAAAATTAAGGATTGGTTCGAACCTATTTAGTTCGATTATTTAAAAGGGCATAATAAATCCAAAAAGAAAACCAAGCTAATATTTGCCAATTTCGAAAAATTCGGAAAAAAAATTGCCAAAATTTTCGGACAAATCGACAAAAAACGGGTGGCTGAAAAAAAATTGCTTTAATTTTGGCAAAAAGGCCCTATATTAATCTATATTTCCAAATTTTAATAACTGATTAACAAATTTAACTGGACGAAAAATACCAAAATAATCCAGCTTTATCAAAAGTTAAAAAATAATATAAAAAATAAATTATTTAAACAAAAACAATTTAAAAATTTTGTTAATTATATTATTATAACTATTTATATTAATAATAAATTATATAAATAATATTTTGAAAAAAAAGCTTAATAAGCTAAGCTAATAATATAAAATAACAAAACTAACCAGAAAAAGGCGAAATAATAATAATTTATAATTTATGATATGCATTTTGGACCTATAAATTTTAGCGCAAGAATTATATACCAATATAAAAAACAGAAGCATGTTAGGTTCAAAAACCCAAAAAATGGAAAATATTTCAAATATAAAAAAAAAGGGCATATTAAAAAGGATTGCCTGCAAAAAGAGCAATAAGCGGCCGTTTTATATTAAAAAGATACATTAAAAAGCCGCAAGTTTATAACCCCAAATTTACCCAAAACGGCTGAATAAGCGGTAAAAAAAAAGCTTATGCTCCGAAGCATTATTTAACTGAACTTATTATTTTAATAAAAATTATATAATCCATTACTCCGATAAAAATGCTATAAGGTATTATTTTAAACAATAGTTTGCTATAATGCAATAAATTGGCCGATTTTGGATTAATAATAAAAAGGAAACTAATATTACTATTAACCTTATAATATCCGAAAAAAAGGATAATATAACAGTTTAAATTTTGAAAAAATTTAAAAAAACCAGGTATTGCAATAATTATATATTAATAATAAAAGAATTTGTTAAACAAAATAGGGAGTTTAAAAAATTAACCCAAAATAAGGGCGTATCGGATACCTTGGTTAATAATTTTGAAAAAAACCCAGATATAAATACAAAAATGGAATAATTTTTGGGCCAAATATATTTGTTATAAACCTAAAAAAAAAAGCTAAACCTGATAAAATTTTGAAAAATTATAAAAATAAACCCTAATAACGAAAAACCTAACAAAAAACAATATATTATCAATTTTAAAAAATTTCAGCAAAAATTTAGTTAATAATTAATTGATATAAAAAAATAATCCCCTATAACCAAAAAAAAAATACAAAAAATATATACCTTATTTAAGTTTTTAAAGGTAAACCAGTGGTTTTAGGACTAGCCCAAACCTATTAATGGTCTAATACATAAAAAACCAGCACAAAACGATAATAAAAAGCTTTTAAATTAATTAAAGGATAATTAATCGGTTATTTATTATGGGGCATTATTCAAAAATATTCCGAACCTGAACCAGCGGTTAGCGCAATTATACATGTTAAATTACGAAAAAATAAACCCCAATATGGGCTATTATAATAAACTTTTTTGGGCCAAATATTTGTATAATAATTATAAATAATATATAATTAAAAAATTAAAGCATAATTTTTTTTTATAAAAAAAGGAAAAAGGATCAGTATAATATTTATAACAGAAATATTAGTTTCCGAAATGGTAAATAGCAAAAATGGGTTATAAAAATTTTGCAATAACCTTTAAATTATTACCAATATATTTTATAATATATATAGCAGGAATTTTTATATATTGGATATGCGAAAAACCGGAATACAAAATCCATATAAAAAAAAAGCACAAACCTGGATAAACAGATTTGTTTGCTCGATAAAGGCAATCGGGAACCGGAAAAGGGCATTTCAAACAAAAAATTAAAAGGTTTACCCGAAAAAAAGGCACGGGTAAAATAATAATAACCGGCAAAAATTTTAATAATAATAATTAATAACTAATACAAATATATTAGGATAATAATATATTGGAAAGGATAAAAAATAAAAACTATAATTAATTATAAAGCCCAAAAAAATTATTTTTTATTAAAAATAATAAAAAAGTACAGCATTTTAATATATTAAAAAAAAGAACCATATAATTTTATAACGGTAAAATAGGAGCCAGTTACATTTAATAAAGGAAGGATCGATATTAAAATTAATCATTTTAAATTTTAATTTTTGGGAAAAATTTGCAAAATAACCCTGGATATTATAAATATAAAAGGGGAAAATCTAATTTTAGGCCTTTTATAATTTAAAAAATATAATTCTTTAATAAATTGGATTACCGAACAGATCCAATAGAGAAAATTATTATTAATTAGCGGAAAAGCCCAATAATTACGGGCCCCGGATAATAAAGATCGGATGCCAGAAAAGATAACCGCAACAGCAGCAAAATATAACAATTAGCCTTAGCAAACCGTACTAACCAAAACGCTAATAAGCATAAATGCAAATAAATTTAACAAATAAAAAATTATTAAGGATAAATTTAAAAATATTCCTAAAAAATATTATAAATATTGGAAATTATTCCAAAAAGATTTGGAAACGGTATTACCGGAATATGGACCGTTCAATTATAAAATTAAGCTTAAATCGGAAGTATAATTTAAATACCAAAAATTATATCGATTAAACCCTTAACAAAAAAAGCTATTATAAAAATAATTAAAAGAAAAAATTAAAAAAAGGCTTATTAAACCTTTCGATTTTTTTATAGGGTATAAAATTTTATTTATCCCCAAAAAGAACAGGAAAAAACGGATATATATTGATTATTATCCGTTAAATTAGAAAATAATAAAAGATCGGTATTTTTTACCCTTAATTAACAAGTTTAAAAACAAATTCGGAAAAAATTGGTGGTTTATAGCCCTAAATTTATGCAAAACTTATAACCTGCTAAAAATTAAAAAGGGTAACGAATAAAAAATTGCTTTTCGAATTAAGCTCGGAATTTTCGAATTATTAGTAATAATTTTCAAATTTACCAATATATTAGCCACGTTTTAACAAATAATTAACCATATATTACAAAAATATTTTGATATTTTTATCTTTACATATTTAAATAATATTTTGATTTTTTCAAATATGCTAAAAAAATACAAATAATATATATATAAAATATTACAAAAATTGCAAAATGCAAAGCTTTTGGTTAACCCGGATAAATATATATGGCATTTTTTAAAAATAATTTTTCTCGGGTTTATTATCAAATAAAAAAAAGTTTGGATGAAACCCAAAAAGGTACAGGTAATAAAAAATTGGCCTGTATTTATCACGGTTAAAAAAGTACAAAATTTTTTGGGGTTTTTGACCTTTTACCGAAAATTTATCCAAAATTTTAACAAAAAGGCTATATTATTTACGGATTTTACCAAAAATAATACCCAGTTCTATTAGGGAATATAAAAATAAATAACTTTTAATTTGCTAAAAAAAGCTATTATCCAAACACTGGTACTGGCAATACTAAACCCAGAAAAAATTTTTAAAATTAAAATTAATATATCGGATTTTGCTATCGGAAAACAGTTAGGATAATAAAACAATCAAAGGAAATTGTACCTTTGCATATTTTTTTTGCAAAAGCTGAATGGACCTGAATTAAATTATCAGATTTATAATAAAAAGCTTTTTGCTATTATTAAAGTTTTGAAAAAATAAAGGGTATATTTGTGCAAAGCTAATTATTAAATTATAATATATACCAATTATAAAAACCTATTATAATTTATTATTAACCAAACGCTAAACAAAAAATAAATCTGATAAAACCAGTTTTTTTAAAATTATAATTTTCGAATTAAAATTAAAAAAAGGTTAAAAAACAGCCAAATAAATGTTTTAAACCGCCAATTAAATTATTAGGTGGATATATTACCAAAAATGCGCGCAATTTTGGCCAAAAAACCGAATAAATCTTTGATCCTAACACAGCAAGTATTGGCCAAAACAGCCTGGCAAAAAAGTTAAACCCCAGAAAAAATCCAGCAGGTTTATAACCAAATAACTAACGAATATTAAAAGGTTGCTAAAATTTGGAAAAAGTTTCGGTAATATTACAAATTTATAAAAATTTATGCCAAAATATAAAATGCAATTAAAAATTACAAAAATTATACAAAAAATAAAGCCAGCAGGTATAAACTTTACGGATTATTGCAACCTTTGCCAGTACCTAGCAAAATATGGCAAAAAATCACGGCGGATTTTGTTATAGGGCTATCCAAATTAAAAAAATCCTTTACAAACGTCCAATATAATAATATTATAATAATAATTAACCGATTTACCAAATATGCCATATACCTGCCGTTCAAAAAAAATGCAAAAATTACAAACCTAACTTACATTTTTATCCGGAATATAATTGCGGAACACAAAATACCAAAATGTATAATTTTAAACCGAAATATACTGTTTAATAATAAATTTTAAAAGCAGCTTATAACAAATTTAGGTACAAAATATGCCTTTTTTATAATTTATTATCCTTAAACGGATAAATAAACAAAACAAACAAACCAAACCATAAAACAATATTTATATTATTTTATTAATTATAAACAAAATAACTGGGTGCAATTATTTTTTATAGCTTAGTTTATATATAATAATTTAGTGCATAAAAGTACGGAAATTATGCCGTTTTATACAAATTATAAATATATATTTACGGTATATAAAAAACCCAGGGCAAAATTATATACTTTAATAATAGAAATACAGGTAAAAAAATTTATTAAATTGCACAAAAACCTCCAGGCAAAACTAAAAAAATTACAACAGTATATATTTATATAGGCCAATAAAAAAAGGATCGAAAAACCAATTTTTAAAAAGGGGAATAACATTTATTTTTCCCAACACAATATCAAAATAAAACAATCAAATAACAAATTAAACCATAAAAAATTGGGACCGTTTAAAATCCTAAGGAAAATTTCCAATGTTAATTATAAATTTTAATTACCACCAATCATAAAAAATTATCCGGTTTTTTATATTAATTTATTCGAACTAGCACCACCAGGGTTTAAAAATAACAAATTAATAAAGGTTAACCCAAAATAAAAGTATAAAATTAAAAAAATTTTGGACAAAAATATTATTAATAAAATTAAGCATTATTTAATTAAATAAGCAGGGTATAAAATCGAAAAAAGCATTTAGGAAAAAAAATAAACCTAAAAGGTGCGCCAAAGGTTTTTAAAAAGTACTAACAAAAAATTTTTGGTAAAAAATTAATACCAGTGCCGGAATTCGGATTTCGGCTCGGAACGCCCGTACCAAAATAATTTATCTGATTAAAATAGGGCCAACAGGTTAAGGTTAGGGTTAACCTTATGATTAGCCCAATTTGAAAATAGCAAAGGAAAATCGGAAGCTAGCAGGTTTGGAAATACGATAAAGGTTTAAACGGCCGCCTTTTCGGCTTTTTCCCGCTCAACCCGCTCCAGTTCCGCAATATTATCCAAATTATAGCAAATTATTCGAGCATATTTTTTACGCCAGGATTTTTTTTATTTGCGCAAATATTTGCGCTTATTTTCGAAATAACGAATTTTATTAAAAATCGAGTCCATTTTGTCCCGAAATTTGGAAAATTGGAAAGCAGCATAAAAAAATTAGGCCCGAAATGGATCCAAAATATTGCAATTTACTCGGTTGGAACAAATGCATTCTAAATAACGAGAAAAGTTGGAAAGAAATGCATGGCAAACAAAAATGCCACGAAATTTGCAATTGGAACAAAAAGGCATTTTGATGCCCGATAAAAAAAGCGATTTAAAAATGTCGGCGTAACAAATTATGGAAAAATGTATAAAAAAAGGGTTTTTTTGCACCCGACCGAACATTTTGTCAAAACAAAAAGGGATGGGTGAGGAAAGAAAAAAAAATATTTATTAACTGATAAAAAGCAGGGATAACGGGTTTTGGCCAAAGGAATTTGGCCTAAAAGGGGAAACCTGATATTACGATCATATTATAACGCGTGGGGGCAAAAGGGCTGGCACCAAACCCTAGCGCAATGTTTTAACCCTATAGTCGGAAAATAAGGGGTTAAAATCACGTAACTAGGTCACGTAAGGACAAAATGATACGTCGGGTACTGAACGTATCGGAAATATTATTGGTAACACCTTTAATACTTTGGAAGATTAATATATCACCAGTGTTATTAGTTACCAAATGGAAAAAAGCACGGGTATATAAGGCAAGGGTTTCTTTCCTGGTTAGATAGTTTTGACTGAGGCCTCGGCATCAGTTAACTTAAGTTAGCTCCAAGGCACCCCTTTGGGCAAGCAATCGAGACCTTTGTTACCACCCCAGTTCCCAGCACAAAGCAACCTTGTGGAAACCATACTGCTCAACACCTCTCCTAGCGTACCCTACCCTAGGAGCAGAGAACCGTTTGTAACACCCAGATCACGTGCAAAGCGACCTTGCAAAACCAATACTGCTTAACACCGCCCCTAGATACCCTACCCTAGGAGCAGAAAACCTGTGATTATAATACGGCACCGCAACCTCCTAAGGGGGAAAACCCGCGGGGTCGGCGTCGGTGGGTATATGAGAAAATAAAATTAGCTGTTCCTTACCCATAATAAATAAGCCTATATCCCAACGTGCTTGGGGTCTTGTGTCACATGGGGATCACGCCTTAAAATAAGCGCCCCAGGACCAACGGACCAAAACGCCACCACTGATTGGGGCGGCTCCAGCGGTTATAAGGCCCTGGCAGATGAGAAAGGGCTAAGCGCCCTTACCCCTTGTTAAATATGTACCAACCCCGTTTTGCACGGGCCACCGGGTGGCTTATAAAAAGAGGTGCTAAGTCAGTGCACCCCCTGTCGGCCACCCCCCCTTCCGGCCACCTCAAACGGGCCCACTGCCTCAGATATGGCCAC
>PYSS01000030.1:37548-291925 GCA_003049465.1 Magnaporthiopsis rhizophila | reverse complement strand
CCACCTCAAACGGGCCCACTGCCTCAGATATGGCCACATCTTTAACTCGCCACAAATCTCGCAATTCTGATCCGTTTTTTATACTTTTTACTGCAATCCAATACCTATATACCAAAAAAACAATACACCAAAAAAAACATCGAATAGGCCGTTAAAGCCGTGCAGGCTAAAATCCCTATCTCGAGGGCCGCCCGATTTTATGGTATACCAAGGACCATTTTACACCGGCATTTAACAGGGTTTATACCTATCCAACAATTTTAAAAATAAAATCAACGGATACCTCCGGAGCAGAAAAAGCGCTTAGCAGATTGGGTGCTTTTTTAAACCTTTTTAGGGCTTTTACCAATATATGCAAAGGTTCACTTTTTTGCGCAAAAAATTTTACGTTAATGGAAAGACCTCCAGCTTTTAAAGAAGCATTGGATAGGCGATTTTTTAGACCGATATCCGGAAATCCGTACCGAAAAAATGCGGCATATAGAATTTGCACATATTAAAAGTATTATTATTATTATAATAAAAAAGTGGTAAGTATACCTACAAATCCTGGAAATAACCCAAATAAAGCCGGAAAATACGTACAATATTAATAAAGGGGGCCTATAAAAGGGCAAAACAGGTAACGGGCTTATTTTAGGCTTTGCAAAAGCCCGGCTTTTATAAAAAAAAAGCCCAAAACCCACATTTAAACCTTTTTTATCAAATATATCTCGGTTATAAAAATTACCTTTTTTCCGCTTATTATATTTAAGGGGAAAAATGTATAAAAATAATAATTTCCGAAAGATTTAAGCCTTTTTAAAGGTTAAAAATTTATTATAATAAATAATAAATAGATTATTAATAATACTAAAATTAAATAATTGCAAAAAATTTTCCTCCCAGGCATTTAATCCTTTACCTTTATATTATATCTTTTAATACTGGATAATTATAAATTTTATATAACCAAAAAAATTATATTTTTTTTCTTCCAAAATAATATTTATTTATTATATTTACCTATTTATACCTTTTATATTTTGCAACCTTTGGATTTATCCATTTTCAGCCTTTTTAAATATATTTATTGCCAAAAATTAGGATTCCAAACTTTATTTATCTGCTTTACAGTGGTAAAAAAATATTAATTTTTAACAATTTATGCTTATGCACGTATTAAAGCCTTTACCCCTTATATAATTGCGTTAAAGTGGCGGATAATAGGTATTTGGCTATATAATCCGTTTAAACTGTTTATAAACCGGCTTTTGCTTAAAAATTTCAATCGAAACAGCTGGCGATCCGCAATTTAACAATCCGCTAAAAATAACAGGGCCAAAAAATATTCAAAAATCCTTTTCCGGCTATCCCAAATTGGCTGGGAGATTCCCAAATAAAACCAAAACCTAGCCACCCAAATCAATACTTTCCAGGATCGGACCCCGCAAAATCCCACAGCACGGCTTTTTTTCCGAAAGGTTTATAAAAGGTACGAAATGCATAAATTTAAATTGGTTATAGCTCAGCAAAAAATCAGGCAATTAAAGGCCGAATTAAAGGCGCAGCGCCCTTACAAAAGGAAAAGGGTTATGCCGGACCCGAACCAGGCCTTTATAAATATATGCCAAATTGCGCAGGCAAAGGGTGAAGCTATAAAGGTGTTACAAACGGTTCTCTGCTCCTAGGGTAGGGTACGCTAGGAAAGGTATTAAGCAGTATGGTTTCCACAAGATCGCTTTATACTAGGAACTGTATAATAACAAAGGTCTCGATTATTTGCCCAAAAGGGTGCCTTAAAGCTAATTTAGGTTAATTAATACCGAAGCCTCAATCAAAACTATCTAATAAAAAGGAAACCCTTTTTTATATACCCGTAAATCTCCATACCATATCTGTATTATATTTATTATATTCATAATAAACATATCACCGTACTATATTTGTTATATTTATAACAAACATATTATTATATTTAGATAAATATCTGGTTATATAATTTTTTGCTTACCCTGGCCTTAGTTATGCAACCTTTAATTTTTTATAATTGCGGGATAAAAGCGTACTATTAAGGATTAGCCCCAGCCCTTTTGCCCCCTGCCAAATATAATTGTAATATCAGGTTTCTCCTTTTAAGCCAAATTTTTTTAGCCATACCTGCAACCCTATTTTTTTTATTAATAATAAGTACTTTTTTTTCTTATTATTTCCCGTTTTTTTTTTTTAACAAAATATTTGGCCGGGTGCAAAAGTATAAACCGGTATCCTCGACCGTCCATTAGAATAACCTTTTTGCTTTTATTATTTTATCCCCCGTCACTATACCCTTTTGTTCCAATTATAAAGCCGATAGCCTTATTTAGTGCAACATATCCTTCTGCAATTAATCGCGCTATAAACGGTACATTTATTTTGGTCGCTCCTATTATAACGTTTTAGGCCCATTGCCCAAACACCTCTTTATTTACAGCACCCAGCACGCCCGGATAAAAAAAAAGCTAAAAACCGCAAAAAAAAAATATCAGTCGATAAATGCAAAAATCAAGCATTTTTGCAAGCAAAAAAAACAATAGTATAAAAAACTAACCCGCGCAATCCGCTGCAGGATCAGCAATATTAAAAAACTGGAGCGGATTAAACAGGAGAAAACCAAAAAAGCGGCTATATAAGCCCTTATCGTGCCCCCAAATTTACTGGCTCCCAATTTTCCTCCATTATCTCCAAACTGGGCCAATTACAGGATCGGCCCTAATTTTAATCTATTAGCCCTATTTTAACCAGATAAATTATTTTGGTACGGGCATTCCGAACCAAAATCCAAATTTTGGCATTAATATTAATTTTTTTCCACAAACCTTCCGCCAGTACTTTTCAAAAGCCTTTAGCATATCTTTTAAATTTATTTCTTTTTCCCAAATGCTTTTCTCGATTTTGTACCCTGCCTATTTAACCAAATAATATTTAATTTTATTAATAATATTTTTGTCCAAATTTTTGTTAATTTTATACTTTTATTTTAAATCGATTTCTACTAATTTGTTATTTTTAAACCCTAATAATGCTAATTTAAACAAATTAATATAAAAAATCGGATAATTATATATAATTAGTAACAATTGAAATTTGTAATTAACGTTAAAATTTTTTTTCAAAATTTTAAATAATCCTAATTTTTTATAGTTTAACTTATTATTTAATCGTTTTATTTTAATATTATATCGAAAAAAATAAATATTATCCCCCTTTTTAAAAATTGGTTCCTTAATTTTTTTTTATTGGTTTGCATAAATATATACTGCTATAATTCTTTTAGCTTTGCCTAAAAATTTTTGTAAAATTTGGTAAACTTTTTTACCTATATTTTTGCTATTAAAATATATAATTTTGCCCTGGGTTTTTTATATACCGTAAATATATACTTATAATTTGTATAAAACAATATAATTTTCGTACTTTCGTACACTAAATTATTATATGCAAACTAAACTATAAAAAATAATTATACCCAGTTATTTTATTTATAATTAACAAAATAATATAAATATTATTTTATAGTTTGATTCGTTCGTTTTATTTATTTATCCATTTAAAAATAATAAACTGTAAAAAAGGCATATTTCGCATCTAGGTTTGCTATAAACTGCTTCCAAAACTTAGTATTAAACAATTTATTTTGGTTTAAAATTATACAATCCGGCGTTTCGTATTTTATAATTATATTTCGGATAAAAATATAAGCTAAATTTATAACTTTTACATTTTTTTTAAACGGTAAATATATAATATATTTGGTAAATTGATCGATTATTATTATAATACTGTTATATTGGACATTTGTAAGGGGTTTTTTTAATTTAAATAGCCCTGTAACAAAATCCGCCGTAACTTTTTGCCATATTTTGCTAAATACTGGCAAAAATTATAATAATCCATAAGGTTTATACCTGTTAGTTTTGTTTTTTGCACAATTTTTGCAATTTTTAATTATATTTTATATTTTGGCACAAATTTTTATAAATTTATAATATTATCAAAACCTTTTTCAGGTTTTAACAACCCCCTGGTACTTATTAATTATTTGGCTATAAACCTGCTGGATTTTTTCTGGGATCCAACTTTTTTATCGGGTTATTTTAATTAATGCCCGTTATACCGGAATCAGGGATCTATTTAATCTTTTGGCCAAAACTGCGCATATTTCTGGTGGTATATCCACCTAATAATTTAATTAACGGTTTAAAACATTTGCTTGGTTATTTTTTAACCCTTTTTTAACCTTAATTCGGAGATTATAATTTTAAAAAAATTAGTTTTATCGGATTTATTTTTTATTTAGCATTTGGCTAATGGTAAATTATAATAGGTTTTTATAATTGGTGTATATTATAATTTGGTGGTTAGCTCCGCACAAATATACCTTTTATTTCTCCAAAATTTTAATAATAATAAAAAGCTTTTTATTATAAATTTGATAATTTAGCTTAAATTTATTTAATTTTTGCAAAAAAAATGTGCAAAAATACAATTTTTTTTTAATCGTTTCGCTATTTTAGCTATTTTTTAATAGCAAAATCCGATATATCGATTTTAACCTTAAAAGGTTTTTTTAAATTTGGCATTACCAGTACCGGTATTTGGATAATAATTTTTTTTAATAATTTAAAAACTATTTGTTTTTGTATTTTTTAATAAAACTGGGTATTATTTTTGGTAAAATCCGTAAATAATATAGCTTTTTTGTTAAAATTTCGGATAAATTTTCGGTAAAAATTTAAAAATCCCAAAAAATTTTGTATTTTTTTAACCGTAATAAATATAGGCCAACCCTTTACTGCCTATACCTTTTTGGGTTTTATTTGAATTTTTCCTTATTTAATAATAAACCCGAGGAAAATTATTTTTAGGGAATGCTATATGCATTTATTTGGATTAACCAAAAGCTTTGCATTTTGCAGCTTTTGTAATATTTTATATATATATTATTTATATTTTTCCAGCATTTTTAAAAAAATTAAAATATTATTCAAATATATAAAAATAAAAATATCGAGGTATTTTTATAATATATGGTTAATTATTTGTTAAAATATGGCTGGTATATTGGTAAATTCGAAAATTATTACCAATAATTCGAAAATTCCGAGCTTGGTTCGAAAAGTAATTTTCTATTTATTACTTTTCTTAATTTTTAACAGGTTATAAATTTTGCATAAATTTAGGGCTGTAAATTACCGATTTTTCCCGAGTTTATTTTTAAATTTGTTAATTAAGGGTAAAAAATACCGATCTTTTATTATTTTCTAATTTAACGGATAATAATCGATATATATCCATTTTTTCCCGTTTTTTTTGGAAATAAACAAAATTTTATATCCTATAGGAAAATCGAAAGGTTTAATAAATCTTTTTCTAATTTTTTCCTTTAGCTATTTTTGTAACAGTTTTTTTTACTAAAGGTTTAATCGATATAATTTTTGGTACTTAAATTATGCTTCCGATTTAAGTTTAATTTTATAATCGAACGGTTTATATTTTAATAATACCAATTCCAAATTTTTCTAAAATAACCTTTAATATTTATAATATTTTTTAAAAATATTTTTAAATTTATCCTTAATAATTTTCTGTTTATCGGGTCCGTTTATATTTATATTTGCTAATGCTTTGGTTAGTGCGGTTTGCCAGGGCTAATTGCTATATTTTGCTATTATTATAGCTGCCTTTTTTAGCATCCGATATTTATTATCCGAAACCCATAATTATTAGGCTTTTTTGCTAATTAATAATAATTTCTTTTATTAAATCCGTTCGATAATTTAATTTATTAAAAAATTATACTTTTTAAGCTATAAAAAGCCTAAAATTAGATTTTTTTCTTTTATATTTATAATATTCAGGATTATTTTGCAAATTTTTCCCAAAAATTAAAATTTAAATTAATCAATTTTAATATTAATCCTTCCTTTATTAAATATAACTGGCTTTTATTCCACTGTTATAAAATTATATAGTTCCTTTTTTTAATATATTAAAATACTGTACCTTTTTACCATTTTTAATAAAAAATAATTTTTTTGGGCTTTATAATCGATTATGGTTTTTATTTTTTTTCCTTTTTAATATATTATTATTTTAATATATTTGTATTAATCGTTAATCATTATTATTAAAATTTTTGCTAATTATTATTATTTTACCCGTGCCTTTTTTTTGGGTAAATCCCTTAATTTTTTGCTTGGGGTGCCCCTTTTTGGTCCCCGGTTATTTTTATTAAACGGATAAACCTGTCCGTCCAGGTTTGCGCTTTTTTTTTTATATAAATTTTGCATTCCGGTTTTCCGCATATCCAATATATAAAAATTCCTGCCATGCATATTATAAAATACACTAATAATAATTTAAAAATTGCTGCAAAATTTTTATAACCCATTTTTATTATCCACCATTTTAAAAACTGGTATTTTTATTATAAATATTGCACCAATTCTTTTCCCTTTTTTTGTAAAAAAAAATTATGCTTCAGTTTTTTGGCCATATATTACCTGCAATTATTATACAGGCATTCGGCCCAAAAAAGTTTATTATAATAGCCCGCATTAGGGTTTATATTTTTATAATCTAATATATATGGTTATATTAACCGTTAATCCAAATTCGGAATATTTTTAAATAATACCCCATAATAAATAACCGATTAATCGTTCCTTAACCAATTTAGGGGTTTATTTTTATTATTTTGCACTAATTTTTTGCGCACCAAATTATTAATAGGTTTGGGCTAGTTCCAAAATTATCGGTTTATTTCCAAAAACCTAAATAAAATATACACTTTTCGTATTTCCTTTTTGGTTATAAAGGGTTATTTTTTTATATCGGTTAATTGCTAATCAAATTTTTGCTGGAATTTTTTAAAATCGATAATATATCGTTTTTTGCTAGGTTTTTTATTATTAGGGTTTGCTTTTGTAATTTTCCAAAATTTTATCAGGTCCGGTTTTTTTTCCTAGGCCCGCAACAAATATATCTGGCCCAAAAATTATTTTACTTTTGCATTTATATTTGGGTTTTCCTCGGAATTATTAACCGAAGTGTTCGATATATTTTTATTTTAGGCTAACTTTTCAAGCTTCCCGTTTTGTTTAACAAATTTCTTTATTATTAATATACAGTTATTATAGCACCTAATTTCCTTAAATTTTTTTAAAATTTAAACTGCTGCATTATCCTTTTTTTCAAATGTTATAAGGCCGGTGGCAATATTAATTTCCCTTTTGTTATTAATCCAAAATCGGTTAATTTGTTGCATTATAATAAATTATTATTTAAGGTAATACCTTATAGCATTTTTATTAAAACAATAAACCATACAATTCTTATCAAAATAATAAATCCAGCTAAACAATGCTCCGAAACACAAACTTCCTTTTATTATTTATTATACTGTCCCAGGTAAAACTGAAATTATAAACTTATAATTTTTTAATATATTTTCCCAGCAAAAAACGGCTGCTTATTGGTTTTTTTATAAATAATCTTTTTTAATATATTTTTTTTTCTATATTTAAAATACTTCCCATCCTTCGGGTTTTTAAACCGAACATATTTTTATTCTTTTTGCTGGTATATAACCCCAGCGCTAAAATTTATAAATCCAAAATACATACCGTAAACCGTAAATTATTATTATTTTATCTTTTTTTGGTTGGTTTTATTATTTTGCGCCACTGGCTTAACTTACTAAACTTTTTTTTCGAAGCATTATTTATATAATTTATTACTAATACAAACGGCCATAATAACATAATTAACAAAATTTTCAAATTATTCCTGTTTAAATAATTTATTTTTTATATTATTTTTTAATTTTTAATAAAACTGAATTATTTTGGTATTTTTTATCCAGTTAAATTTATTAATCAGTTATTAAAATTTAAAAATATAAATTAATATGGGGCCTTTTTGCCAAAACTAAAATAATTTTCTTTTAGCCACCCATTTTTTGTTAATTTATCCAAAAATTTTAGCAACCTTTTTTCCAAATTTTTCGAAATTAGCAAATACCAGTTTGGTTTCCTCCTTAAACTTATTATGCCCTTTTAAATAATCGAACCAAATAGGTTCAAATCAATCCTTAACTTTACCATTCAAATATATAATTGTATAGGTAATTTTCTATTCTTCCCGTTAAAAATAATCTTAATAAAACAAAAAATACCCTTTATATTTGGTTAAAAACATTTTAATTTTGCTTTTTTTCCTATTATACTTATTAGGCAAGGGAAATTTGTAAAACTTAACAGCAATATAAGGTTCGGTTTAAACTTTTTTAAATTTCTCGATTTCCGCAATAAATGCTTATATAACCACCGAAAAATTACTGTACAATTTGCTAACAATAATAATATTTTCGGGTTTTTTGCCTGCAATTAATATAATTATTACTACTTATTACCTTCGGTAAATACTGAACAGGATCAATCAAAATATTACAAACGGTTTTTTGCTTTTAAAATAAAATATACTAGAAAAGGTATTAAGCAGTATAATTTCCATAAAATCGCCTTGTACTGGAAATTGTATAATAACAAAAATCTCGATTATTTGCCCAAAAGGATACCTTGAAACTAATTTAGATTAATTAATACCAAAGCTTTAATCAAAGTTATTTAACAAAAAGGAAACCCTTTTTTATATACCCGTAAATCTTTATACCATATTTATATTATATTTGCTATATTTATAACGAATATATCACCGTGCTATATTTGTTATATTTATAACAAACATATCACTATATTTAGGTAAATATCTGGTTATGTGATTTTTTATTTACCCTGGCCTTAATTATGCAACCCTTAGTTCCCCATAATTACGGGGTAAAGGCGTACCGCTGGGGGTTAGCCCCAGCCCTTTTGCCCCCTGCCAGATATGGTCGTAACAAAAGGTGGATAAAAATATATTTGAAAAAGCGGAAAAATCTGATCAGGAATTAGTACATTTTTGCATTATGGNGGGGGTGGCCGACAGGGGGTGCACTGATTTACCTCGAAGGGCCCCTCGAGGAGATTCTGCTTCCTTAAGCATTTCCTTAAAGCTTTAAGAAGTTTATTATAATTTAGAGACTTTTCTCCAAACCGACTTTATCCCTTTTGTTACAAATAAACTTTTTATTATTTTGGACCGCTTTATTACAGCCATGCTATTTTTCCTCCTAAGCTTTTAGCAATCGGTATCTATTTTTACCTTGGTATTTTACAGCGTCAGGCTTTCCATCATTTCCCCGCTTAAAAAATTGGTGGCGCCGACTGTGCCTAGGCGGCGGCTCCGCGGCGGCACGCGCCGCTTAAAGCCGAGACGGCCCGTTCGCATCCCGCCTCCTTCTTTTTGTTCTTTTCGAGCTTGGCGGGCGGCCTTTGTGATCCGGCGTGGCCCACCCACATCCGGGCCTGCCTATTGGCGCATAAAGGGGTGCCGACACGACACCGCCGGCCTCGCCGTATAAAATGGGTGTGCACCGAAGCTTCGATTGGCGGGAAGGGAGCCTGCCTTCGAGGCGTTATCAGCCTGGGGTCTGTCTGGCCCACACCGCAAAGCTACGAAGCCCAAAAAACCAGGCAAAAGAAAAATTGGCGCGTGATTTAGCCTATTGTGGCCCTCCTGTTTATTCCGGGCTTTTAATGCCGAATATCCCGCATAGGGGTGGGGTGTCGGTCGAGGTTGCTGACCGGCTTCTGGTGGGTTTAAATCGTTATTTGGATCGAGATTAAATGAGATGGCGGCCCATTGGTACGAGTTGCTTGATCGCGAGTTGTGTTTTGTACAGCACAACTGCGTGAAAACAAGTTACGAGAAGCGCTTTTTGCTCCCTTTTTGTCCTTCCCAAGAATTTTCCCATCTACCCCTCCTGTTCCTTATTCCCTGCTCGTGGTTTTGAACCCTTTTCCGATCTTTTCAGGGGCTATCTTGCCGTGTTACACAGGGCGCGTCCCATATGATCTCCTCCCTGTTTTCGGGCAGCACGGCCCGGGCAGACGTTGATGCCCATCCGATGTTCGGAAACTAGCGGGGACGGATTTTGGCGCCGGGATAGGGACAGGGACCCCACCAGCCCAGAAGAATCCTTCGGCCGTCGCAACGAAAACGCAAATGCAACGCAAGGGATCGAGAAGCGCCGCCAACGAGCCTCGTGATTGTGAAGACGGGCGGCAGCCGGAACATGATTGGGTAATAAAAAGCACACGAGGTATAAGCGGGGTTTAATATTTATTAGCCGTCGATATGTAAAGATTTAATTTGAAAACTGCATATCCGTTCCGGGAGGCGGCTCAGGATCTTTTCCTTGCACCAGCCAGATACTTTTCAATCATGTGGGCTTTCCTCGTAAGAGTTGAAGGTTGCGTATTGTAAATGCCGTGTAGGGAGGCCGCGTTGCCCGAAGTTGCCGCCGACCAGCTGCGTGATGCGACCGGTCGCCATGTTCTTAACCGTTGCGGTGATGTGCTACTGGTAGGCTGCATCTGGATGCCGGGGAGGAGCTCGAGGCTTTCGACAGCGCCGTCGAACTCGCTGTCGGCTCCTGGCTGCAACATGTTCCAATAAGCGAGCTGTCACACTTCCAGCCGGGTTTCGGGTTGCGCTTCATTGCTTCTAAGCGCTTAAGCACCCACTTAGCACTGGTAAGGGGTATAAAATGGGCGTGGTTAATGCCCAGTCGTACTGCATGGTCTTGAGCAGCCGGACGGCTCTTGCGGTATCAGCCTCGGTGGCGTGGATTCTAGGTCCGGCTGGGTAGGACGAAAGGTCGAGGGCAGCGATAATGGCGCTGGAGGCCGCTGTTGCACGGGGCGTGGGGTCTGGTTATCGGGGCCTGTCGGTGTTGCCCAGGGGGTCAGTTGTCAGTGTCGGCGGGCGGGATTTGGATGCTCTCGCTGGGTCACTTACACCTACACGACGCCGGACACGCAACGGCCACTGCATACTCGCGGCCGTCGGGCATTGCGAGGGGTTAGCGGCTCCTTATTGCTGGTTTGTTATTGGCGCGGGGCTTAACGACAGGGTTAATTATACCCGTCCCGACCGTTCTAATACTAACAAGCTGATAACAAAAGGGACATCGGACTCGGTGGTTCGGCGGTCCGTACACCGTGGCCGCACACGGAGGAAGGAAGGCATGCTGGGAATAGGCACCTTAGCGTTAGCGTGCAAGGGTGACGCGAGCCTGAGCCGGGGCCAAAATGCTGACTAACCCGATTGGGACAGTCGGCAAAAGGTTTTGGGGAGAGACTACCTAGGTAGTCTCTCTCCCTAAAACTGGTTACCAAACGCCCCAATCGGGTTAGTCAGCAATTTGGCCCTGGCTCAGGCCCGCGTACCTCTGCTCACCCCCCACCCAGGGATGCTCAGGGATGCTCAGAGATGAAATCACCACGACACCACAATCACGGCTAACATCGCTTCGACCCCCCCGATCTTGTCGACTCTATTCTATGCGTTCTGCCGCCCAGAATGCGGCCGCCGCTGCGCCGCCAGGAGAGGGGACCAGCCCAGATTGGCCAGCGGCCTGGTTCCTCTCACCCTCCCTCAGACACCCGGATCCTGGCACCATCCATTCCTGCCATACCCAGGGCCGCTGATGTACCGCGTCAGGCGGGCGGGGAGCTCGGAGCGGGATAACGACGAACCTTTGGTGGGGGGGCTTTTCCCCCCGATCGGGGGTTGGAGGTCGCCTGTGAACGCTGGATCGATAATTTCGGTGGGTTTCTTTCGGTGACTGTGACCGTGCTCCGAACTCCTCGGTGTTCGGTGGCCAGGGATCCCGTGCTTTTTATTCCTGACTGTATGTATATATGCCCTGGGCTTTTTATATACATTTCAGCGCCTAACCAGGTTTGATATCAGTGGGTTATCACAACACTCTGAGGTATCTGGCATACCGCGTACTTTTGGAAGCTGGGATTGTTTACATCTCTTGTAGAAAGCATAAAGTGAAGTACCAAAAAACGAACACGCCGCTCGGGGCAGGGCCAACGAACGGGCAAGCACCCGCCCGGGCTACCCGCCTCATTCCCGCCTCGCGGCAACTCGGCGGCCCCCCTCATTTCTACTCGACGTCCGTTGGCTAGTCCCATCACACCTTGTTTGCACTAATGCAGGCCGTGGTAAGGCTCTGACGCCGTCGCGGGGTCCCCGCTCCCGATGCAACTGTAAACCAACAACTCATGGGAGGTATGTCGCATCATGGATGGGCGCAGGAGCGACGCGGCCCGGCGGCACAGCAAAGTAGTCGCAGCAGCCGCCAGGGGCGAGCGTGTCTCAGTCAGGGGCGGTAGCTGGGGTGGTGGTTCATAGGCATCAGGAAATTAGCAACAGCAGAGGCCACATACCGTCGCCCAACCGTTCCTGCGGAGCGGCCGGCTCATATAAATGGTCGGGCAACAGGAAGCAAGACGGTAGTCCCTCGCCTCGGGGCGGTTCCTCTCTTCACCAGCAAGGGGCTCTGACGATATCTTGGCAGCTTCGACATTTGCGGCCCCAGCTTGGGGCCCTGTACCCGTCGCCAACATGGCGAGCAGAGCAGACGCTAAGAAAGCGGTGCTGAACATCGCCGAGGAATTGGGGTTTGTACCCGAGGAGGTCCTGAACAGGATTGACCCAGAGGCACGGCGTACCATTGAGAAAAGCCTGCTGGCAAAGGATAAGCTCGCCGCACATTCTATTAAAACGTATGGCCCCATATGCATCCTAATGGGAGCAATTTGACGCTCCCTTTCGGCGCGAGGAAAGTGCTTGCTGACTCGGAAACTTTTTCCCAGTCTTGCAAAGAACATATATGGCAGCGATGCTCGCTTCGTCTTCGAGGTGCTTCAGAACGCAGACGACAACCGCTTCGAGCGTGCGACGGCGTGCGGAGACCTGCCGTCAATCGCCTTCCACGTCCACCCAGGGCGCATCATCGTCGAGTGCAACGAGGATGGGTTCACAGAGCGGGACCTGTCGGCCATCTGTGCGGTCGGCCAGAGCACCAAGTCGGCGTCGTACGGCTACATCGGAGCCAAGGGAATCGGCTTCAAGTCCGTTTTCATCGCCGCCTGGAAGGTCCATATCCAATCCGGCCACTTCTCATTCTATTTCAAACACCGGAGGGACGACCCTGGCCTGGGAATGGTCACGCCTATCTGGGTCGAGGCGGATACGGAGCTGCCGGACCCGATGACCCGCATAACACTCGACCTCCACGATACAGGGGACCCGGAGGAGCTGGAACATTTGCGCAGTGTTATTTTTAAACAGCTGGCCGATCTTCAGCCCACGTGCCTCCTTTTCCTCCGCAACCTGAGGCGGATCCAGGTTATTTTCTACGACGATAACGGCTGCGTAACGACCGCGAAAGATTTTAGCCAGGCCGGCGACGCCGTCGGTTATTTGGTAACGCTAGGATCTGCCTCTACGATGCCGGGCGGCAGCACGGAAACGGAAACGAAACACTTCCACATTACGCGCCATATGGCCTCCAAGCTCTCTAAAAGCCAAAGCCGCGAGCTGTCTAAGGCGGACGAGGCGAGCGGAGCATTTTCTACGGCCGAAATCGTTCTCGCGTTCCCTCTCACGGAAGACTTTGTCCCGGCCGTCGGGAGACAGGGAATCTTTGCTTTCTTGCCGGTCGAAGAATCAGCCTTCAAGGTAAGGCACATCCAACCCGGCAGATTCCAAACCTGCGGGTCACATCCGTGCCAGATTCGCTAACATAAATCTTGGCACTGCAGTTCCTCATCCAGTCCGACTTTGACACCACGGCAAGCCGCCAGGGCATCATGACCACATCGAAGAGGAACATTGACCTGCTGGATGGCATCGCCGAGGCATTCTTCAAAGCCGTGCTTCAGTTCTGCGAGCACGAGAAGCTCTGCTACACCTGGCCGCAGTTTCTCCCAAGGACCGAGGACAAGCCGAGCGAATTCTGGTTGGCCCTGCACAAGAAGCTCGAGGATCGCATACACTGGGACCCCATATTCAGGGCGCGAGGTCTAGACGGCCTACACCACATCGAGGATATCATCGCCCCAGGACCTGGCGCGTTAGATAAGGACGGAGGGCTACTTTTGGATCCGTGCTACCATCGCTACCTTTCGGGAGCGTATCCAGCGGGGTCTATATCGTCTCTAGTGGAATATGGGCTAAGCCTGGCCGATCTGAATGAGTTGGTCGAAGATCTTGAATGGCATCTCAAAAGCGACGATTCTAAAATGAAAGCGAGCTCGACCAGCGAGGAATGGCATTCGGCTGTGGCAAAGCTCTTCTCACGTGGACTCAAGGAGAACCATGATGGCCTGGCCGCCAGTATGAAGAGAATTCCCTTGCTTCCATTGGCTGGCGATACCTGGGCGTCTGCCGAAGACGGCGTGGTATATCTGCCGACCACGGCTGGCGGCATCAGGATTCCGCCAGGCCTGGAACTACAGGTTCTAGAGTCTTCCGCGGTCAATAACCCTGATCGGAGGGAGCTCTTCACTCTCCTTGGAGTCGTGGAGGCGTCGGATGCTGTCGTTCGGTCTGCAGTACTGAAGTTGTATTCGACGCCGGACGGAGAGTTTGTTGACTCCACAGTCTCAAGAGCACATCTGCATTTTCTCTACCTCAACCACAGCGGCCAGAATCAACGCTCTGAGCTGCACAAGCTCTATCTCTGGCAAGCTGATGGTACTATTGCATATCCTCACCGACAGGACATCTATCTGCCGGGCAACCATCCCTACGGACCCGAGGCACTTCTGGGCCCAGAAGGAGATGCGCCGGGCTATCGCGTTGCCCTTCTTCACCCGCATTACCTCGAAGACGTCCCATCACTGCCGGCGTCCCAGGGTCCTTCATGGGCAGAGTGGCTGGTTGGGCACCTCGACGTTCGGGAATTCTTGAGGATTGTCTCTCGCGACACCGACTCGTTCACGGACCTTTGGAAATACGTCGTACAGCATCAGCCCAGAGAGCTCCTTGGCCTGCTCAAGCAGTCATGGCAAGACGAAGGGACTCGAATTAGCAAACGCAGGTACCTGAGGACCTCGCTTTTGAAGCTTGATGCAGGAAAGCTGTGCGGGTATGGCGACGCGAGCCTCTTCCAGTTTTTCCACACATGGCTTCCGTTTCCCAACCTCCAACGACTACGGGGCCGGTTCATGACCAAATCGGAGCCGTTCCCTTTCCTTGAGTTGAAGGAGACCGGCTCGGTGGAGGAGCTAACAAGCAGATGGGGTTTCCTCGGTGGTGTTGCCGTTAAAATTGAGTCGGATAATGAGATTTGTTTCCTCATGACCGCCCTGAAGTGGATGTTTAGGAAAGGAGGAGATGAGCGGTTTGAACACAGGGTTCTTGATCTTTTTGCAACCATCGAGACCAAACTTCGGGGCCTGGACTCTGCAACGAGACAGAATTGGATCGAGTCCATACGGTAAGTCCCCGGTGAAACGCACAATTCACGAGACGCGCTAATAATCATGACAGTGAGACGTTTGACGAAGAGAAATATCTGCCTCTATCCAACCAAAACAGTGGGGAGCCTGTCGGTGCCCACTCCGACGACTGCATTTGGGAAGGGCCGCCCGGAATGACCACTCGGCACTCACTCAAAGCCGCCTACACCCAGCTCTGTGATGGTGATGCTGGGAAACTTGACCTTGTCAGCAGCTTCGTCAAGCGGACGTTGGAACTTCGGGACGTGTCCTGGGGGGTTATCACCGAGGAATTGCGTGAGCTGCGGGACAAAGAATGTAACGACCTTGACCGCATTCGTACGCTCTATCATTACTTGAGCAACATGCACCTCGTCGACTCTACCAAAGATACCGAAGAGATCAGGTACGTCAAAAAGGAGCGAAGCCATTTTCGCATGTTGGGACATACAGCCTAACAGAGCCACAGAAACACGTTTGGATCCAGCAACCTCATTTTTGTCAGCGGAGGCAGCGGCTCTGGCTGGTACACGACCAGTCAATGTCTGTGGTCGAGCACCGCCGAAATCCAGGGAAAATCCATCCTGAATAGAAGCTACGCTGACCTGGAGGACTTTTTCCTCGAAATGCTGGGCGTCAAGACGCTCACCGTTGAAATGGTCTACGACGATCTGAAGCAGACTCCAGCAGATGCCCCAGTGGATCGGGTGAAGAAGAGTATCGAGTGCTTTAGCTCGCTCCTCCGGGACGGGTCGATTGATCTAGATCCCGAGCCGCTTCTCCAGGCCACCTTCCTGCCTGTGAGGTATCCGAACGGGGCTTTTTCGTTGGCATCTGCGGCGCGTGTGGAGTTCGCCATTGTCGATCGGCAATGTTTGGGCGATATGTTCCGGGGCCGCATCAAGCTGCTAGACTATGAACTCGAGGACGTGCGTCGCCTGGCCCCTTTTTTCCACTGGGCGGGCTTGGAGCGTTTCTACCTGTCTCGCTGCACGAGGGAGATCACTTCCGCATCCCTCGACTCCGCGCGTCCCATCTCGGCGCGGAGTCGAAAACTCGGGCCGAAGGCACACTCTATACTACGGTAACCGCCTCCCGTTTCAACCGAGGCCCCGAGGAGGAGAGGAACAGCTCGCTAACAATCCCCCCTGCTTCTAGAATCGCTGCCCATTTCAACAGCCCCAGGTATCTGGCGGACAAGGACGGACTGTATAGGCTGTTGCGAAGCGCTCAGGTGCTCGAGACCGAAAAAATCTCTACTGTCCTCTCCGTTTCTCAAGATGGGCGTCATGCCGAGGTCGAAAAGGCCACGGGCGACCTGCATATTGAGGAGACGTCGGCAGGGCTCCGCGTTTTTGTTCCCCGAGACCGGAAACAGCAGAAGGTCTGCTTCCACTCGGTCCTGCCTTTCCACCTCGCCGCTTGGCTCATGCGCCACGGCACGACTCAGATACAGGAGAGGGTCGAGAAGGACGCGGTGCTTGTGCTTGGATATGTGCTGGTGCTTCCAGCTGACCGGTCCCTCATTGACCCGACTCTCAGCAATCAAGGCATCATTCGGGTGGAGTTGCCCGAGGGTGCAGAGAGCGACGGGGACCACCACGAGAGCGAATCTGAAGCTGAATCCGAAGAGGCGCCAGACACGCCTCTACGAACGGCGGCTAGGGTAGGCGGTGTTGCAAGGACAGAGGCAAGCATCCGAGTGGAATATGACGAGGAAGGAGACCGCATGTCGCGATCTGGGGAGGACCGAAACTTTGACGTGTCCTCGAGCGCTTCGTCGCGGCACCTGCTCACCCCCGACGAGCCATCCACCGCATCGGACGGCGGCGACTCCCAGACCATTGTCTCGGTGGTTCGTACGTCCTCCAGGCTCATCCGCTCGAATCCCTCGGTTCCGCGCCCGGCCCGGCGCTCCGCGGAGCCGCAGTTTCTTGCCCCCGAGTCTCTCGGACGGCAGCACCAGTCCGACGAGGATAGGCAGTATACCAGGATCCTGGACGCTGTCCTCAGGGCCGCGCGGGCCGCTTCTTTCCCTTCCAAAGGGCCGTTCGCCATGGGGGCGCTCCAGGCCGCGCTGCATGCTGCCGGGGACACGGCTGCGTTTGACGGGTTTGACGGGTTCGATGGACCGGGCCAGATCGGGAGGGGGTTCCGGTCCACCACTAAACTCGAGCGCGACAAGAAGATTGGCGCGGCTGGCGAGTTATACGTGAGTTTCATCCTTAGCTATCGCAATGCACGTTGCCATGGTGGATGGATCCCAGCTGGGAAGACGACACTCTTCCTCAGCTTTCGAACCCCCGGCTATATATATCATTAACCACTCATTCCTTCCGACAGGTATTCGAATTGCTATCCAGGCTGGACCCCGCCCTGAGCGGCTGGAGCCTTCGCAACTGGCAGAGCACGGTGCGGAAATACGTGACCGTCCACCCGGAGTACGCGCACATGGAGCCCTGGTACGGCAGCGAGACGGCAGATATCACCTACGAAGACTCGGAGGGCGGCCTGACCGCCCTGCTCGTGGACAACGGCTACCTCGACGGGGAGACGTGGCACAACGCCCGGCCTCGGTACTTCATCGAGGTCAAGTCGACGACGGGGCCTTGTGCGGTGCCGTTCTACATGAGCAAGAGCCAATATCAGCGGGTAAGTAATCAGCGCAAAATTGTCGTTTGTTGGAAACTCCCATAGCTTCCTGCCTCCCGAGACTCCGTCTCGTCCATCGTCACTAACAATCGTCTCCTATCACAGATGAAAGCCGTCCATGAAAGGGGCGGGCGTCGCGAGGTCTACATGATCCTCCGTGTCTTCGACATTGGAGGTAGTGGCACCGGGATGCAGGTCTATCTCGACCCGGAACAGCTGCGGATGGACCGGGAGCTGGCCTTCACGGCGGAGACTTGGTCTATCGTCCCTGGGCCCGACGCTTGAGATGAAAAAATGCAGTAGTCATATCCGTCGTACTGTTTCCCTGCAGTTTTGTATTGGTACTTTCTTGTCCGTGCTCGTAGTTTGCGGCATCTCCTCTATTCTATTATCCGTTGTCTCTCAAATCTTTCTCTAGTCCTCGTTTGGGTTTCTTGGCGTTGTAGAAGAACATGTGGCAAGCGCTAGTCTTTGTAGGTCTATGGCCAAACTGTCCGAGCCCAGTTTTTCATATCCGATTTATTGCAGCTGGTTCACCGCCCGAACTTGTTGAAGTTGATACGTTTTGCTCATGGTAACTTTACCTGAGTGCATGAAACGAGCCAAGCGCTAGCTCAGGCTGATCACCTTGACTACCCTGTGACTTACCTCTGGCCACCTTGGTACCGTCTGCAGCTCAGGTTGCATCCGCGGCATCTCAGGGCTGGTACTCAATCCAGATTCGAGAGCAAAAGGTTTTCGGGGGAGAATATACAGGTAGTCAGCAACCCATCTCTCGTATTAGAACCGAGCCCGAGCACGAGAATGCAGCCTGTACACACAAGCCTCCCTCACATACGCACAAGGGGATCAAATTCCCTCAAGCTTTTCCGGAATCCCTCTAAGCCTCCTTGGCAGAGCCTTCGCAAGTCAGCTGCCTGGCTAGCCGGCAGTACCTACGGGGCGACCCGAGGTTGCTGTGCTGTGCATCACATGATGTTTTAGCGGCTCTTCATGCTAGCAGAGGTAAGTAAAGCTAGCTACCCGTTTAGAAAGCGGGCCGAAATTTCCTACATGTTGCCGGCCTCGCCATGTAATGCCGAAATGCTCCCGGTCCGGCCTGCCTTGTCAAGGGTCAAATTCGCCAGATGCGCGCCTGCCTGGTGTGGTCCCGCCGGAATAACCTCGGCTTGATAAGCCATTGGAAGTGCCAGAGATCGGTACTGAGGCAAGGCTTGCTTCTTCACCTGCCTATTCCGAACCAACACCCCAACAGCCCCAATTGTGCCTCATCCTTAGATACAACCTCCCCTCCCCCCTGCATGTGATATCGAGCCAAGACGACAAATTTTTCTCAGACCACTCGAGTGGGGATATGTCAAGCTCCACCCACTTTCACCATGGATGCATGGACTGGTGCTGTTGGTTTTGGACAGCTCAGGCAGCCATCTTCCCAGGGGTAAGTATGGATGGACATGCATATCAAAGAAATTTCCTCATGCCAAGTCAGGAAAATGAGGGTTCGGAAGGGAGCAACGCTCCACAGGTTGAGTGTCGGTTGTCCCCCCCCCCCCCCCCCCCAAAAAAAAAACGGGCCACACAATCGGCACAGGGACTTGAGATCACAATCAGTTGAACGCCATTAATTCGCACCCAAACTATATAGAAAAAAAGGAAAATTATGCAGCGTTATCGTCTAATGCCTCAAGAACCTTGGGAGCCTGTGAGCCGCCAATTTTTCTGGCTTTGGCGGCCTGGGTCCGGGTTAACGGCCTCTTCGACGGCCTGTTGAGCCTCTTTGATCCGTTCTATATCATAAAAAGCCTCTTGGGACGTGCGCTTGATCGTGCGACGGGGTTGGGTGACAGTGCCTTGATCTCTTCCTTCAAACGCTCGTTTTCTACCTCTAAAGAGGCCGCTTTTGCAGTCTGTATATCAAGGGCTTTAGCTGACTTGGCAAGCAGCATCCGGAAGTCTCGCTTGCACTCGTCTATGCGTCCCTCAAGGC
Source organism: Magnaporthiopsis rhizophila (assembly GCA_003049465.1). Classification (NCBI taxonomy): domain Eukaryota; kingdom Fungi; phylum Ascomycota; class Sordariomycetes; order Magnaporthales; family Magnaporthaceae; genus Magnaporthiopsis; species Magnaporthiopsis rhizophila. Next base: position 271,861 of record PYSS01000030.1, on the reverse strand, counting down.
GCCTGGCTTGTTGTTTAAGGTCCTGCGAGCCTTGAGGAGTATGCCAGATCGTTTTTTTTTCTTATTTGGCTTGACGTACGCGCCCTCGTTATCCGGAGTTGAGGGTCGAAGGGGGTCAAGGAAGGGCAGGACGAGACGATCAGATTCAGGGGCCTCTGTGATAGGTCATGCCACGAGCCGGTCGCTGGTGGGTGCCAGGATGGTATTATTGTTAGAGATGGAGAGGAAAAGGAAGAGATGCTGCTCGGGGGAAAGACGGAGGCCTGGCGCCCGATATATACATGAGCCCGGGCTTAGGGGCTTGCCTTTAAGCCCCGAGATCCGTGCTCAGCACCGATCCGTAACATAAATACACATTTGATACGCTCAAACAGCTAAATCCTTGCCCTTGCCATTCTTGATGTCTCCTGTCGCAGAGCCGAATAAGCCCGTAAGACGCTCAAGCGCAGATTTTCTTTTCGTCTGAAGATTGTCATTGTCCTGCTCCCCTGCTCGTGCTATCCACTTCTTCTCGTCGAAGCCGGTGTGTGGGTGGAAATCTGGGCCCTCGGACGGTAGGCCACGGCCTCCGTCCCCTTTTTCGTATGACGTGGGAGGCGCAAGAATCCCATCGCTGCTAGGTGTGTATGGCGGAGGAGGTCCGAGTGGGTGCTGTTGTTCGTAGATCGGCTGGGCCGCCACCGGCGAGGCTGCCGGCGTGGCGGGAATAGGCCTGCCCACTCTTCCAGGCTGCGTTGGGAACCAGACTGGCTGCTTCTGCTGCTGCTGCTGCTGCTGCTGCTGCTGCTGCTGGGAGGACTCGGCACAGTGAACGCCGTCGTATCGATGTTTTGGGTGGCAACGAGGGCCAAATGGACGGCCGGCCATGTTTTGCTGACGACGACGACAGGACCTCGGGCACATCGTGACTGCTTCAAGACGGAGATTTCGACAAGGCGGATATGTGGTCTCGCTCCAGAGAAGATTAACGGAGGATTGCAGGACAGTCCGGCGAGCATTGAGAGCCACAAGGCAACAGGCGGCGGCAAGAACAGGGCCTTTTATGGCGGGCAACAACACAAGTCATCTTATCTCTTCAGCCGATGAATGTGCGTCGCCGACTCGTTTCGGAACGCGCGCGTTTGTCTTCGCACTCGGAGCGTGCAGATAGTGTGGCCAGATAAATGGTGTAAGGCTTTGGACGCTAATTGGCCTATATGGCATCCATGAAACGAACCTTCGCACTCGCTTTTCACGGGCAAAAATTGGCCCGATCTGCTTCTGAGCTGACCGTGAAAAGGTGCCCGCGTCATGCAAGACTGATAGTGACCAGACTTAACTGGGTACCTATTCTTAGCATCTGGGAATCTTCGGATTCTGTTCAGACGAGCACACCATGGCCGAATGACACGCCACCAAATCGACGGAGCAGCCCGACCGCGGGACATTCTACCTGGCAAGGGCGCGAGACGATGACGCAAATGACATTCATGGTTGCTTCCTCCCTACTCTATGTACCGGCTTGCCGGGGGGCCCAGGTAGCTGGGTTTGACACCGCCGAGGTCAATGACGATCTTTTCGAGCACAAGATTGGAATGCCCGAGCCAAACGCGAACCGTGTGTTCCCCGGGCCGCAGCCTGCCCAGCTCATGGCGCCGGAGCCACATGCTGTCCTGCACGGCCTCTCGCCATCCCTCGGGCAGATCGCCACTACTTGCCCGTGCCGCCACGTCCGGCCCCTGCGACAGAAGCCTGTGCGCCTCCCCCACGGGGCGATCGTCAACCTGCACCGCATACGACATGGAATGCGCGGGGTCGAGGTCCAGCGTCATGTTGAAGTAAAGGAGCAGGACCGCAGCAGAGGAAGGCTCTGAAAACACGTACACCTTGTACTCGAGCGGCGCGTTTCCGGTGTCGGAGGGCGCCGGGATAGAAGTACCACTACTTAGCAACGCCACGGCACCTTCCATGGTCCGACCCAGATCGGGAAGCAGCTGGTAGCGCGCTGGCAGAGGCCGGCGCGCGGCTGTCGCGGGCATCGCAATGTGGCCGTCCGCCTCGACGAAGCCACCCTTGAAAGACGAAGGAAGCCGCCGGCCGGCGATGGGGAGGTAGACCTGCTCAAAGTCGCCTTCCTGCGAGCGCACATCTATCAAGACCTCCTCCTCGAAGTCGTGGGGGACCGAGTCCCAGTCAATCGTGATATGGATGCGGGCGTCATGCTCTGGATCGTCGGAACGCGGGTCCAGCGAGCCCTCGGTCTGGGACAGGCGGACCCAGGAGCTCATAGCGCACGCTGCGGTCCAGTGGATCGCCAGTGTCCCCCGGGTGAAGATGTCGAAAAACCGGCTGCTTGGGCCGTACCGCGTCAAGAGTCCCAGAGTGACGCCTGGTACGAGGTCCCTTCGAGAGGGGTGCGTTCGCTCGGACTCTTCGTTGATCCTACCGGCTCTCACCCCTTCATGTCCTTCCACGGCAACTCCCATCTGGCCGACGATCGGATTTGAGTTCTAGGAGACTCAGTACCAGGTCGTACATTCAAGCAGGAAATCGGACGATACAGCAGCATACCTGTTTCGTCTGGACATAGCAAAGCCCAGAGATCATATCTCGAGATGGTGCATGCCATGTGTCGCCATATCCCATATGTGGCTGGGACATGATGTGATTCCACTTGCCGTCCAGGAGCTCGTGGAACTACCGTCTCCGGGTCAGCAGGGAAGACAATTTCAAGCGCTGGAGAAAATCCAAGATGGGTTCCGAGGCAAGAGTCGTTCATCTGCCGAGCTCACCTGTTCAGAGAGCGCGAAATCGGCATCAAATAGCTCGAGAACTTTCCTCGCCATTGCGTTGGCCGTATTGCGCCGCTGCCGCGCAAACTTCTGGTTGCGGGCAAGGGTTATCTGCAACAGGGTGAAGATCTGCGAGGCCTTGATGGGGTGGAGAACGAGCTGGAACACGGCCGCCTTCTCGGCCTCGTCCCGCGCCCTGCTGTGAAGGTTCTCTGCCATCACCAGCAACTCACTCCACCGCCTCGCGACAGTCTCTGCCTCGCCATAGTGTAGCAGCGAGAAGGTGGTGGGCTCGATATGTTCGTGTCGGCGGAGAGATACGAGTCGGTCGTAACCATGCCAGGCTGCAGCGATGTCTTGCGCGAGCGCTGTGCTGTCATCGCTGCCGTCGCCGAACCAGGACTCGGCGGTTGCTTTGTAGAAGGACTTGATGCCGTCTGGTGTGATAGAGTCGATATTCCATGCAAGCTTCATAGCGAACGTCAGGGGAAGCTCCATCGGCTTAATATCGCCGATGTTAAACACTGACATGCGGAAGATTGTTATCGGCCGTTAGCAGGACAAAGCGATTTCGACATTGCCCCAAGGTCAAAACGAGAAACATACCCCATATCCGAGATGCGCATCTCGTGTGCGCCTCCTTGAGCTGATGCCATATCTTTCCCTGAAAGTCATCACTCATGTCAGAACCGATGGAATCCGGGAAGCATAGTACAAAGCCATGCGCTCGGAGCTGGCGGGCATGACGCGGAAAAGAGGGCTTGATCCACACACAAGTCCGTTCGGATTGATCCATTTATAGCTTCGGGGATGTCCCACGTATTCGAAGTGATAATAAATCTGGCAATATCCATCTCGTCAGTATTCCAGATTGTCACAAGATATACAGCCTCCACCAAGCGAGGAGTGGTTACGAACCCCTGCACCGCCCTTCCTCTTCATCTCCTCTTCTGTCGGAAGACGCCGTATGGAGCCAAAATTGTCGTCGGAGAAGAGCAGCGTCACATCTTCGGCAACGCCGAGTCTACCGCTATCGAACTGGGTTTGCACTTCTTTGTAGAGAGCGAGGAGCTCTGGCTGGGTTCAACCCATCGGTCAGCAAGGAGAAGCTTGTGGTTTGGTGGAGATCTTTCCGACGAGACAAGACATTGAGCACATACGTGGTACTGCGTCCTCCCGGCCATGGACCTCCTTGAATATGCGCCTTTGCGTGCGTAGGACGTCCGCAACAACCGCCGCCGGATCTGCCGCCTTCATTCCCTTGTCGTATTCGCCTCGCATGCCCAGCGTCACATAGCTCTCGAGAGACTTTGCGCGCCGGATGCCTTCTTCAAAGAACTGAGTTATCTTCTTGGAGTTGGTCGTCCAATCCCAACTACCGTCTGGATTTTCGGCGAACTAAAGCCTCTTGTTAGCGAAACCCATTCCTGCATCCTTAATCCAAGGCTCTATAACAGCGAGACACAAAACCCAGGACGTGGCATACCCACTCGCTCGTCGCACGCTGCATTGGCTCGTGGTGCGACGTGGAAATAACAATTCCCATTTCATCCGCGAGCCTCGCGTTTTCGGGGTCATCAGTGAAGAAGATGGCCCCTGGATTGGGGTATCCGGGCCACATTGCCGGCCACAAAAAGCTAGATCCGGTTCGTCAGGGTTGCCTCTGTGCTATGAGAAAGGTTATGGTAGCTTATCAATTCTTACTTGGCCTAAGACAGGAGAAGAATCAGTCATAGGGGTCCTACCAACATTACTGTCGAGTACGAGATTGCCCTCTCACCTTCAGCCGCAGGAGCAGCTCATAAACCGTCTTATAGAACTTGCGGTTGTAGCCACCATACTTCTGTAGTACCCAGCCCGTGAGCTATAACAGCCGAGTGTCAGCTGCTGTTTGCTTAAACAACTCCCATGTGTCGCATTCAACATCATATCCCTAGTTCAACTGCATCACCTACGCATGGGCTTTCGTCATTGAGAAACACTCCACGATATGCAACAGAGGGCTCCCCCTGCGACGTTACTACGGGCAGCGCAAATATCTTGGAGCGCCTGAGAGGCGGGATATCTACCCAGAAATACCATCTTCGCCGCTGTCAGCAGAAGAAGGTGCAGCGGGGAAACAGTCGAGAGGGTCTCGTCTCTCCCTGGCCACATACGGCGAGACTCCAATTTGTTCGGAGAGGGTGTAGCATCCGTAGATGGCACCTCTTTTGTCACTGCCAGCAATGATGAGGGCCCTCGGACAGTCAGGGAAGGGATCGTCCAGGACAGCGGTCTGAAAGGCCTCCCATTTGCCAGGCAGGCCATCAAATCCAAGCCTCTTGCCTAGGCTCCGGATCAAGGGGCTCCGCAGACTACCAACGATGATGGCATGCTCTGCAGAGACCCCTTCAGCCGGGGTAGAAGAAGGGAGCGGCGAAGGGGACAGTGGGCGCTGGAACACATGCAGAGGGCGCGGAGATGAACCGGTGACTCGGGAGAAGTCCTGGCAAAGATCCGATGCGGCGAGGAGGACGCCGGGGAAGTCGGCGCCGTCTGCGAAGATGGTAGCGTTGGTCAGGTCGAGCAGGTCGAGGCCAGCGGAAGCGCCGAAGCCGACGATCTGGTGTTGCGCGTGCTGGGCCATGATGCTAGCTAGTGTTGCGTAAGGCGAAGCTAGCTTTTTTTTTTTTTTTTCCTCAACTAGCTCGACTTACCTAGGTCTAGCAGACAAGATCCAAAGCTTTCGCATCGATCTCCTTCAACCCGGCCTTGGGGCAGATTTTCTTGGTTGGAGGTTTCATCCAAATCCGAATTGATTTCCACTTTTACCCCTCGCAGAGTTCGGGCTCCTCGTCGAGACCCGCGCGGCGAGAGCTTGGTCGGCACTGCCCCGGAGCGCATGACTCTTGCGCGTGGGGAAGAAAATGAGGGGAAATTTGGGGACATGGGGAACAAGGACAGGTATGACACCCCAGCTACGCGCAAGCTTGCGCCATGATGGAAGCTTGGAGCACAAGCTTTTGCCCATCACCAGGCTCGATGACGCGTTCAAGATTCATTCCCATTGTTCCCATTCATCGTCGAGATGAACTAGTCTGATGGTGTATGATACTCCCACATACACAGAAGGCCATTGAATATATGGTATCTTCGATGCCAAGGCATCAGTCCTAATAAACATACCGGAAATTTACGTTCTCCTAAACAGGCAGGTAACAGCAGAAGATTAGCACCGAAAAGCGCCCGAGTGAATTTCCCGAAACAAGGCTGTGATATGGGGCTCCTTACCCGATCCGTAATATCTTCGAACTGTGCGACTGAGGCAACAGCTTCCCCGCTGGCAATCTGGCGGTCGCGACGCTTGTTTTGCAATATGTACCTAGATAGAAGCGCATTAGTAGAGGCCGAGGAACGAGCAAAGGAAATGAATGGCATTGAATGGCATCGTCGTGGGCATATTTATACTAACCAGGTACGCAGAGCAAAGAGAGTGACGACCAGCATGACGAAGCAAGCCACTATGATGGCGAGGGCAAGGAAGTAGCGCGGCGCGTCTTGGGACCGGAAGACCTGGGGCCCGATGCTGTTGCCAACCGCCCACCAGATGAAGTTGGAAGCAATCACGACGCTCTTCTTGGTCTGGCCCGCGACATTGCGCGTAACAAGCGACAGGGCGAGACCACTGCAGCCCCAGAAGGAGATCATGATATAGTAACTGGAAGGACAGTCGTGTCATGGATCAGCACGAGCACCGTGGGGAAGCCTGACTAGGAATTGAGATAGGGGGTGCAGCCGGCGCACCTGATAAGCAGACCAACCCTCTTGCTTGGTTCAAAAGGCTCCGCCATCAGCACGACCACGCCGGCGATGGTGGGGAGGATGGATGCCATCATGACCAGAATTGTTTGCTTGAACCGCCGGTCGAGATAGACGGCAGAGAGCATGACGATGATCTGCACGATGCCCGAAACAGACTGGAGGAGCTGCGTCTCCCAGACCTGGAAGCCGAACGACTTGATGATGATGTTGGAGAATGCGCCGAGGCCGCCGGACGGGAGCGTGGTGAATAGCTGGATCAGGGCGAAGCCGTAGACCTGCGGGTCCCTCAGCGCCTCAAGCAGCTGCTCCCGCCGGAAGACGCGGTTCTGGAGGCCGGTGCGATTGTCGCGAACCCGCTCGACCATGAGTTTCTTGTCCTCCTCGCTGAAGCATTTAGCCTTCATGGGCGAGTCGGGCATCCACCAGACGACAAAGGCGCCCCAGAGCACGGTCAAGACACCGTAGCTCATGAACAGGCCCTGCCAGCTAGATATCGGGCTTCCGGCCGGGATGAAGGAGAAGGCCATCGCCAGCAGGCCACCGAGGAGTTGCTGGAGACCATTCTGTTCGAAAACCGCGCGCAGTCAGTCATCGGAGCTCTTTGAGGCAAATCAAAGCATATGTCTCATGATAAAAAATTGGAGTGTTCACCATCATATACCACAGAATCACCGTCGTGGCCTGTTCTTCGCGCTTGTACCAGATGGAAGATAGCAGGACAAAGCAGGGCTGGCAGACGGCCTCGAAGGCGCCGAGGAATCCACGAAGGATAATGAGGGTGGTGAAGTTGCGAGCCACGGCGTGAAGAGCAAGAGTGGCACCCCACAAAAGGATGTTCAAGCCCAGCCATTTCGCAATCGGGACCCTTGTGAGGGCATAGTTCTCCGGGTATTCCACACAGAGAATAACGATGTAGATGATGGTGGTCAGCCACGAGTACTGTTGGCCTTGGAGCTTGGTGTCTTCGATGATGCCCATTATGCTCGCGTACTAGGTCATTCGGCGTGGATTAGCTTGTGGTAGAGCCTCGTCCGTCACACAAGAATGCGACTTACAGACATGGTGCCCTTGTCCAGAGCCTGGATCAGATAGGTAACGACCATCACCGAAAGCACCCGCTTGTCGATCAGCCGCTTGAGGCGCTTGTTAGTCGGCTCGTCGATGTCGACGGGCGCATCGCTGGCGTATTTGGCGACCTCGGAGTCGACGAGGTCTCCCTGCGCGCGCGGCTTGACGATCTCGACATCCTCGACCGTCTCGGGCGCCGGCTCGACGCTGTCCTTCTTCTCCATGGTGCTTCTGATCTCCCAGCAAGGGCCAGGAATGATATGACTCCCTGGATTACGCTACCGAAGCACTCGCGGTATGGATGTGAAAGACGCACATCCAAGGCCCAAAGAATGTGTCCAAGCCCCGCTATATAAGGAAAGCCCGCAAAACCAGCCGCCACCATATTCACGGTTATAAGGTCGCATCCCGGAGATTTGCTGACATTGAGCCATCGTTGAACTAGGACCAACATGCCTCGGCTAGACGACCGAGCCAGGCGCACGAGGCGGGGAAAACAAATGGAGCTCACTCGCTTATGGCTGGCCCCCTTTCCGTGGAGATGAGTGCCAGTGGGCGATGGCCACAAGTCCGAAAAACATGGACGCGTCTAGTCTAGATGGATTTTATCAGGCTCCACCGGTTTGAGGATCTCAAACTCGTACAATCCATGCAGGCACTTGATGTTCCGTGACTCGGGGAAGCTGGGGTACCCATCTTTCTTCGCGGGGGCACACGGCTCCACCTGCGGACGCGTGATGAAGATAGAGCTGGCAAAGGTCCACAGGGGTCCCCAACCACGAGCAGTGAGTGTCCTTTCATATGCCCCGCATCCAGATATTGCTCGTAGCCCTGAGCCTGCCGTGATATCCAGAGTGCACAAGGCTAGTTAGTACTTGATACTGCACAATTCCCAAGGAACAACAGTGACTCGGTGTGTTATTGCCGGAACGCAATGTGTGGCGGAAACACTTCCCATAATGAAGGCAGCGGGGGAGGCAGCCCCTATCCTCTGCGGGCTTCTGCCCCCGTGGGAAAGAGGGTGAACCGACTGTACGAGATGCGGTTGCCGAACTTCTTGTCCGAGGGTGGAGCGTGGGACAAGGTCAACATCTTGTCGTAAGTTCAAAGCACGACGGCGTGGCGATAGCCGGGCACGACCGACATGAAAAACTAACTATATCCGCGAACCGAAGGATGCTGCACGATCACGTCTTTGCAGGACCTGGTCACCTCCGCCTTTCCGTCTGGAGTTGCCCAGGCCTGACGCGCCCTACTTTCGCCGAGGCGACCAGCCCGGCCAATCCGTACCGCGAGGCTAGGGTCGGCGATTCCTTCGGGCCCTCGTGGTCCACACACTGGTTCCGCCTCGAGATGACCCTGCCGGCCGAGCTGCAGGCCGCCGAGCACGTCGAGCTGCACTGGGACGCCGGAAACGAAGGCACCGTGTGGTCGACCTCGGGCGAGGTCCTGCACGGCCTGACGGGCCGTGGAGACCGGGCCGAGTGGGTGGTACCCTTCCGGGACAGCGAGGTGCACACCGTCTACATCGAGATGGCCTGCAACGCCATGTTTGGCAACGCGCCCGGGGACAACCCTGTTTTCAAAGCCAACGGCGGCGGCGGGGGCGATTCGATCCTACCCCCGGACCCGAATAAGCGCTTTGTGCTAGCCAAGGCGGAACTGGTTTCCGTATTCCTGCCCGCTCGCCGGCTGTACTCCGATATGCATGTCATCACGCAGGCCGTGGCTGAGCTTGATCCGGAGTCCTGGGAGCAGCGAGAGGCGCTCAACGTGGCGAGCCGTATCATGAACACGTTCCGCGCAGGCGACAAGGCGTCCGTAGTTCAGTGTAGGAAGCTGGCGGCGTCTTATTTGGGCGACAAAGTGGATTCGGAGCAGGTCTACAGCACCTCGGGTGAAATGGAGGCGAAGGTGTTTGCTATAGGGCACTGTCATATCGACACCTGCTGGTTGTGGCCTTGGGCCGAAACCCGGCGGAAAGTCGTGCGGTATGTCATTAACAAAATAACGTGTGTACCTTTTGTAAGAAGAGGCCGTGCTGACCAAGATCCAACCCCAGGTCATGGAGTAACCAGTGCGATCTCATGGACCGTTACCCAGAGCTCCATTTTGCCTGCTCACAAGCACAGCAGTTCCAGTGGCTGAAGCAAGAATATCCGGCAACCTTCGAAAGGGTCAAGGCCAAAGTCAAGGAGGGGCGTTTCCATCCAATCGGGGGAAGCTGGGTCGAGCACGATACCAACATGCCCGGTGGCGAGTCTCTCATCAGACAGTTCCTTTACGGCCAGCGCTTTTTCGAAAGCGAGTTCGGTTGCCGTTCAAGAACGAGCTGGCTCCCGGACACCTTCGGCCAGCCTGGCCAGATCCCGCAGCTGTGTCGGCAGGCCGGCATGGACCGATTTTTTACACAGAAGATATGCTTCAACAGCGTCAACGAGTTTCCGCACACAAGCTTTAACTGGTCAGCCATTCATTTACGTCCAAGTATTGGTTGGCGATCATTGCTGACAGAGGGGAGTGCTGCGATAGGGTCGGGCTTGATGGTAGTCAGGTTTTGACGCACATGTCGCCTGCCAATACGTATTGCGTGCGTCTCGGATTTCTTTCACCTCGCTTCCCGAAAGAAAAGAAATGATGGGGGAAAAAGACATACATGTTAACCATATCATAGGCCCACGTCAACCTGGCCGAGGTCAAGCGTAGTGTGTCCAAGCACAAAACGCTTGACCATGACAACACCTCCCTGCTGGTGTTCGGGAAAGGCGACGGTGGCGGAGGGCCGACCTGGAAGCAGCTTGAACGACTACGCCGCCTGCGGGGTCTGGCCGACAAAACCGGCCAGATACCACGCGTGCACCTTCGCAAGACAGTCGATGACTTCTTTGATGGCTTGCAAACGAAAGCTGCTGACCTGCCGACATGGACCGGGGAGCTCTATTTCGAACTGCACCGAGGAGTGTATACTACCCAAGCGAGGACGAAGCTGGGAAATAGACGGTCCGAATTCCTTTTGCGGGACGTTGAGCTGCTCGCGACCATCGCCTCAATCGAGAACTCTGGATACAAGTACCCAACGGCAGAGCTGGACGAGATGTGGCAAGGGGTACTTCTTTGCCAGTTCCACGACTGTCTTCCTGGGACCTCCATCCAGATGTGTTATGACGACTCGGACAAGGTTAGTCCAATTAGCAGTGATCCCCCATCAGAAAGTCAGAGGCGAGATTAAAAACTGACCAGGCCCAATCAGATCTACGCAAAGATTCAACAAATCGGGTTGCGACTGCTTCAGGACGCTTGTTCCGTTCTCGGACTTGCCATTCCCGGAGAGACAGCACGGGATAAAGGGAGCAGCTCGCCCGCTATGGCAATAAACACGGCGCCTTGGCCAAGAGCTGAGCTCGTCACGACCGCCGACGGGACAGAGGCCGTGGCTCAGGGGAGCGGTACCCTTTTGTCTGTGCAGGAGTTTACCGTGGCCAAGGAGCAAAAAGGGGCGACCGTGAGGGAAGTCTCGCCAGGGGTCTTTGAGCTCGAGAACGAAGATCTGCGTGTGACGGTGGAGAAGGACACAATCACCTCGATCTACGACAAGCGCGCAAAGCGGGAAGCTCTCTCCGGCCCGGCTCGCCTAGTCGTCTTTGACGATGCGCCGATTTACTGGCAAGCGTGGGATACCGAGGTATTTCACATGGACACGCGGCGTGAACTCGAGGGCAGCGCCGCCGCCACCGCCTCGGTTGTGGAAAACGGTCCGCATCACGTCAGCGTCGTCGCCGAAACACGCATCAGCGAGCTGAGCTTGGCGCGTGTGGCCGTATCGCTCTCGGCCAGCCTCAGTGGTGAGGGATACCATCCATATGTGGAGTGCCAGGCGGAAATCGACTGGCACGAAACGCACAAGTTTCTCAAGGCCGAAATCCCCGTCGATGTGCGCAGCATCGAAGCGTCATACGAGACGCAGTTTGGAGTGGTGACCCGGCCCACACACTATAATACCTCGTCAGTTTTCCTTCCGTCCTTCTCGCCATGGTTCGAGATCCCGCACTCGCACCAGATCTGGCGCCTCTAACGTTTTTTTTTTTTTTTTTTTTTTGGCAGGTGGGATATGGCCAAGTTCGAGGTCTGCTCGCACAAGTTTGCCGACCTTTCGGAACACGGCTACGGCGTGTCCATCCTGAACGACTGCAAATACGGGTTTTCGACCGCGGGAAATGTAATGCGCCTCAGCCTCCTTCGCAGCCCCAAAGCCCCAGACGCGACGGCAGACATGGGCAAGCACACGATCCGCTGGGCCATAATGCCGCACCGCGGCCGTCTCGGGTCGGCGACGGTACGCGCGGCTTTCAACTTCAACAACCCGCCCAGGCTGGTATCGCTGCGGCAGACACCAGATGAGACGGCACAGGCTGCTGCCGTCTTGGGAACGTCTCCCATCACGCTCACCGGCGACGACAACCTCGTTCTGGATACGGTCAAGCGCGGCGAGGACGACGCGGATGTTAGCCGCGGGGACCTGCCGGCGCGACAGCCGATGGGCGCCAGGTCTGTCATCATCAGGGTGTACGACAGCCTGGGCGGTCGTGGTGTCGGGCGAGTGGAGACGCGTTGGAAGCTATCGAAGGTTTTCAAGACGAACATCCTGGAGGACGACGGCAATGAGGTGCCATTAGAAGCCGATGGCCACGCATTTGAGGTGCAGGTCTTGCCTTTCCAGGTGCAGACCTATCGGTTGGTGTTGGCTTGAGGTGTGTTGACCTTTATGAGGCGCATGCCAACGGATTTGTCTGCTCCCAAAGTGGGAGCAAGCATTTGAGAACCAAGTTCGCCACATAACCGGATCCGTGCCACATTCCTAAGACAAACTGGCGCAAGCAGGAGTGCTGGAGGAAAGGATCAACATAATCTCGAAATCACTTGGCGGGATTTTTTGGTCTGGCGTGGACAAGTACGGCAGATAGAGGAAGCCACGCAAGAATAAATATGAAAGTGTGGAGAGGAAGCATTAATGCTGTGAATTTGATCACCGTTGGGCAGAGAAATTTGGGTGGTCAGTGCGGCGTCGAGCTTGCTTTCTGAACCAGGATGGTCGCCACGATGCGCCGCGCGCCAGCTCGATTCGTCCGAACCATCAGGGATGGCTTCCTTACACGTCGGAGAACCCTCACATTTAGATCCAAACCAGTGATAGAAGCCATGGCGCCCAAACGCAAATTGAGCGCTCTCACAGACAACACCGCTAACGCTGACGCTGCAGCGCCTCGCCGATCGTCGAGGCGTCTGAAAGGCGCGGACCCGAACAGTGGAACTGGCGCGTTACTGACCGACGAGAAGAAGGCTGTCAAGAAGACTGGCTCAGCCGCAGTAAGAAGTCACAGGTCGGAGATGGTGGGTGATGAGATAAAAATGTGCACTGACATGGATTAATTGCAGAAGAAAGGCAACACAGTTGTTAAAGCGCAGGCGAAGCCATCCTCGGCCGCCGAGAAAAAAGACGCGTCTCCAAATGGCGGCGCTGCAACCAAGGATGTGGGGAGCGTCGCAGCAGACGACGAGGAGAGGCGGTACTGGCTGATGAAGGCCGAGCCCGAAACGCGGCTCGAGAATGGCCATGACGTTAGCTTTTCCATCGACGACCTCGCATCCAGAACAGAACCGGAGCCATGGGATGGTATCCGGAATTATGTTGGTACGCGCCGGATGCCTCCGCACCATCAGGGGCACAAGTCAATCTAGCTAATCGATGCTGGCATCTCACAGCGCGCAACAACCTAAGGGCCATGAAAAAAGGCGACCTAGCTTTCTTCTACCACTCCAACTGCAAGGAGCCCGGCATTGTGGGGACCATGGAGATCGTCCAAGAGCATTCTCCTGATTGTGAGTTCTCCAAATAGATGCTCATCACGAAAGATCTCCTTTCTCGCTCAGCCCACATCTAACTAGCAGTCATTCGTTCACCGCCTTCCTATCCAGTGTCGGCACATGATCCCAAAGCCCCTTACTACGACAAGTCTTCGAAGCCTTCGGACCCCAAATGGAGCGTCGTGCACGTCGTGTTCCGGAGCAAGTTCGCAGGGAGCATCACTCTCAAGGAGCTGCGCGAGATGGGCGGACCAGGCAAGCCGCTTCAGAACATGCAAATGCTCAAGCAGACTCGTCTGAGTGTCAGCAGCGTCTCCAAGGAGGAGTGGGATCATCTTATGGCCGTGGCGGCCGAGAAGGGTTTGGTAGTCGGCGGCGAATAGGGGATCATGTGCGTTTAATAAGCGAGGTGGTCCCAGTCTGGGCGACGAACAGAAGCGGGCCATGACAAACCAAGCCACGATACAAACAGCCGACAAGCCCAGGGACGATGTAAACGACCAGATCTCGGAGCAAATTGCAAAAAGGACGAATTGGGGATCGAACCCAAGACCTACGGATCTGCAATCCGTTGCTCTACCGCTGAGCTACTCGTCCAGCCACGGTCCTGCGGCGTGTTCGGGGTGCTTATAAGCCCGGGGTGGGGTCTGTTGTTTGTATGGATGGATACAGTGGCCCACGTCACTTCCTTGAGCGGGATGGAATGTGTGTCGAGTGCTACCAAATGAATGGCACGCGACAGGCGGCGGTGATGAAGTATAGCGATGCCCATGTTAGGGGAAAAGGTACGTAGTCGACTTTTCGAAATCTGGGCTCCGCATTCGGTAGGTGTAAATATCTTGATTAAATGGCCACCCATAAGGATGATGGACTGCCTACATTCTCCCATCATCATCCTATTTCTTATAAGACGGCACACCCATGGCGGAGCTCCGTAAACACCCAAATGAGCCGAGCCCAGTCGAGCGAGCAGGGCCGCAGGCTTTTTCCTAATTTGCCGCCCTGTCCTATCGCACACCGCATCGGATCCCGCTTCCTGAGGAAACCGGCAGCAAGTATGTAATCACACCGCATGTAACCGATCCAATCGTGCTCCAAAAACCGTCCATACGGAGCTAGTGTTACGCCTGCTTGTCAGAGGTACCGGCCACGAGGCGTCCGAGAAGTGGTCACAGTGTTTGGGCCAGCCCGCTCGTTTGCCAGCCACGGGAGAAATGGTGTATCTGCGGGATTTGAGATGAATCTGGGAGAATGTGGTGCCCTGGAAAGCTGGCTTGGACGAACGGGGTGGACCTGGACAAAGAAGAATCTATCGGGACGACCGGGATGGATAGTGACAGAGCCCATCAGTTGCCCATGAAAGATGCGCGCTTCACGTCAAAAGAAAAGGGGATGAATGAAAGCAGGTGAGTAGAGAGGAATTTGGCAGATTCTGGTCCACGCTGCATATCCTTCTTCCGAGTCGCGGGATCTACAACGAAGGGGGAGGCAAAGTTAGATTGCGTGTGTGGGCAGGGGACAGCATGGGGTCGAGGTGTGCTTTGTGCGCGTGGGGAAACGCCAAGTGCTGGGCTTGGGCTGGTGAGGGATGGGGGTGGCTGCTTGCTCGAAACGATGGGAAGCACAAGCGCCAACAAGGTGGATTTGTGCCTCACTCGCACGATAGAGTGGGTAGGGTCACGCTGGCGGGCGGATCGGAAGAAAAGAGAGGGAAAGGGAAAGACCAAGAAAATCTGCCAGGGTTGTCACCCCAATCCGCACTCCCAAGAGCGCGTGGCTTTGTGACCTGCTGCCGTCAGCGTTGGAAAGTAGATCGGGTCGTGGAGAGGCGGGACAGGCTGCGGCTGGATGGATGGGGGGTCGGTCACGAGCAAAGAAGGGGGCGGGCGCGCGGGCGCCATGACAGTGACCGGTAGACGGCGAGGAAGCCGAGGAGAACATGGAACGCGGGCACGCCGTCGGAGCGCCACGAACATTGGAGCTAAATCTAGAAGAATTGCATGGTCAAGTCGCAGAAGCTGCCAGGCGCTAAAACGCCGTCTTGGATACCGGCGAGGCAAATAAGGGCGGATTGACAGCGGACGAAAGCGTCGACGACGCCAGATGAAGGAATGGATGCGTCGTGGAGGGAGGGGCAGCGGGAACAACAAAATAACAACAAAAACGCCCAGGGCAAAAAGGGAGCTGCTTGGAAAGAAAAATGGTTGCTTTTAAGATTTGGTGTTGCCTTGCCCAAGCTTAGCCGGTTTTCCGGTAGGTTGGGTAGGGAAAAGTCGAGCGTAGTTCGACAGTTCTCTGATGGCTCGTGGCATCCCATGTCTTGCCTTCCCTTGTCTCGTGCGGAGATTTTTTTAGTGACCAGCCCAGGAGGAACAGCCGAGCAGGTACCTAAGGCCGGTACCTTATTGCTTTCACTTCACAAAAAGCCCAACTGCCCCCCCAGCACTCACCCTTTCTCGCACAGGACGGCACTCTTTTTCTTTCTTCCCTCCCATCCATCCTTTTTTTCTTCCCATTTCTGCCTCCCATTTGCCGTTGATCGCCCTCTGTTCTGCTTCCCACCGCCATCTTTCGTCCTCCTGCTCTTGTTGCTGACGCCCGTGCTATTGCTGCTCTTTACTTTTCTCCCACATATCGCTTACATACACAACGCCCTGACTGCTGTTCATTTTAGCGCGGCAGATCGAATCTACCTACACCTACGACTACAGCGGCTATGCGAACAGCGCATCGATATCCCGGGAAACGACATTTCGCAGCAGACGGCGAGGCGCATCAAGTCCGAGCAAGATGAGCAACAACAAAAAAAGTGAACATTCGTCAAACGGCGGGTGGCCAGATGGAATTCAGTCGCTCAGTTAGGGCCCCGCCCTCCAGGTCTGGGGTCCAAATGACGATGGACCAGGCAATTGGGCGTGCCAACCTGGGTTAAAGGGTCGGTGACCTGCATGGGGGGTCCTATCCAAGCACCACACGACCATCCATCTCATACGCCAGCGGCAGCCCAAATCCAGTGCCCCAACGTGGACACCGGTCGCATTTGGGCCGAGGCTGGGATGTCTTGGTCCAATCTTTGCGCAAGGAAGAACCATCGACGGCCGATTTCTCATCATCCGCCGTCCCCTTTTTTCCCAGTCTGTTCAGCTGGGGTTTCGGGGGATGAGTGGCGGGATGCCATATTGCCAGCACGAATGGAAACACCCCGAACCAAAACCAACCCACTTTCGATCCTCTCCGAGACAGGTGCCCCTGGCCGCTGGGCCCGATTTATTGGCGGGGCTAGATGCCCGCGGAGCCACAACAGTCGAGAGGCACGCAGCAGCGCCAACGCTGGGGACCTGCACGAAGTCTCCAGGCAGGCTGCATGCAGAGCAGACATGCATCAGGCGAACCAGGCATCGATGTTATCAGCCCGCAGCCCGGCCGGTCCGACTTCTGGCTTAACTTTTTTTTCCCTCGTCACTGCCCCGGGCGGTAAACTTCACTTTTGGTGGCTTTCGTCCATGCTTTTTTTCCCCGGCAAGGCTAGTCCCCACAGAGTTGGACGGTTTGCATCGTTGTTGGTTTGCCCTAGGAACGCCACTTACGACGAAAAAGCCCTGAGGCGGCCTTCTTCCGAGGCACACCGAGCCAACCCGCAACATAGAAGTAGAGAGGTGCTTGGCCACTCGTGCCCACAGTGGTCGACGCTGGCCTCCCTCTCTTTTCTTCTTCCAGTTTGGCCCTTCACGCTGGCAAGAAAGGGTGAGGAGTCACTCTGGCCGTCACTTACCGATGCTCGAACCGCCAGACTTGAGGCGACGCTGCCGGCGGGATTTTGGACCTGGTCCCAAGCATGCCATTCGCGCCGCTCGCTTCGTTGATCTGTTCGCCTTGGGCGAACTGTTTTGGTTCCTACGTGTGCGTGCCATGGACCCAAATCTTGGGCACACCGCGGCGGCTTTTCGGAGTTGGATCGACTGGCTTGCTTCTGTGATAGCCTGGGCGACTCACTACGATGCTTCCCTGAACACGTCGCGCCGGCCGACTTGCTCGTCTGTTGTTCGCCAGCCGAACCCCAGGAATCAACTTGAAGCAGCTTGGGTACGTCCACTTAGCGTCGCGAGGGACTATGGAAGGCAAAGCCATCACCATTGACTGCGGGTGCCAGGTAGACATATCCCATTCGCATTCACAGCCGGCTCGGGGACTGTGGCTTGCAAAGCAAACGGCTGGGAGTATGTGACGGCTGTGAGTTGTCGACACCTCCTATGCCAGGTGGTATCCATCCACCCGGAACTCCCGAACAGGGACTGCAGCATCGTTGAGATATCGGCCGCACCTGCCCCGTCACCCCAGCGCGAAGCCAGTGCCGCTCAAGTGCAGGGGCAAACCAAAGAATGAGAGCCGTTATCGATCTTCGGCAATATTGAAGGGGAGAAGAATACCAGACAAGGAACCCAAGGGATGTTTACGTCTGGAGTTTAACATCCGTCCAGCTGTCGGACGTTCAGATCTGTGGCATGTCATCCCGAGTGGTTCCCGTGTCGGAGACAACCGCCAAGTGGCCGCTGTTTTGGTTGCAGCTAACGCGGCAGAATTGGCCGCCAGTGTTTTCGGCAGCCCAGGTGTCCCCGTCGCGTCAACTCGCGCAGCCTCCACAGCGGGCTGGCCCTCAGGATGCTGTCCAAGTCTTCAAATGGGTCTGGGCTGGGAACGCAGATAACACGTCTGGTACAGCAGCAGCGATTCGGCTAACGCCAGTGTGGGGCCTCAACTTGCTCGCTAGCAATTTTGCCATTGGCCGCTTGGGCCACAGACTCGTCTCGCTTAATTTCAGCTAGTCCCAAGTGGGACTAGCGCCCATGGCTTGCGAGGAGCACAGGTCAGGCGGGAACAGCAGCGACCAGCAAGAGCGCAACTCTCTCGGTTCACGGGTTTACACAGTTCAGTCCATCCACAACGCGCCTTAGGTAAGACCTGCCGCCCTTTCGTTCCGCCGTCCCCTGTTCTATCGATGCGATGCCATTCATCCTCTGCCCCGTGAACTTCGTCCTTGACGCTTTCTTTGGATGGGACGATTGCTGCATGGTGGTGGTGGTTGATGGTTGATTGCCAGCCTGCCTTGGCTGTCCTTCCCGCTGCTTTGGCCTGACGGATGGTCTCTCTGCCAAATGACTGACCCGACCGCGCCAAATTTTTCTGCGCTGCTCCCTCGCCCTGCACCTGCACTGGCTGCCCAGTTCTGAGCCTTGAGTGAGACTTGAGACTGGGCCTGAGCCTGAACCGGAGCCTGCCAACGCTCTGCCCTGCCTTCTGTCCTCTCGCGCGCACGCGCACAACCCACCTCGCAAATCCTTGCTCTTCTTTGCTGCTTGAGTTCGAGGTGCAAGCCTGGGAGTCGCTGCGACCGTGCTGCTGACGGGTCCTTTCACCATTCCCCCCGGCCAGCGCCCCAACCACCGATCGCAGCAGGACAGAACCAGGAAAAAAAAAAAAAGCCCCCATTAGCACCGCAACAAACCACACACATTCGCGACGCGCGCGACGACTCCATCGCGACAAGCGTCTGCCGTGCCACTTCCCATCCTTTTTCGACACTCTACCATCCGTACCCATCACCGGCATTCATTTTCCAATGGTCGCTGCTAACCCCGGGACCCCGTAGTCGCCAGATGGGTTCGGCCATCCTCTCTTCGCTCCTCACCACCTCCAGCTTCCGCGTCCGCCAGCCATGAGCTCCTGGATGAACGACGCCGCCGCCGCCTCCGCCGTCCCCAACCACAATGGCAATGGCTTTGGCGCACACCTCAACGACCCTTCGCAAACCCCCGGCGTCATGATCGACCCTTCGGCATACATGGCCAACGCGGCCCAATTCAATCCCGCCGCCGCCCAGTTCGCGAATCCCCAACAGATGCTTGCCCTGCAAAATGGCGCGATGCGCAATCCATCGCCATCCTTCCCCAACCCCGTCTATCAAACAAACTCGGTAATACCGTCCAAGCGACCTCGCCCGAGGGAAGATAGCATCGCGGGATCGCCCAGGCCAGCCCCAGGCATGGCCCAGACCTCACGGGCCGAGACGCCACAGCAGGCGCACTATGCAAATTACCCACCACAACAGCAGACTCCGGGCCCGGGACAGCCGTCGCCGTACCCGCACCTGCAAAATGGCTCTGCGAACGCGACGCCGTCTCCTATAATGAGCAACCAGATGCGACCTGGCAGCGTGCCCCAGCGAGTCTCGACCACATCGCCGCATCCCTACTCGCCCGCCGCGCAAAACTTCGGTGCACAAGCGTCTCCGGTGCCCTCGGAGCATGGGGGCACACCTCAACCCAATAACTTCATGCCTCCTGGTGCATTCCCCCAGGGATTCGGGCAACATTACGCGCCGAGCCCGACGCCCCCGCGACCGTCGCCGAGCCACATGGGTGGGCAGATGCCTGGACAGATGCCCGGGCAGCTGCCGGCGCAGCTGGTGCCTCAGCAGATGGGCCAGATGCCACAACAAATGGGTCAGATGCCGCCGCATATGGCACAGCAGATGGCGCAGATGGGGCAAATGCCTCAACAGATGGGCCAGATGTTCCCTGGGCAAATGCAGCAGATGAACCCGGGGCAGATGCCGCACATGCAGCATATGCAACAGCAGCAGATGTCACAGGCGAGGAACTCGATGGATCAACAGAGGCTCATGTATCACCAGATGCAACTTCAACGACAGCTGCAGCAACAACAACACCAGCAACAGCAGCATCAACAACCGCAGCTCCAGCAGCCTCCTCAGCAGCCGAAGCCGCAGCATCCACAGGCTCAGCAACAACAGCAGCAACCACCGCAGCAACAGCCCATCTCCCAATCGCAACAATCGCCGTCTCAACCATCCCCGGTGCCACCATCCCCCGTCCAGCAATCGCCGATACAGCCGTCGCCAATGCCGCCTCAGCCACCCCAAGTGCATCCCCAAGCAATGCAAGTGCCGCCCCAGATGCCTGTTCAAGGCATGCACCCGAACCGCCCCATGATGGGTAGGCCTCAGATGCCCAATGGCCAGATGGCGGGGAGCCCTATGCGACCGCAACCCGGGCAGGTCATGAATCCTCAGCAACAACAGGCAATGCAGCGTGGCGGGCAGCCGACACCGGAGCAGTTTATGGAAAGGTTGAGCCAGTTCATGAACTCGAAGGGACTGCCGCTCGATCCTAACCCTGTAGTTGGCGACCGGCCCGTCAGTCTGTGGAACTTGCGTCAGGCTGTTGCAAAACATGGAGGATTCCGTGCAGCGCATCAGAACAACTACTGGGGCAGCATTGCCAACTCGCTTGGCTTTCATCCTGTGCAAGTACCAATGGCTCCGGGCCAACTCCGCGCCATATATGAACGCAATTTAATGAAGTTCGAAGAAGCATGGTCCTCAAGCAGGGCAAAACAGATGCAGCAGCAGCAACAGCAACAACAACAACAGCAGCAGCAGCAGCAACAACAGCAACAGCAGCAGCAGCAGCAGCAGCAGCAGCAGGCTCAACAACACCCCGGGCAGCAGGCTGGAATGCAAGTTGCGACACCCGGCACACCTACGAGACAGGGGATACCTCACGGCCAGATGGCGCCGGGGCATATGATGCAGCAGCCTGGCCAGCACCCCGCGATGGCCCATGGCCAAGGCATGACTCCGATGAAGCAGATGCCGCAGCCAGGCGTCAATGGCTTCGTGCAACCCCAATCGCAGCCCATCGCAATGCAAGGTCACTCGAGAAACAGCCTCTCCCGAAGCATTCAAGGAACGCCAACCCACGATGAATTCGCACATCCTTCCCCGAGTGCTATTAAGACGCCAAGGACGTCCATGTCGGGACCCTTGGCACACGACCCGGGCGTCAAGATGGTACATCAGCTCATGAGCGTTTCTCAGCCGCCGGAGAAGGACCCTGATACTTATTTCCCACTGAAGCGAAGCTATCAGGATCGTGGTCACGTTACGCATGGTGGAGTTCCTGTCGGTGCCTGGGATGATCTGGCCTCAAAACTTCTGGAAATAATTCCTGATGTGCCGCCTGTCGAGCTCTTGGGGAACATCGACATCCTCGCTCTCTGCCGCAGCCTACAGTCTGGTATCCGCGCCGAGGTGCGGAATGCACTCGATTCACTCGCCACGGTTACGGCGGCCGAGTCCTCAGGGCCGCACCTGCAAATCGATCTCGGACGGACAGATGAGCTGGTGGAGTGTCTGTTGGAATGCGCCGAAGACCAAATCGAGATCTTGGTGGAAAATACAGTCGAGGTATCCGACGAGGTTCTCATCACACCGTATCAAGATGTCGTCCGGGCCTGCTGGCTCGAAAACACAGGTGTTCACGAGGTTCATCCCGTGGGATCTTCCGAGTACGAGGTGGAACGAGCCGTGGACCACTTGATATGCATCACGACAATCCTCCGGAACTTGTCATTCGGCGAAGTCAACTGGGAAGTCCTTGCCGATGAGTCCGTCGTCAAGTTCTTTTGTGTCATGCTACGATACTTGGGCACGCGAAACATGCTCCTCCAGACCCACGCCAACACGCTGGACTTCATGAAGGACGCCGTCATCATTCTCTCCAACATATCCACACACATCGAGGTGCCTGGGAAGGAACAAGCGCTCTGCTTCCTCCAATTCCTCTTGGCGTTTGCGCCAGCACCGGCGCCCTGCCTGACCGGCGATCAGCTCGTCTTTCCTCCTTACCAACCTAAAGTCCAGCCATATCTGCCGGCTGCTGTCGACGCACTCGCGAAGCTCCTAGTCAGCAGGGAGCAGAACCGGACCCATTTCGCGGCTCTTTACGCTAGTGAGGCGTCGCAGACACCAGCTTACGATTTGCTCACTCGGTCGTTTGGGCTAGCCATCTCTGTCGTTCCAGACTTCAATTTCGAATCTCGGTCACCCTTGCCTGATGCACGCAGGCCTGTCCTAATGCAGGGCCTTCTCGCCGCACAGACGCTCGCCACCCTAGCTCCCGGCCAAGACTCTGGTGTAACTCGCAGCTGGCTTTCGTGTGGGAACGGTCTGTCGCAGAACCTCATTCATTTGGTGAAGAGGTTAAGCCACCAGTTCGAAACGGCGCAGATGGTCGTCCCACCGCCGCAGCGGATGCCACGTTCAGGCCGCGGAGCCGCTCAGCCGCCGCCGCAGCCTCGACATACGGAAAAGACGATGGAGCTTGTTTATATGGTCGTACTGGCCGTTTCGCTCCTCCGAAGGCTCGCAGAAAAATCAAGAGACCCATCCGACCCCATCGGGTCGATTCCGCCAAATGCGCTACCTAGTCGAGCCACTCTGCTTGACATGCTGGCGATGCGAAACCCGGAGTGGACTAGTCATGGGATGCTCCAACAGCTTGTTGCTTATGCTGCTCTTGAGGACTGCTGATACAAGTGGCTCTACCATGGCCAACTGGCGCCTCTTTTTGGGTAACCCGGGCCTTACGGCCAGCACTTTTCCGGTCGAATCGCCCTGCTGGGCGTCGGGCGGTTTGGACTGGCTGGCATGCTTGAAGACGTTTAATTTTTCTTGCGCGCAATCAAAAGAAATTGGCATCAGGGGCGTATGGATACATTGGTGTCGGCCTTTTGTTGCTTTGGTGTATTGTGGGTTTAAACGGACAGTGTCATGATTTTTATAGGACTGGGAACGGCAGTTCGTGCTGGGGGTGTCTCCGTTTTTACTCTCCTTTCTCTCTTTCTTTCCTTCGGAATCTCTTCCCCTTCACCTGTCATTTATCTATCGTAACCTTCATTACAAGATGGAACGAGAGGGGGAGAGAAGTTCCAAGTGTTACTAGCTGCCCCCATTTGGTGGTTGTATATGATCCAGCCTACATTGTTTCGTATGAACCTCTTCCTTCGCTTCGCTCCGGGCATCCCTGTTTAGACCCGATCATTATGATATTGGTATGGATGGGTGTCGGTGATGATTTCTGTCGTTTGGCGAGGCTGAGCCGAGATGGGCAATGCTATCAATCTGCCGTTCATCCCAGCCGTTCCACGGGAAACGTTGGGGTAAGTATATGGGTTGCCTAGAATTGCTCCAGCCCAACCACAGTATACAGCAAAAGCTGTGCCTCCTATCTTGATCATAGTACACGACACTATGTGTTGATTTTTGTACATTCTCGTGCCCATGGCAGAGATATAAATGAGCGGGATCACTGAAATGACGCAGCGCATTCAGAAGCCCATGTTTTCCAAGATGGGCTTCAACTGGGCTTTGACATGACCCTGAATATGGAGCATGAGGAAAATGTTCCTCGTCGATTAGCAAACCAGTCCGTATCATATCTAGGTACCTAGGTAGGTAGGCACGGCTCTATTTTTCTTTTTGGTTCGCTCGCCTCCAGCCTCACCTTTATCCTGATGTGGTTCGTCCTCGGGTTCACCGCGATCTTGTCGTCGTCCATCTGCAGCTCGCGTATGAGCTCGACCTTGAGCGCGTGCGCGTCGCCCTCGATCTTCCTCAGCAGCGTTCTCGGGCCTGTCTTTTTGTCTTCGTATATGGGTAGTTTGTTGGACGGCGAGCGGGCGACGAAGTAGCCGCCCGCGTGCTTCGTGGCTGGCGCGTCTTGGGTTGTGGCTGGCGCGCTCGGCGTCGCTGGGGTGTCGGCGGCAGCGGCGGCATCGGTGGTTGTCGGTGTCGTCGCGGAGCTGTAGGTTCGCCTCGCCGCCGGCATCGCGGTGGCCAGTCTGCTTGCTGGCGCAAGCCTGAGAGGGGCAGCGGGGAAGGCCCGCAGGATGCGGGAGGCGGCCATTGTGCGACTTGGTTGCGCTGTCGGCTGTGTAGTTTCTCTTCTGAAAGTCGCTTGTGCCCTCTCTATCACTGCCAGCGCCCATCCGGTGACGCAATCGTTGACGCCGGCGTGAAGCTGCGGGTTGGACGAATCTTGACCGCCCAGCGGCAGAAAGAAAATCACCGGCGGCGGAATATCCCGGCATTCCGTCGCAGCTTTTGTTTATCTGGCGGGCAGGCGCTCCAGGCCGGCCTGCGGGGCCGCACCAAAAATTCGCACGATTGCTGGACGCAAGTAAAAATTGCAGCCAACGCGGGCGTGCCCCACGAAAGTCGGCATCCCCCACTATTTCCCAGTTCGCCCTACCACAACAAATAGCGTCAGGAAGGCTTTTGGCGACAACGACGACGACGACGACGACGACTGTTCTGGCCCGACCAGCCGTGTATCTGGGTCTGGACATACGCTCATCCGGCCGACTGCTCGACGAACATAACCCTAGGCTAGCCGACGGCGGGCATCGCCCCTCCCATACCAATCCTCCAAGATGGCAGCGCCAACAGCGGGCGAGGAGTCGCTCTCCGAATTCGACCTCTTGCCCAAGCTGGTCAGCCACCTGGACCGGCATCTGATCTTCCCGCTGCTGGACTTTACGAGCAACCAGTTCTACGATGAGGAGACCAACGAGCCCAAGGACGCCGAGAAGGCGCTCGAGATCACCAAGGCCAAGTACGAGCTGCTGAAGAAGACAAACATGACCGACTATGTCGCCAACTTGTACTGCGAGCTGGAAGGCATTGACGAGCCGCCCGCCGAGTTTGCCGACAAGAGACAAAAGGTCATCGCGCGCTTGCAGCAGTACGAGGACTCGGTCGCCAAACTGCGTGACCTGCTCGACAACGAGGAGGTCACTGGGAATCTGCGGAGCGACAAGGTGGCCAACTTGGAGTACCTCAAAAAGGACCACGATGTAAGGACTCTCTTTGCAGACTTGCCTGCCTCAATAATACATCATGCGCGCGCGAGTGTCAGGCATTAACAGAATGGCTGCGTTTTCGTCCAGGTCACGGTCGAAATGGTCGACGCGCTCTACGACTTTGGCAACTTCCAATACAGCTGCGGTAACTACTCGGGCGCTGCCGAGCTGCTGTATCAGTTCCGTGTCCTGTCGACCGACAACGACAAGGTCTCAGCAGCGACGTGGGGAAGGCTGGCGTCGGAGATTCTTAGTGGCAACTGGGAGGGCACCATGGAGGAGCTCAAGGGCGTGCGCGAAGGCATCGACTCCAGGCTGTTTAACAACCCGCTCGCGCAGCTACAGCACCGCACCTGGCTGATCCACTGGGCTCTGTTCCCACTCTTCAACGACGAGTCTGCCCGCGAGCCGCTGCTCGAGATGCTCTTCTCGCCAAACTATATTAACACCATTATGACGAGCTGCCCGTGGATCCTGCGCTACCTTGCAGTCGTCGTCATCGCCGGCAGGGGACGCGTGCGCAACACGGGCATGCACCAGAAGCAGCTCAAGGATGTCGTGCGCGTCATCAAGCAGGAGGCGTACGAGTACTCGGACCCCGTCACCGACTTTGTGCGGGCGCTCTACATCGACTTTGACTTTGAGGAGGCGCAGAGGCAGCTCCCCCGGGCCGAGGAGGTGCTGCGGACCGACTTCTTCCTCATCTCGACGACCGACACCTTTGTCGACGCGGCGAGACACTTGTTCTTCGAGTCCTACTGCAAGATCCACGCCCGCATCGACCTCAAGCGCCTGAGCGAGCAGCTCGGCCTCAACGTGGACGAGGGCGAGAAGTGGATCGTTAACCTGATCCGCGACACGCGCCTCGACGCCAAGATCGACTTCCAGGAAGGCACCGTCATCATGAACCATCCCAACAGTAGCGTCTACCAGCAAGTCATTGAGCGCACCAAGGGCGGTTTCTTCAGGACTCAGGTCCTGACGGCGGCCGTGGCTCGCTAGGAGGGGAGCCAGAAGAAGAAGGAAACACAGGAACAAGACGAAAAGAAATAAGCGAGTGACAGTAATGCACAATGGATCATTTGTCCTCGGCTAGGCTAGCCAAAAACAATCTCCACCCGCCAGCGCTTACAACCATGCATACACTTTCCCAACTAACAATGGAGAAAAAAAGGTACGGCGTTTAGATGTTATGCTACACTTGGGCGTGTCTGGATGCAAGTGAATATCTGGCCTTGTTTCGTTCGGAAGACGGACAGGTTATGGGAACTGCATTCCGGACGGTGTTACGGACTCTGGGGTTTTATTTTATTTTATTTTATTCTTTATTTCTTTTTCATCCCCTCTACCGGGGTTGGCGGTTCGTGTCCTGTTCCCATTATAGCGCGGCTTTCTACCAGCTCTACGACGAGGAGATGATGCGCACATGCGCAGCCAAACCCTCTCGCTGGCTGTAGCTAGTCCTGCCTACCAGTCCCTGATAGATACCAGCGAGAATCTTCATTACCCACAGTGCCATTCGTTCATCATCCATAAGGCGAGCTATATCACCGCGAAACGGGAGATATGATCGGTTCCGAGGCGCTTGGACATGTCTTATTCCCGTATTGGCTTCCATGATTCTGCTCAACCGCTACAAGACTCGTTTTTTGTCTTGATTTTGCTACCCGGGGATAATGACGGTGATGACGAACGACTGTGGTCACAAACCGTTCTCTCACGCCGGGAATAGCTACTATCTACCTATGCAGAAACACAAGCACGCCGACAAGACAAACAGGGGGAACCTAACAACCCTATGCCTACTTCTTCTTGTCCTGGTATATCTTGACATAGTTGAACAGCCAGTACGCCTCCTTGTACGCCTGCGGGGTGGCGGCCACGTAGGCCTCGCAGGTGCCTCCGGGGGCGGAACGGCACTGTGGCCAGCCGTCGGTCTGGGCCTTCCAGTCGTAGATGGAGCTGCCGCAAAAGGTCGTGTTG
This sequence comes from Magnaporthiopsis rhizophila, assembly GCA_003049465.1. Classification (NCBI taxonomy): domain Eukaryota; kingdom Fungi; phylum Ascomycota; class Sordariomycetes; order Magnaporthales; family Magnaporthaceae; genus Magnaporthiopsis; species Magnaporthiopsis rhizophila. Next base: position 244,655 of record PYSS01000030.1, on the reverse strand, counting down.
ATGATCTGTATGTGTATGGGTTCCTCTCTGTCAGCACATCCGTTCCTTTCTCTTTCCCCGTACAAAGTTGTACCCAGGAAAAAACTTACGATGGACAGGTTCTTAAAGATCTTTGAAACGTTACACGTCTTGCTGGTCGGGAAGTTGACCAGCGGGTTCGGCCAGCCCGTGGTGTTTGGCTTGCCCATGCTGATGTCGAAGGGGATCTTGTTGCGCGGGTGGAACCAGATCTTGATGCTGTCCGCGTTGAGCTGCATCGCGTAGACGCCGCCGCCGTTCTTGTTGAAGCCGTCGCCGTACGTGTCCTTGGGGCCGTCAGACCGCAGCCGGCACTATTTTTGTTTTGGGTCGATGTTAACTTCCATACTCCCGAAGTAGCGGCAGCAGCAGTCAGGCAGGACTCACGGATTCTTGACCACGCCCTCGCACCTCGGGCCGGCGTTCATATCGCAGTCCGAGCGGGCCCCGTTCCCCTTGAGATTCGGGAACGAGCACTGGCCGCACGTGTGCAGCGACATGATGTTGGACGTTTGTTTGGGCCAGCCGCCGCCTTCGAGGCTGTCGATCTCGCTGTACGGATTTTCATCCGCATTGTATCCCCAGCTGTCAAGTTGATTTTTGTTCTGTCAGAGAGTTTTCTTTTGCTATCACTGGGGGGAGAGGAGGTTTTGACCAGGTGGAACGATCAAAAAGGATGAAAAGGATGGCTCTGCTACATACAAGGCCGGCCAGGTACCGCACATGTTGCCAGGCATGTGCTGGATGTCGATCAGCATCAGGCCGCCGTCGAACGCGGTCTTGGACTCGAGCCGCACCGATTTGCGGCCGGGGCCCTTGGGGCTGAGAGTCGTGTTGTAGTCGACGCCGATGTAGAGCTGGTTGCCGCGGTAGGCGATGAGTCCGCTCTTGATGCCCTCCTCCCTGCTGACGTAGTTGACGAAGCCCGAGGTCGGGTCCCCGGCTGGGTACCCTAGCTTCTGGAAGAACGCCCTCTGTAATTTTTTGTTTTGTTAGTTTTTGGTAACTGTGATATCTTTCCCGGCCGCAGGAGAATAGAAGATACGTACGTCTCGCACGACAAAGAGGTCGAAGAAGTTGTGGCTCTTGTCGTACGTCTTGACCAGAGAGTACGTCTGCTGGGCGCTGACGGTGCCGGCAGCGGCGAGCAGCGCGACCAGGATCTTGGTGAAGGCCATTTTTCTTGTGGTGCTGGTGCTGGTGATGGTGACTTCTCGTCTCGCAGACTTTCTGTCCCCTGCTCTGGAGCGATCTTGGTGGGAGGGATAAAAAGTAACCGATGAGGGAGGGTGAAGAACTGATCACTGACAACTAAACCTTTCCTTCGAGATGTAGAAGGGGGAGGAGCTAGCTGGTTCATATACGGCCCTGACAGGCAGCACCACATCCACATTCCTACAATTTCGCCCCCCGGGAATTCCATTTTCACTAGCACAGCCCCGAGCTACGAAAGCTATCGATGCGGGGATTCCATTCATCGGGAGGCGCGATCGTCTAGATCATGGCGCCCCCGACGATGCCATGGCCTTGGCTCGTTTGCCCAGCTCCGAGAAGCCAAGCCTGGCGGTGGTCGTTCCGTCGGAAGCTGTCCTTTGCTTTGCTGCGTAGGATGCCTCGTGCGTCGGCTCGCTCAAGGTCAGAGCGACAAGAAGCCACCCAAGGGTAGGTGGCGACGGCACCAAAGGCGTCTTGCCCAAGCGCGCCTCCGGACCCACGTCGAGCCAGCTGCTCCGGGGCCGGGGAATGGAGGATATAGCCCCAGGGCGCTGGGGCGGGAATGAGGCTGACGCCTCGCTGCCAGCCAGGTCTGTTGTTGAGCCATTCGGATCTTGTGAACGCGTAAAGTTTCGGGGTTTAGCCGGGCCCCGACCTAGAAGACAAGAAAGTGGCTGCAAGCCTCGCCGCCTCGAGGTGCCCCAAGCTGCATTTAGGGTTTCTCCCGGCCCGCAAGCCGCCTCAACGCCAGCGTAAGGATCGGCGGAAGAGGGCTAAGTCGCGTGATATAGCTCGGTGAGGCTTGGTGCTAACTCGGGGAATGGACGTCCTTGACCTGACGACGCCAAGTTGGTATGTGTTGATCTTGGTAGTACAAAGTGGGTATACAAAAGAAGGCGGAAGCAAAACTATCAAGGGTGGCGCTGGAATGATCCCGGCCATGCCAGCAAGCGCTGAAAGGCCGGCGTCGCCTTTTGCCGGCCGCCACCAGCTCGGGGTGGCAAAAAGAAAGATATCACAAGGACCCAAAGAGGCAGATTAAACACGATCAGGGACCCGAGTGGTGGTAACGGGCCTCCCTGACCATCTCGCTGCCGTTCCAATACACAGCCTCGTTGGGCCCCGTCTCGTCCCACGGCCGCTCCCGCGAGCCGACCCCGACGCTGGTGACGCGGTAATATGTGCCCCTGCACAGCATCGGGGCCGCGACGCCGTGGGCCTCGACGCCCTCGATCCACGTGCGGCCGACGGCGCGCTCGAGCTCCCCCTGGCGGCGACCGTCCGGGTCGACGAGGAGGCCGGTCCGCAGGAACAGGGCGGCCGAGTCGAGGATCCAGCCCCTGGCGCCCCGGCCCGCCTTTGTGAACTCAAAGTTCTGGCGCTCCCCGTCGACGAGCGCGTCGATGAAGCGCGCGACGGGCACGTGACCCGGCAGCGGCGGTAGTGCCACCTCGTGCTGGCCCTGGAGGCGGCGTTGGGAGTCGGAGCAGGCCTGGAGCTGGAGCCTCGCCAGGGGGCCGTATCGGCCCGGGTAGGTGGAGGGGCTCAGACTCAGCCGAACTGACGATCCTTGCCGAAGGTCCTCTTTGTCGTCTCCATCTTCCTGTTTGTCGTCCAGGGCCGGGCCGCTACTACTGCTTCCGGTGGTCTCCAGATAGATGCTCCAGTGGTTGCCGCCCGCTTCCAGGGAGTCCTCGGCGACGAAATAGGCTTGCAAGACGCCGTTCTCGATGTTCCGGATCATGTCCCGCTCCACCTGGGAGATGTAGCTCACGCGGTCGAAGGCGGGCGTGTGGTAGTAGAGATGGTCATGTGTGATGCTGGTGCGAGACTCCATTGGTGACAGATCGTCCTCCTCATCCTTCTTACTAAAGCAAGCACCCATTGCTGTAGGCGTCTCAGCTAGGCTGTTAATTTCGGTCAAGAATGTGAGGGAACAGGTTGACAAGTCACGTTATATGAGACCTAGGGACAAGTAAAGAAGGAGAGACATGGGGAAGGAGGGCAGATGAAGTAGCAAAATAATTCTGAGGAAGTATTAATAGCTATGCATTGCGCGGGGAGCAAGACACTAGGATGGCAAGTATCGAAAGGTAGGCTGAAGCGACTAGCAAAGACATGCTAGTCTAAAAATAAACGGAGGAATGGCGCTAAAAGATTCGTTCGAGTGCATCGACGGGCCGTGGCATGCGGACCAGACTGCATCCATCTCGGATTTAGACCAGGTAGCAATGCTTTTTGAAAAGCTGGCGCATATGGATACCATCAAGGACGCACGCGACCTCCACAATGTCCTCGCGATGGTGTTCCTGCGGCGAGGCGACGATGGGCCAGCCATACGTGGCCCAAATGGAGCCAGGGCGCGTGGGCTATCGCGATTGGCTGCGAGATTGCGCGATGGTCTGAATGGCGGCCAAGCGACGAAAGCACAGGTTTCCTGTCAGCAAGTCACACTGCTGGTGGCACCGTTGCTGGTTGTTGGAGATTGCAAATGCCGACTTGGCAGACGGCGTCCTCTTGGTAGTGGTGGTGGTGGTGGTGATGGCTAGGTGGGAGTCGAGATCCTTGACGGAGCAGCCCATAATTGATGTTGCTGCAATTCACCACCGCGCGCGTGGTTGATTAGGTATCCATAACGGCCACAGGTAATCTGCCAACTGTCATGGCAGGATGGAGAGCAGAATGTTGTAGCCAAGGTCTGCTGGTTTGATGATGTATAAACTTGACTACAGTGGAAGAGCCCGATCGATTGCCCTGGGTATAAGTCGCACATACCTGCTGCTTTTTGCTGACCGCACCGTTTTGTGAAGAATGACGCCATAGCCTCCCAAAATGATATGTGGTAGAATCCGAAAATGTCTCAGCAATCCTTCTACTTTCCTTGGCTCGCGAGCCAGGCCTTCCCCTTGAGCATCTCGATGACGCTGTCTCTCATCCACCAGCCATTCTCACCCGCGGGCCTGTCTGATACCTCGTCCACGGCAGCGCCTGTCCCGGTGTCCGCCCGCTCCGGCTCCGTAATCTGAACACCTTTGCTGCCCGCTTTTGTCTTGCTCTTGGCACGGCCGACGTGACCCCCCGACGGGGGCATCATGCTTGACGCACCCGTCTCGGCGGGTGAACTGCCAACACCACCACCTCCACCACTGGTGGCGGCTCTCCTGCGATCCGCCCACTCAAATAACATTCGGAGGCCAAGCAGCTCGTCGCGCCCGCCCGCCTCGAGCGCCTCCTCCAGCACGAGTCGCGCATCCACCGCGCTGGCGCCGTTGTCGCCCAGCGAGCTTGGGTCCAGCACCGCAGCGCGCTCCGCGTGCGTGAGGCCCTGCAAAGAGGGCAGATTAAAAACCCACTCAAGCGGGTCTTTGGTGGTGGCCGCCACAACAGCGCTGCCAGGGCCGTCAGCTTTCGCCGCCGTGTTCGGCGTGGTGCCGCCGTTGCGTTGTCCGAGAGCCTGCAGAGTCGCGCCAAAGACCCCATCGCGAGTTGGCCTGCGCCGGAGGTGGAGACACTGGTTGGCGCGGAAAGCAGCAGCCATGTCGTTGTTGGCGCCCGACGCTCCCTTGACGCCTTTCTTGGCGGGCCCAGACTTCGCCGGGGCAGTGAAATCGATAGTGAGATCCCAGTAGCCCATGGATGCCGCATCAGTCCGCACGGAAGCGATGTCTTCGAGCGGCGGGAGGAGGCATGGGGTTTGCCGCCGGATGAGCATATGGACTGGGGGTTCGGGAGGCACATCGGCACCCAGTGCCACAGAACCAGTGTGTGCATTTTTGACACTTCTCGACCTAGCGTGCGGCGTCGGTGTGGTCGCTGCCACCGCTTTCTTCGTCTTGGCGCCTAATTTCGGATCAAAAGCCGTGGTCGTTGTGGCCGGTGCCGTCGGCTGCTTGAGCTGGATCATAACGGGCACCGAGATAGGCTGACCTGTGGCCACATCCTTGACGACCAAGCAACGTGGCTCCGTGGCAAGGACCCAGAAGTGCCTGAAAGCCTGTAGGTGGGAACTGTTATCCTGCACGGTGGCGGGGAAGAGCGGGTAGAAGGCAATGAGCAGCGCAGCAATGGCGAGGTCGCTCGTGCCGAGGGTGGTGGTGCCGCAGCCCAAGAACAGTGTGCCGATGGCCAGGTGAGCCGCCATGTGGCTCCCATATGTCGTATGCGGGTCGTCTCGCCCGTGCAGCGCGCGCAGGCGACGCAGCACCACCAGATCGCCCGTCCCTGCCATAACGGTCGCGCACGACAGCGCCAGCACGTCTACGCACATGCGCACGTTCGCCTGCGCCATCTGCCCGTCGAACCTGGCCACGGGCTGCCTCAGGGCCCGCATGAAGCCGTCAAGGTACTGCACGAGCACGTCTCGCACCTTCTCGTTGGCCGAGCCGGCGAACCGGAGACCTATGGCGAAACAAAGGCCCGTCATGATGGAAAAGAAGGGAAGGTCACTGCTCCTTAACGTTGGTCCTGGCCACTTCTTGTGCAGACGCTGGTACTCGGCCGGAAGATTTTCGTGGATCCAGTCCGTCGTGGGCTTGATACCGCTCCAAAGGATAAGATTCTTGGCCACGGTCCGGAGGAGCAGGATGTCTGGCCGTACGTAGTCGAACTGGAGAATTGAGTCGGGCACGTCGATCTTGCGTGCCACAATGTGGTCGTCGGATTTCATGAAAATGAGCGCTATGGCAACAACAGCTCCTGCGGCAGACCGGTCCAGCACGTTGACGAGCTCGACCTTCTTCGCCGACGAGGCGACCGTCAGGAGCTTCTCGGTCAGACGCATATCGTGGAGCCCCTTGAGATCTGACCCCTTGCCAAGATTGATCAAGCCAAGCGCAAACCCGGCAGCCAGCCGGTAGCCCTCGTTTCTCAGAGGGTCTTCCTCTTCCTCGTCTTCGAGGTGTTCAATCTCGGACATCATCACCTCGCTCATGCGACGGTGCTGAGTGTTGCAATACAACAGCCCAATCCCCATGATGCCCGTGGTCTGGGTCAGATGCGATAGGTTCAGCTCGGCGGCTCCACGCGGCAACATCCTCGTAACATGCACCGAGAGAAGCCGCGTGATCAGCGAGTCCATGGTACCGATGTACGATGCCGCCAGACCAAGCAACAACCCTATCGATGTCATGGTGTGTTTCGGCGTCAGGTACTTAAATGCCACCCACTTGGCCACCGACTTCAGGTGGCCGTTGAGGCCAAGGGCAAGGAGGAAGCCGGCGTGTCGGTTGTTAAGATCGTTGCCGGGCTTGTTGTAGAGAATCCACGACGTGTCTATGCCCTTGGCCTGCGGCGAGATGGATAGCCCGCCAGCAACGCCCTGGTGGAAGAAGGCCCAATTCACCTTCTCTTCGGTGAACATGGACTTGTCCACGCTCACCGAGACATTGGCGGGTTTGATGTTACACACAAGCTGAAAGCCGCCGATCTGGAACTTCTGCGTAAGAAGAGGAAAGCGCAAAGCGTACGAGAGCATCCCGCGCCCCGCCGGGATAGCCAGGGTGCTGGTGGCTGCCGTCGTAGCAAGCTCCTTTTGCTTCTCCAGGTACTCCGCATCCGACCATTTCGGGTTTGGGTCCAGGCGGAGCGTTCGCGGCTTGTGCGACGACAGCAGAGTCTGTGCCTCGTTCAGCCTACGATCGTCCTTGAAGAGAGCGCGGACCACCGCCTGGCGCTCGGTGCCCTCAACCTCCTCGATACCACTGCCGTTAAAGTCGTCGAGGTTCCTGCAAAGGAGCTGGATGTCCCACTGAGCCACATGCGAAGGGTTCTGAATAGGTATTTCATCGGCGAGTTAGAGAGAGAAAGACAACGCAGACTCTAGCAGCACCACGCAGTAAAAATTCATCCCGGCTGTGCAAGTCCGGATTCGGAAGGAGAGCGCTGATATGCGACACTTACGCTGTTGCCGATCATGTTGTGTCGAAACAGCCTATCGGGCTTGAGAACGGCGCTGATATCGGTACGGTCCACAAGCGTGAGTAAACCCTTTGACCAGGTAGGGGGTGGATGGGACTGGCACATCGAGATGGCATCACGCAGCGGGGTGGCGATGGCCTCCGGAAGCGTGTCCAGGACTTCGTTGGTAAATCCGCATCGGTGGAGCGTCTCAACAATTTGCACGTGGCTACTCATGGACGTGAGAGAGTTAAAAAAGTCTCTGAACATCAGCGTCCGCGGCGTGATTCTGGCCCACCGGCGCTCGTCTGGGCTGTCCTTCTGGCTCTGCTGGGTCGCGGTCGAATAAACGTCGGCCAGCGTCGGGAATGGATCACCACCCACGCCTGTGATCTTTTCCTGTATCCAGTTGAGCGCCGACGGGATCTTCTCCGGCCGGGGCAGGGGGGGACTGAGGTCGAGATCTAGGCAAAGAAACGGTCAGACTCACGGCAAACCAAGAACAGCAGAGAAAACACCAGCCTGTGGTAGCCACCACCAAAACCAACCTCCGTCGTGTCTCGGATCCACGCTGACCTGGATGCCGAGCTCGTACTGATGCACGAAGTCATGCCACCTGAGCCATCTTGCGATCTGGCAGGTGATCACTCGCAAATCGGCAGGTCCAGGGAACAGGGCTTCGGCCGCGAGCGTGTCAAGTTTCTGCTCCTCCATGAGTAGGTGGAGCCCCATGATGATGCTCCAAGCCGCGCTCCTCCTCGTCTCGAGGCTGCGGCCGGATGCTGTTGGCATGTAGCCCGACTCTCCAACAAGTAAATCACCGGCGGCGCTCGCCATGAATTCCCTAGCGTATCTGATATGCTGGTCGAGAAAGTCTTCCTCCCCGGGCTGGTTCACATCTGGGCCTACCATTTCGGCGAAATGAGCCTCGTCTAACATCCACCTCCACCCTCCGCGCTGCATCCAAGCCGGTGATGCAGACGACCGCGGGGTCTCAAAAGCGAGCATTTGGTTCCATTTGCTCGGCTCCTTTGGCGAGGCTGATAGGTCCGCAGCGGGTGGCTGGCTGCGCATTACGCTTGAGGGGTCAAGTGCCAGGAACAAGACAAAAAGCTCGATCACGACACTTGACCATTCGACGCTCGCGACTTCGGCGGCGTAGTGCTCGCCCATCCACTGCATGATATGCCACCAGGCCGCGAGCATGCGTTCCCCATGAGAGTCTGGCAGGATGCTCCGGCAGGCCTGCAGGACACTGCGAACTTGACGCGTTCTTGGTTCAAGCTGGATCTGTATCCGATGGAATGCACCCTGCTTGTCGCGAATGTCGACTATCCCACGCGCCTTCGGGTGGCACACCCCTTCCAACTGAGCGGCAGGTAGGCCGATGCCGATCGACGTTCGTTCGGTGGTCCCCTGCGGAAGAGGCCTAGACAGATACTCGAGGCTGTTTGGGTTCTCATAAAACAGCAGCGGAAGAGTAACCTTGGTCAGCTCGCTCCAGGGACCCTGGATGCTGAATTCCCGGTGGCCAGCCATGTTCTCGGAGAGAATCAGGATCATGGACTGGTCGCCGTCGACGATCTTGCAAGAATCCACCACGCTCTGCGCCCTCCGGAGCGGGCCCCACGTCACAACCATGTCCGACTCCGGGGGTCCTTGCTTCTTCCTTCCTACTTTGGCGGTGTCGCCGCGTGTTGTTGCGAGCCTCTTCTTGCGTGATTGGACATGGAGAGTTACGAGCTGTAGGCGCTTGTCGACAGGATCCTGAATTCCGATCACAAGGTAAGTGCGGTCCTCCTCGTCGACCGCGAATGGCGGGCCAACCACAACAAAGACCCTGCACTGGTTCCTGGCCGGACGGTCTGACAGCGAGTAGCGAACGTTGGCGTTGTCCATGGGCACGCTATGTATCTTTGTCAAGAGAATTTCCTTAGTGAGACCGTCGACCAGGTCGCTGTCGTCCAGCGCGATGTTCTGGAACCCCTCAAAGTCTCCACCATCACGCAGAGAGTCGAGTATATCAACCGCCGGGGGCTCTAGGAAGCCCCGGCCGCTTTGGCCGTAGCTCGCGCTCATGTTCATTGGGGCATAGCCTCCACTGGCACGGCCGCGCTGGCTCCCGTGCGATTCAAGCCGCCTGCCGCCAGGGTGTGTGATCATGGATTCGTTGGCAAAAGGGGCGCGCTCGTGCGACGCCGACAGGTCCGCTCTGGCAAGGAGGGAGCTCACGCGCCGGGATTGACGCCTCGTCACTTCACCCCCCTTATCAGGGTCCATGGCTAAGGCCAGGTCGAGCGATTTCTCAATCCGCTCGCTCCTCCGCGTCTTCTTCACCGGCAGTTGCGCCCCCAGGCTCTCCCGGAAACTGGGTGCCACGGGGCTTGTGGCCCGGCTCTTCATCCCGGGCTGCATAGAACTTCGCCGTCGAGTTGGTCCGGGCTTGGGTTTCTTAGTCTGGCGTGCGAAGAGGTCCTCGGGTTTGAGATAGACCAGCCTCCAGATGGTGTACATGCTTGATTCTCGGTTGACCGTGATGGCCAGCATGAGATCATCGACAGTGTCCGTTCTAGACTGGCCGGGCCTTCTAACTGCCTCGACATGGATAATCTCTTCAGCCGGGTCCAGGAACGGCGTCCTGGGTGACGTGCGTCTTCTGCGGCTTTTGGAAGGCTTATCTGGCTGCGACACAACCAGGCCCAATTCGAGAAAAGGGTCTGTCAAGCAGACCAGTCGGGGCCATCGCGAGTCGGTCTTCTCCAGAGGCGGCTCCCACATATTTTCTAGCGTCGAGCTCAGTCGCAGCGGCAGGGTCTTGGGTTTCCCCAGGCCCTCGGTCGAGAACTGGAGCTGGGTGACGCGCGGAGAGAGAGGCGAGAGCGGCGGGGCGATAAAGTCATTCGGCGGGACACGAGGGAACTTGAGGGTGATGGGCGACAGGTGATCGGCATTGTGTCTACGCTGGATGATTACGCCAATAGGGGCGGAACAGGCAGCCTCGACCTCGAAGGGCATGTGGACAATGTGGCTCGTGCCAGAAAGGAAGTATATGTGCGCCTGTGTCTTCAGAAACACCACGAGCGCCTTGGACAGCCCAGACCGCTGGCCGGACGGCCCATCGTCCCGCCCATGGCCCTCGCTCAGGTTCCTATCGTCCTCGGGTGTGGGGAAGTGCGTGATGAGGGCCTGGCTGATGGGCTCGCCCTCGGCGGCAAACTTGAAGCTCTTGCGGAAGAGCCCGCCGCGAGACCACAGGACAGTGTCTCGGGTAATGAGGAGCTCGTCGTCGCCGTCGTCTCCGGAGTGATGGCCGTCGGGGAGGATGTCCCAGGTGTAGAGGTCTGGTGATGGGGAGGGAGGGAGAATTCTCTCGCTAACGGCATGGCGGAGTCCCGTCGGCTGGTGAATGCCAAAAGACGTCACCGAAGCCATCCTGCTTGCATTGATCCATAAGCCTTGCAAATCAGGAGGCAGCGTCGTGCGGGGTGGAAGAGAAGGCTGGCTCGGACAGCTTGGGCGCGGGCTGGTAGCGCAGAAATCGAGCCCAGGCAGGATACGTCAGCGCCCGCTCAATGCCAATCGGAGCGATACCACCTTAGTGGAAGTGGCAGGTGAGGATTAGGAGGGCGTCCTGCCGTTCTCGAAGCTCTAGATGGGCAGTCGCGTCGACACGCGAATTCCGTCCTCACTTAATCTCAGCCGGGCGGTTCCCTCCCTCTCCCCACCAACGGGGCCCCAGCTTCGAAGAGAGCTAGGCGGGGCCCCTTGCCATTAGCGGCGTTCCTGATAAAGTGGGCCGCGCACCATGTGATGCCTGAGGCGAGCGCATTAATCCGTGACGTAGCTGCGAGGACCTCGGCCTGACTCCAGCAGCCAAAGCTCTCAATCCCAAAGCTCCATCCGCCCGCCCCTAGGTAGCCATAGCTCAACGCCATGTACAGTGTTTCTCGACCGCCCTAATGTCCGACGCGTCGCCTACCTCGGGCGACGGCACAAGGCCCCTGGATGCGGCCACCAGCCTGGCGTCGCGTCCTGCTGCCGGCGCCGAGCCTCAGGCCCAAGCGGCCCAAGACGCGTCCAGGAGCTCCCCACAAGCGGCTGAGTCCGCCACCGGCGGAGCAGCCGGCGACGCCAAGCCCGAGGAGGCTGCCGAGTCGGCGGAGGATGATGATGAAGATGATGACGAGGAGGACGATGACGAGGAGGAGGACGACGAGGAGGAAGATGATGACGAAGACGATGAAGAACCAGAAGAACCACGACTCAAGTACACTCGCCTAACACAGCATCTCGGCGCGGTGTACAAGAACGGCGATGCTACGAGCAGCTTTCTGGCCGCCGGCGACAAAATGGCATGCCCTCTCCGCCCTTCCGTCTGCTCTTTTCCCTGCGCTAACACATGCTGCGTACCTCTAGATCGTCGGCACGCACAGCGGCAACATTGTATGGCCCCCTAACCCCCACCGCTTGAGACAACGACTCCTAACCAAAGGCCATGCAGCATGTCATGCAACTGCCCACCTTCCAGTCTCTCTTCGTCTACCATGCGCACTCGGCTTCGGTGACGTCGCTGTCGATATCCCCGTTTCCTCCGCCGCTGTCTGTGCTCAAGCCAGACGCCGTCCTCAAAGCCGCGGCTCACAGCGGTGCCGGCAGTCCTCTCCGTCCAGCATCCAGACATTCCAAGCAATCCGAGGCATCGCCCGCCGCTGCCTCGAGAAAGCCCAAGGAGGCCCCAGCTGTCCCCAACATCCCATCGAACAACATATACATCGCGACCTCTTCCATGGATGGCAACGTTTGCATCCAGTCGTTGATAGATCGAAGAGATGTGCAGCTTCGCAACTTTGCCCGCCCAGTCCAGACCGTAGCCCTGTCGCCTGATTATAAAAACGACCGTACCTATCTCTCGGGCGGTCTTGCCGGCAATCTCATCCTCACCGTCGGAGGCCATCCAGGCAAGAGCAATTCCACAACCATCGGAACGGCTGCCGCCACGGCCTCGGGATGGCTGGGCTCCATGGGTCTTGGCGGCAACACCGGCAAAGATACCATCCTCCACTCAGGCGAGGGAACCATCAGCACCATCAAATGGTCCTTGTCCGGCAAGTACGTCGTCTGGTTGAACGAGCACGGGATCAAGATCATGCGGGCCAAGATCAAGCTCGAGAGCGCCGATCTGGAGGACGCCTGGAAACGCATCGGCCACATTGACCGGCCACAGACAGCCGAGTGGGACGCCATGGCGAGCGCATGGAAGGGCAGAGCCGAGTGGATTGACGAACAGGCCGTCGACTCAGACGAGGGGGAGGCTGTCGAAACGAACCTCGAACGAACCGGCTCCCCTTCCCCTGCCGCCGAGAAACTGAAGCAGCAGCAATCGAAGCACGACAAAACTATCGAGAAGCTTGTGGTTGGATGGGGCGGCACCATATGGGTCATCCATGTGCACCCTGGCGGAATAGGAGTCGGCAGACATGTTGGCGAGCGGTCGATCGGCAGAGCCGAGATACATCAAAAGTGAGTGACTTTCTCCTCGCCTGGTTGAACGGTTTTTCCCAGACTGCCTTGGCCGGGACATGCTGACCGGAAACTTTCGATAGACTTCGCATGGACTGTTTGATTTCGGGAATCTCCTTGTATACCCAGAACCTCTTGTTGGTTCTTGCTTATTGCTTGCCTGACGACGGAGATGAGGATGAGGATGAGGCACCCCAGATACAAGACCAGGGCCATCAGTCGAAGCCCTCGACAGGCTCTGGAAGCAGCGCACCGTCTGGAGGCATTCAACGGAGGCAGAACAACCAGCCTCCAGAGCTGCGGCTGATCGATCTGAAGTCACAATCCGAAGTTTACAAAGACGGCCTCAGCATGAGCCGCTACGAAAGACTGTCCGCAAGCGACTACCACCTCGGCATTCTACCGTCGTGCAATGCAGCAGCGGTTGCTTCGTCAAAGGGCGCCCTTGAGGCCCTGGCCGGCTTCGGCACAGACATGTGGAATGCGGCCATCAACCCCAAGATGCTCTTCAGCTCCGGAGCCAGCGTCAGGAGCAGCAACAGCAACGACGCTAGCTCGGGCGCCAGGCCTCAGACCGTCTCCGGAAGTATCAAGGGCGTAATGAAGATGCAGACGCAGGCCGTCCACCCCAGCCTCGACAAGCCGGGAATCAAGATCTTCATCCACAGTCCGTACGACTGCATTCTCTCGACCAAACGAGATTTGGGTGATCACCTTGTGTGGCTATTAGAACGGCAGGAGTATCAAAAGGCCTGGGAGCTTGTTGATGAGCATCCTGAGATTATGGCAACGGTCACGAACCTGCCGGAGCTGCCTCCCTCGACGCCAAGCGCCGACAGATCCGGGCCAACGACACAGTCCTCGGATGATTTCTTTGACGATAGCGCCTCAGTTCTGGAGGCAGCAAGCCGCGTGTTCAACTCGTCGGCCGCAAAAGAAAAAAGACGGATTGGAGAGCTGTGGATGCAGGAGTTGGTAGAAGAGGGCGATTGGGTCCGGGCTGGTCAGGTGGCGGCGAAGGTTCTGGGGAGCGCCGACCGATGGGAGAAATGGATTTGGACGTTCGCGGGCGCCGACAAGTTCGACGAGATCGCCAACTACATGCCGGCGCAACCCATGCGCCCGCCCATCAAGACGTCTGTTTATGAAGTCGTGCTGGGTCATTACATTAAGGAGGATAAGCCACGATTTCGGGAGCTTCTGGACCGTTGGCCAACGGACCTCTTCGACATCAACACCATCACCACGGCCCTGGAGAACCAGCTCAACTATCGCGACGTTAGAGAGAACAGCGTGGAAGACGGCGAAAAGGGCCGCGACTGGCGGATAGTGATGGAGAGTCTGGCGCGGCTGCACGAGGCCAACGGCCGTCACCGGGAGGCTCTCCGATGTCATATACGGCTGCAGGATGCCGACAGCGCATTCCGGTTGATCAGGGACCGTCATCTCGCCGACGCTGTGGCAGACGACATCCCCAGCTTTATCAACCTGCGGGTCCCGGCCGGCATGGAGAACAAGATGAAGTTATCCGAGCTCGAGGAGGCAACCGCCGACGCCATCACGCTCCTCGTCGACGAAGCACAGCACGGCCTGGTCAAGCCCGAGGTTGTCGTGTCGCAGCTTCAGGAGAAGGATTTGAACACATACCTCTTCTTCTATCTACGCGGCCTGTGGAGCGGCGATGGGATCCAGCAACAGGATCGCGAGATGGGCGACCGGCTGCGGGATGAGAGCCGATCGCTTGTGGACGACTTTGCAGACCTGGCAGTCCATCTCTTCGCGTCGTACGACAGAGCGCTGTTGATGGAATTCCTCGAAAAGTCGCTATCATATTCGTACGAGAAGGCAGCCACCGAGTGCGAAAGCTACAACTACATCCCTGAGCTGGTTTACCTGTACGCCAAGACGGGCCAGATGAAGCGAGCGCTATACCTGATCATCGACAGATTGGGTGATGTCAGCCGAGCCATCGCCTTCGCCAAGACGCAGGACGACCCAGACCTGTGGGAGGACCTCCTCAACTACAGTATGGACAAGCCGCGCTTCATCAGGGGCCTGCTCGAGGAGGTAGGAACGGCCATCGACCCTATCACGCTGGTTCGCCGGATTCCCCAGGGGCTCGAGGTTCCTGGGTTGCGCGAGGGCCTGACCCATATCATGAAGGAGCATGAGATTCAACACAGCATCTCGTCGGGCGTAGCGCGCGTCCTCCGCTCAGAAGTTTCGACCGCTCAGGCCACACTACGGGGAGGGCAGCGGCGGGGCGTCAAGTTTGAGGTCGCCACCATGGGACAGAACCCCAGTCACCTGCATGTCGAACCCAAAGCTGTGCCCGCTGCATCGGCTGGTGGCACCGCTGCCGTGACTGGCATCGACACGCTCAACGGGGTTGGCGCTGTGTCCACATTGACAGCAGGAGGAGGCGATGCGGCTCCCGCCGTCCCCGACTCCACTGTGGCACAGCCAAAGGAGCCAGAAAAGGAGTGGTCACCGGGTCATTGCGCGATCTGCTTCGAGGCCTTTACTGAGTGGGAGGTAGAGACTCTCGTCGGATTCGCATGCGGCCATGTTTTCCACCTCTCACACCTCCTTGAAACCCTGGATCCCGGCCACAAAGCGGCGGCCGACCAGGCAAACGGAGGCGGTCCCTGGGTGGGCGAAAGGGCGAGTAGACGAAGGCAATACGTGGGCTCAAAAGTTACCCACGCTCGGCTACTCAGGGACAAGATCCAGGGAGGATGTCCGGTCTGTCCGAAGAAGAACAAGGAGATGTTATTAGAGTAGGAGGCATTCTCAACCCCCTACATTTTGGATGTGATTGTCTGCCAAAGTTGAAAGCACGCTGGGAGTTATCAGGCCTATGTACATACTGTTGCATCGTGGCTTCTTCTTTAAAACCGTACGCATCGGCACTTGTCTGGCGTCACAAGATCGAGGCATTTCAGGATATACAGCGTATGGGATTTTCTCTTCACCAGCAGGCGCAAGCCATATTATTCATTTTTCAAAGCGACTAAAGAAACCCCGACCGCTCGTGCTCAGGCCTCGGAAGCCGCGACGAGTGAAGTTTGCAGGCTAGGTTGCTAGGGTTATGCGAGACTTTGCTCATCAATTGACCCCATCTTACATAGCTTACCTAGAAGAATGCCATCTCCTCAAAGGCATCTGTCGGGATAGCCTTTTTTGTACGGGTGGCCTTCTTGCTGCCCAGCTGCTGGGCAAGTTCAAGCTCAGCAAGAAACACGTCAAGCTCGTCCCAGACGCCGGGATCGTTCTCCTCCTCCTCGCCCTGCTGCGAGGGAGAAATCCCGTTCCTTGAGCTCAAGGGCGCGCTTAAATTCAAATTGTTGCGCCGAGGGGTGGGGGCGGCGGCGTCGACGTCGACGTCGACGTGGAAGCAGTCCCAGATGCGGGTTTGCCGTTTGTTACTGTTATCATCCTCGACTGATTTTTGCTGCGACGTCTGACCCCCGCTGCCGCTACCGCTGCCGGCGCGCGCCTTGCCCGCGTCGACGATCCTGGGCCAGGGAGTCCAGGAACCGGCCTCGGGCCTGGCGGCGGCGTGGTTGTTGGGTGTGGCACCACGGACCTTGTTTGCTTCCGTCGGCGGCCACGAGCCCTCCGCAAAGGAGTAGCCCGGACAGGGGCCCCGTCGGCCCTTGGGATCCGGGGCGGTCGCTGCGGGCTCGATGCTGCCGAAGTGAGACATGCTGGACACGGGAAATGCCGTTGTATCAGGGCGGTGATTTGGTGATTTTAGCAAGGGTGAGAGAGGGCGAGATACTGTTTGTAGATGAGAACTTGGCATGGTGGCAGGGCCGGGCGGCTACTCTAGTTTTATTTGCAAAAGGCTGCCATTTGTGATCCAGAAGTTATTTGCGCGACGTTTGTTGTTCCGTAGACAAAGAGCGGCCCTGCAACAAAGAGCCAAGCCCACCAGCCACCAGCCAGATGCCCATGGTTTCGACAATGAATAGTCGACAAGACCAGCAGGAGAATGAGTCTTGAAAGAGAACCGCTGTTTCGACACTTTGTTCTTGCCGGTTTGTAGGACCAGCTGGATGACAACAACAGGGGATGGGAAGCGTCAAAGCCAGAGAACAAGAGGGAGAAGTCATGACGCTTCTTCGCCTCACCTGAACGTTGGAAGAAATCCTCAAAGGGGCACGGAAACTGGCAAACGAAGTGTGAAGAAGGAAAAAAGCCTCGCGGAGCCGCGGTGCTATAGGGTACGATTCTGTGCGGCTGCTATCGAGAGAGAAAAAAAAAAAAAAAAAAACCTTGTGAGCTCTCGTGGACCCCCCACGACGGCTTGGCGAAATATCTCTCAACGCACGTTTGGCATGTGTCTGCGGCTGACTGCATGCAGGTTGTCGGAACGCGCTACACGCCCGCGGACCGCTCCCGGTGCCGCTTTTGGTTCCACATCGCCGCACGCTGGCTTTTCCTCGATGAGGCTGGCTTGGCGTGCTCGCCTGGGGTCTGATGGGATACGCACTTCCCCACATTCAGCCGGAGTTATTCTGACAGGTGGCGGGGTCTTGCAGCTACCAGATGCCTACTAGTGGCAAGTACAAGCTTTGGCGTTTGCGTTGACGCCTGCGGCAGGGCGGGGCTATCACACCGATTCCCTGGATCCAGGCACGCCAGGCCAGATCAGTCCAGACCGCTCCGACGTCAAGGTCAAGATCCAAGGCGGACCAACCATTTTCGTTGCAACGCAGCCTCTAAAGCACTCGGGTTCGCTCCAATATACATCTTCTACGAGCTAGCTAGTTTTTTAGCGGGCCCCTAGAGACTCCTGAAGGGAACATCCCGACGATACGTCCACGACCCGCCGTCGCCAGAGACCTTGTCATAGCCCAAGACCCCCTCCACAAGCGCGAGAATGATGGTGGGAGAGACGGTCTGCTGCGGCCCATAGCGACTCTCAGCGACAAGCCACAGGCAGTCGTACATGGCGCCCAGGCCGAACGCTGCTTGCTGAAGCTTGACCGTCACCGAAGGAGGCTTTTTGTTCATGGATGTGTTCATTGTCAAATCAACTGCTCGCATCCGCCGGCGAGGGGAGGGCTCGAGCGCTTACCTTGTTGGTCATGTTGTGGTTCGCGCGGCTCCAGCGCTTCAGGTAGTCGGCGATGAAGGACAGCGACGGGCTGTGGCTGCACTGCACCTCGACCTCGGTCAGGCCCTTGGCGTGCACAATGAGGTGGTACGGCGGCTTCAGGAGCAGCTCGTCCGGCCGAGGCAGGGTGTCGGCGTTGGGCAAGAACTCGGGCTTCGGCAGCCCAGGCGGAGGAGCACTACCGCTGCAAGTTGCTGCTGCTGCTGCTGGCTTGGTCTGCTCGACGATACCCAGCTTGCCCGTGGCCTCGTCCACCTCCACGTCGGCCCAGTCGTCGCCCGGCGGCGGCGCAGAGCGACTGGGGAGCTTTGTGACCTTCTTCTTGTTCTTGGTTTCGTCAAAGGACTCGTGGATCTCGCTCTTGAACAGAGGGAAGAGCTCGTACGGCTGGTTCAAAGTCCGCCTCGGCAGCGTGATGACGAAACCGCCCCGTTCGTGGGAGAACTGGGTTGACGCCTGTGTGTCCTTGCTGACCTGAAAATCCGCGTTTCTTCTTCAGCAAATAGCAAATTCGCCTAGCTGACGTTCAGGTAGGGCTACCAAAGGAAAAAGGACTTACATCGACAAAGACCTTGAGGCGCGACCACGACTCCTTGAGCTTCTCCAGAAGCTTCTCCGTCCACTGCTCGTTCTTCTCGTCGTCGAGAAGCTCCGTCAGAGCCTTGGCCCATGTCTCGACAGCTCCGGCCACAGCGGCGGCAAAGTTTCCCTTGTCGATGTAGAAGCTGTCGAGCTCGGCGAGAATCAGAGGCCACTCGGGCTCGATGTCCACCTGAAGGCCGAGGAGCTCCTGGAGTTCTCGCAGGCTGGTCTGCACCGGCGCGTCCTCATTCTTCCAGTGGTCGCGGATGCCGACCTGCACTTTGAGAGGCCTTTGTTCATGAGACGGACCGTCAGGTTGACTGGTTTTCCCAAGGGGTACATGGTGGTCTGGGGACCTACACCGATGGCATATTTTACAGTTCTAGATTGCGTTCTGGCCTGGAGGTTAGGTCTTGGATCGAAGTGGTCTCTTCCCCCGTCGAGAGTCTGCTCGGAATAATAAGCCCCGGGCGTGAGCAGATCAGCTCGAAAAAAAGAAATTGTGATTCAAAGATGTTGAGGAAATCGCCCGCCAACAGAATGATGGACATTTCTCTTTCCTTCACCGAACAGTATGTTAAGGATCGCGCCAAGACCTATGAACCCCGCCCAGCTGAACATCGTCCGCGTGTATCGGAAGATAGCGTAGGCAGCCATGCGCGCTGCCTTCCTGCCGACATTCCGAGGCTGCGTCGGCCCGGTCTAGTCGCAAGTAGCGCCATGGACCCCTCACATCCCATCCCGCGCCATCAGCAACACACACCGCATATGCCAGGGGCAGATGTGGACTGGCGCCGTCGTCACCAGGTAGTCGCTCAGCTTGGGGCCCGAGCCCCATGGGGGCGGAAGCTCCTACGGGCTGCTTTTTGCAGGGATCGGCATTCTCATGCCGGATTAGTCCCACGAGCTATAAGGTAGCGCGTTGGTTGGTGGATGTCGCCGCGGTCACGTCTTGCTTATAGTGTGATATTTTTTCAGCTTCTGGGGCGGTCTGAAGCTTTTCTTGTAGCTACGGCTGATGCCTTCCTTGTATCTGCGGCTGAAGCGCATTATTGGCACCTTTAGGCAGGGAGATGGGGGGGAAGGAAGGCTGGTCCGCCGTGGGCTGCTTCGGTGGACGAAATCCTGGCGGAGGTGACGCAAAGGAGGATGACTGTATTCCTGGAATATTTTTCTTAAAAGGCGGCCGACTCCCACGTCGATCTTACTTGCTGGCGGTCGGACATCACGTCACACTCAACCAAACATCCTCACGACATCCCCTTTGCAGTCATCCATCCAGTTTCCTCCAGCAGTCACAATGCCTCGCCTCCCGCCCGCCGAGAAGCTTCCCCTCGCCCTGAGGAAGAACGGTAGGGCTTTGTGTGACCCATCCCCCTTGGCAAGCAAAGCCTCCTGCTAACGTCAGGTCTCCAGTGCGCGACGAGTGGGAGAACAAGAAGGCGGACTTCGAGAAAGAGCTCTCCGAACTTCTGGGAGGAGTTCAGTGGACCCTCGCAGAGATCAACCCCAACGCCATCTGGCCGTACCATAATGATGGCTACGCCAAGGAGAGTCTTGGTAGCTGCATTGCTGCGTAAGTGGTGATCTCTCTGTGACATGCGTCAACAACCGTCATGTTCCTATTCCGGTAGCTGACAGCAAACAGCTACATCGCCGGCGCCATCTACCAGCTGAAGTACTTCATCCAGCAGTACGGCGACGAAGCTGTCAAGGAGATCAACGAGATCGCCCACGCGCACTCGATGATTCTGGACTTTGACGAGGAGAAGAAGCTCGGTTCGTACAACGGCGTTGAGATTGCCGATGGCCGCATCCGCATCGGGTTTGCGCCCCAGTGCCTCGGCACCAACGTGGACTACGCCATCGACCAGACCAAGTTCGCTCAGGCCCTCAACGACGCCCCGCCAGCGCCTGGCACATCGGCGCCCATGAGCTACCTCGCCCGGACGGACATCCGGATCGAGTACGACGAGAAGATCGAGGAGACGCGCAAGAAGATGGCCGACATGCTCGAGAGGCCTGACATCAAGCTGATGCCAAACTTCGAGGAGGCCTTCGCCAAGATGACCGAGGCGAAGGCCAAGGACAAGAAGAAGGAGATCAGGGACGACTGGCAGCAGAACCTCGGCAACTTTGTGCGGCGCTACTGGGAAGGACTGGCTTACCAGGCCCAGTACCAGAAGTTTGGCGAGGTTGGTTTCCCACCTTTGCTTCCGCCGGGCACAGAAAATCCTACCTATTCGCGTGGATCGCATCCGCTGACATTTTTGTTTGCCTATTCAGGACGAGATGTTGCGCGAGGGCCTTAACGAGACCTTGGAATCGGGCGAGTTCCGCTTCCGCATCGTGGACAAGCTGAAGTACGGCTCTTACGGAGAGGTGGTGGTCGAGGATGGCGCTATTTACCTCCAGTGCAGGCCCGACACCTTTGGCACGAACATAGACTATGCCGCCGAGAAGCTGGTTGATCAGTTGTAAATAGCGGCTTCCGCAGGAGGCAAGGGGTTTTTGATTACAGGCAGCCCTGTCAGCCACAGCGGGGTGGGCGCCACACGCGAGGCCAGTAGCCACACTTACCCTTCTAGGAATCTAGCGCAACACAAATGAAAATTCTGGAAGCACAACTGAGGGTCCGCGGACTGAAAACTTCGCATGCGCATATTTCATCCTCAACAAGATCCATCACCAACAGGCCGCCGCCGCCCGCAGCAAAAGCCCAGTCCAACACAGGCATCCATTCCCCGCCAAAACCACGGGAGCGGAGCTCTTCAGGCATCAGCCGTTGATTGGCTCTGTGTCTACGCGGTGCAAGTGAGACTGGCACGCGCCGAAACGTTGAGCGTGCCGCCACTGGTGACACAGACTCACCGACGCCCCAAACAAGCGTCTGCTGGGCTATCACAACGCATTTCGCAGGGAGGCGGAGCGTGCCGAACAGAGAACGGGAGATACAGGATAGACGGGCCTCAGGCAGTCGTGATTAATCGACTTTGTCATAGTTCAGGTCCAGCTCGTTCTCCCGGTTAGCACGTCCCAGTTGTGTGTGCCAGAAGGAGCGTAAATAGTGCGCGATATACTTAAGGCTAATCCGCGCAGTTTTGGGGTGGCAAGTGCATGCCACTTTGATGCTGGTGATTGAGCCGCGACAAACAAGGGCTGGCGGCTCTAATATAGGCCGCCGCCCGTAGGGAGCCAAGAGGCGACCGGATACCACAGCAGGTCTCGGCCGAGACAGAAAAAGGAAGAGGGAACAGGAGAGGAGAGACGAAGGAAAAAAAAAAAAAAAAAAAAAAAAAAAAAAAAAAAAATGCCTGCCATGATGGACGACCCCTACACCCCGACCATATACCGGGTGTCGGGAGAGCTCCCGTTTCCGGATCCGCATAATCCCTCGCTGCCGCCGACTATCGTCCCGCGACAGGTCACGCTCCGGGACCGGCAGACGGTGGCCACCATCGTGCCGTTCGCATCGCAGCTGCAGGTGCCCCTGACGCTGTTGCAGTACCTGAGCGACCAGTTCAAGAAGGAGGTCGAGGGCGGCGACACGTACCCCATGATCGAGCCCATGCCCTTCGACCGCTTCGCATCGTACTGGTTCCAGAACTTTGGTGGCATCATGCTGCTCGGCAGCATCGCCAGCGCCGACGAGGTGGTCGAGGGCAAGGACTGGGCCCGCGAGTGCCTCGGCAGCTTCTACATCAAGCCCAACTACCCGGGCCGCTCCAGTCACGTGTGCAACGCCGGCTTCCTCGTCACCGACGCCTCGCGAAACCGCGGCGTCGGCCGCCTCATGGGCGAGACGTACCTCGAGTGGGCGCCCAAGCTCGGCTACACCTACTCCGTCTTCAACCTCGTGTACGAGACCAACGTGGCCTCGTGCAAGATCTGGGACGGGCTCGGGTTCAAGCGCATCGGCCGCGTCAAAGGCTGCGGCAACCTCAAGAGCTACCCGGGCCAGCTGATCGACGCCATCATCTACGGCCGCGATCTGGTCGCCTCGGACGGCGACGACTTCGTGAGTGAAGAGCGTTTCGACAAGATAAAGTTCTACCTCAAGTTCGGCAAGTACCCCAGCGGGGCTGACCGCGCCGAGAAAAGCAGGCTCCGGAGCGCCGCAACCCACTATAAGCTGCTCGACGACGACCGCCTCATGCTCAAGGGCAAGGAGGTCATCTCGGACCCGCGCCGCCAGTACGACATCTCGCGCCAGGTCCACATGCTGCAGCACGGCGGCATCAACCGCACCACCGCTACCATCGCCGAGAAGTACCACTGGAGCCGCATCAAGGAGACCGTGTCCGACGTTATCAGGAACTGCACCGAGTGCAAGGAGCTGGGCAAGACGCCGTCCGCAGCATCCGCCACGGCAGCAGGTATATCAGCCACTGCTGTCAGCACCACAGCAGCAGTAGCAGCAGCCTTGTCTGGGTCCGTAAATGCAAACCACCTGCGGAATGTTGGCTCTCAATCCGCTTCGGGGCCTGCCAAGGCCTCTGGTGGCAGCACATCCAGTTCAAACGGCAACCCAACTGGTCTTAGGCCACAGAAGACGTCCGCATTGCCGGGAAAAGCAGGGGCCGCCAAGAACTTCCTCGCCACGGCCCTCAACGAATCCACACCCGTGGCAGCGTCCCGTCTCCCTCTGGGAAGCACGCGCCCGCAGCAGCAGCAACAACAACAACAGCAGCAGCAGCAGGAGCAGCAGTCGTCCGGCTCCATGCACCACCGCAACCCGCCCTCACACTCTGGCGATGGGTCTCCCGAACCTTCCCACACAACGCATCCGCAACACGAAATGTCATCTTTTACAATGCCGCCCTCGACCATGGCCTTCACCGACCCATCCGCCATGTCCGTCATGTCGCCCGCAGAGATGCTGCACGCGTCGCGCGGCCTGCGCATGTCGCGGCAGCCCGCCACCATCCCAGGCGGCCATAACCCGATGCTGCAAGACCAGCCGCACAGCAGCGGCCTCCACCCGCACCACCAGCACCACCCCCACGCCAGCAGCCACGCCCACCACCACCACGCCTCGGTGGCTGACTACGACCAACCCATCGACCCGCAGATCATCAGCCAGCCGTCGTCGCACCACCATCTCGCTCATCATCCCCACGACCCAGACCCGAACTCGGACCCTTTTGCCCCCTTTGACGCCAGCCACCATCCCCATCACCACCACCACCATCATCATCCAGATCCAGATCCGTTCCAGGCACTGCTCAGTCATGCGGCAGTCGCCGCCGCAGATGAGCACCACCACCACCTTGACCACCACCCCCTAGACCACCACCACATTGGCCACCATCACCACCATCACCACCACCACCACCACGACTCGGACGAACATCACGGCACCCCCCAAAGTTCAGGGTCCTCGCCACCCGACGATGACGACAAGATGGAGGACCGCGAGGCCGTGGACCGAGACATGGACATGCTGATTGAGCAGCAGGACGACGACGAAGACGCCGGTGGCGGTGGCGGTAGCGGTGGTGGTGGAGGCGAGGACGATGACAGGGGCGAGGGCGCTGGGACTGGGACTGGGACTGGGACTGGGACTGGGACTGGCGTGGACGGGGTAAGGCCCGCAGCGCGTGCCGCCGACATGGAGCTCGACGGGGCCGCCACCAGCGGCCCCCAGGCGTGCAGGCCGGCTTGCACACCTGGTGCGGTTCGATAGTTGGCGTGCAGACAAGCGACCCAAAGGAGCTCTAATATGTGAAAAAAAAAAAAGGTCGCGTATCAGCGGATACCAAACTACCTACCTGCCACCTACCTGCCGGCCCGGCTACCGGTCCGTCCGAGACTTTTTATAGAAATATTTGCGCTCAGGGATTCCTTCAGCTTGATATTATATAGATCGAGATGCGGTTGCCCCAAGGTTTCCCTTCGCATGAAAAGCAGGTCACCGCAATCATAACATCATATGAGGACACCGGTGCGCCCCCTAAAACCCTACCGTGGCGGTGATCATTCCTTGGGACCCCGCATGAGCTAGAATACACCCAGATCTATGCCATATGCGCCAGTCTGTGTCTCTTTTTTTTTTTTCCTTTCTCGGCTAGCGCGTAGATTCTTTTGGTATCACACAGTCCATTCCCGTTTTCTAAACCCCTGAGACCGAAGAGGGAAGGTCGCTACGGCCAACGTCAGAGACTCCGACACGCCTCCCTTTTCCATCCCTTTATCCCTCGCTATTTATCGCCTGGGCATTCCCCTTCCCCTCCCCCTCAACGCCCTCTGGGCTGCTCCCGGGGGCAGTGCCTGACCGGGAGCCTGGGGCGCCGCGCTCTCCTGGTTCCGGATCGTCTCATCGACGCCGAGAATAAGACAGCAGGCCTCGGTGGCGGCCTGGATGGCGTTGATCTTGACTAGAGAGGGCTCCCACACGAAGCGCTCCATAAGATCGGCGACGCCCTCGTTGGTGAAGTCAACGCCGGCCCAGGTGTGTCCCTTGCGGTGCTCAACGCGGAGCTTGTTGAGAATGTCGGTGGCATCGAAACCAGCGTTGTCGCACAGCTGGCGCGGGATGACCTCGAGGGCCTTAGCGAACGACTTGATGACGGCCTGCTGCTTATGTGCTTGGTTCTTGAGGTCGGCGAATTGGTGCAGGTGGGCTGACACCTCCATCTCGGCCGCACCGCCGCCGGCAACGATGGTCCGGTTCCGGATGGCGCGCTTGACGATCATGATGGCGTCGTGCAGCGAGCGCTCCACCTCGGCAATAAACTGTTCGGCGCCGCCGCGCAGCACGAGCGTGCACGTTTTGGCTTCGGGGCAGTCCTCGAAGAAGTTGAAGCGCTCGCCACCCATCTGGCGCTCCTCGAAGGCGCCACACGTACCCAGATGCTCGGGCCGGATGTCGGAGCACGTCGACTGCACCGTCGCGCCCGTCGCCTGAACGACACGTTCCATGTCCTCGCTCGCAACTCGGCCGGCGCAGAAAATATCGCGATCGGCAAAGTACTGTGTCGCCAGGTCGCCGATAGGGAGCTTGCTCAGCACCACCTTGGCGCCCGTCTGATGCACTGCCTCGAGCTTCTTGAAGATAATCTGCCACTCGGCGTCCACGATGGCCTGGTACTCGGCGACCTGTTCCACCCGGACCTCCGCGTTGTCCTTCTCCGCCTTGAGCTCGAGCTCCACATTGAGGCACACAATCTTGGGCTTCTTGAATGACTTGGGTTGCTGCTCGAAGCCAGCATATGAAAAAGTCTTCTTGAAAGCCACGCCGTTGACGAAGAGCGAGTCGGTAAGCGAGCCACCCGGGATCTTCTTGATACCTATCAACTTTTCGTTAAGATCATCTTGGTCGAGAGATAGCACCGAGTCGACAACCACTAGATGATTGAAAAAGAGATACAAGTTAGTACATATGTATTTCAGCCGTCACGCGAAATATTGCTGGACACCATAGACGGAACCTACTTTTGGTAAAGAACTCCGTATTCCGCTTGATCAGCTTGCTCGTCATGGCTGTGGCTGCAAGCTTGGCTAGCGTTTCCCTGTGGTTCGCCTCGTCGGTGCTGATGGCGATCTCCTTGAGCTTGTTGACGGCGACGGAGCAGGCGCGCCGCAGGCCCTTGATGATAATCTGAGAACTGACGCCATTCTCGACGTGCTCCTTGATCTCCTTCAGGATCTCGCCCGCCAGAACCACTACTGATGTCGTGCCGTCGCCGACCTCGGCGTCTTGTGACCTCGCAATGTCGACCAGGATCCGTGCCGCGGGGTGGACTATGTCCAAAAGCTGTCGGGGAGGGGCAGCGACGAATCAGCGCCTGGGCTCCTAAGACAAAAGACACGGGAGGCCGAACGCAAAGCAGCCATCGCTGTTGCCGCCATACCTTCATCACTGTCGCTCCATCGTTCGTGATCGTCTGCTTGCCGTTCGCGTCCACCATCAGCAGGTCCCCGCCATAGGGACCGAGGGTCGACTTGATGGTTGCCTGGACAGCCAAGCAAGCATTGATGTTGGAGATGATTTGGCCCTTGCCCTGAGAGGTGTCGGTTCCTGTTTGCAGAGAGGGGCGGCTCGGGTCAGCTCTGGCTCTCGGCGCGAGAAGTTTGCGATGGTGGCAGGGGCAGCGCGGGGAAACGGACCCTCTTTTAGGACGATGATGGTGGGCGTTTGGCCACCGAAAGACATATTTGAGACGCAGGAGCTGCTGCGGGGGCGGAGTGTGATTCTAGAGTATCTCGCGAGGTAGTTCGGCTCGGGGTCTTGTTAGTATCAGTGCCGTCGCAAGGCCTAATCCGGCGGGGAGCTCTTGTCGACGCCGCTTTCGAAGCTCACGTCGGAAAAAAATCCATGTCACCGCCGCCCTTGTAGGTCCTGCCGCCTGGAGCTTCGACGTGGGGTACAGGTGCACGGTCCAAGACGCGATAAGGCAGTCCTGGGAATGATAAGTGACGCAAGGTAGGTCACGTGTTGGTATTAATTACTGCGTTTTCTCATCGCGTGCTGCATGTGCAAGACAATATCTACATACAAATGACCCAGGACCTATCCAGTTCGGTCAACCAATGACAGCATACACAGAAAAGCCTAGGTGCCTATGGTCGGGTATCTATCCTCAATCAACCTTTCCTTCACAGCAGCAAGACGGCGGCAGCCAGGCCCATCAGCGCAGGCAAGCCCTTCATGACAGCCGCTGGCGCCGCGGCTGATCCAGCAGGCGCCTGAATGGGATTCATTTATCAGCTAAGGTCCACTGCGAACAACAAACCGGAACATGTTGACCTACCGATGGAGAACTGGACGCGCCAGTCTTGGATGCAGGAGGGCTTGTGATGACCGCGGATCCCGAGCCCTCTGTTGCCCCAGTTCCTGATACCGCCGTCGCGTTAGCCCCGCTCCCAGCCGCCGTGCCGACTCCAGGACCAGCCGTGGTGCTAGATCCAGGGGTACCACTTCCAGAGCCGGCCGTCGCCGCCGTGCCGCTGCTCGTAGTGGTCGCCCGCGTCGACGGCACCGATGACGGGGACGAGGTCGAGGTCTTGAGAGGGTTCGATTCAAGGAACGATGGGGTAACGGTCTCAGTGCCATGGTAAAGAGGGCACCCGGGCTTGCTTTTCGGAGGGGCCCGGCCGCCGCCGCAGTCCATGAGGGTGCAGATCTCCAGGGTGTCAGGGACGAAGTATACAATGGATGCCGCGTTGCCGACTGTTGTTGTGTACTTAGTGCATCCTGCCAAGTCCGTTTTGCCTTCCACCAGGCCACCCAGCATAGCAAAGGCGCCGAGGAGGATCGGGGACCGGGTCGGGAAGTGCATGGTATGAATTTGCGTGGGATTGTTTGCCCGCTCGCTGTTTCTTTTCCAGGAAACGGGGTTCTTCGTAAACGAATGACGCGTGCCACTTTAGGCTGAAATGAAGGAGCGACTGGTGGATGAAGCACTCAGAAGACATCCTGGGGGAAATCCTCGGCGGATTAGCGTGTCTTATACCAGCCTGCCATGTTTACCGCAACTTGGGCTAATTTCCGCGGCGCTCGCCTCTTGCTAGTCGCAGCCGCACAACCCATCACTTGCCTCTGTGAACATTTCGACGCAGGGATCGGAGTTCAGATCCGTTCCCCTAGAGTAAGGCCAGCAAGCCTAAAATTAGCGAAGCCCGGTTGCCGGCTAGTCTACAACACTTTGATCCCTGCCGCCATCGTGTCACGAATTGATCCGAGCTTCCGCCAGCCATTCTTGAAGCTTCTCATTTTCTGGACTCGACGGACGCCGTCGCGCGAACGGCAGAATGGACACCGCTAGGCAGGCGAAGCGCACGGTCCCTTTTGTGGGCTTGCCAATTCTTGACGGCCCGAAGGTATCAAATAATTGCGGCTGTCGATCCTCGCGAAAGCGATGGATTTGGATCCTTAACCGGCGGAGACGCACTTGTCCTCATTCACACAAAGATTCCATACCATGCCCCGATATGAACGCCTGAGGCCGTTCCAGCTGTGAGAAGACATCAACACGCAGGCGAGAAGAATCAGTCGTTGTCACATGACTGTCCGTCACTTGCAAACAGCATCACCGCGCTCTCTCCCCCGGACCGCGTTGCCTTGCACGCAGCCTAACCATTACCCGCCGTGTTGGATAGTAGATGGCACGCGCCACTTTTATCGACAGGAACAACATCAAGCTCGAATGTGCCGGGAGAAGCGTGGATTGTTGGGGCATCGAGCTGCTTGATTAATCGCCGCTACACTTTTGACGGCACTCCCCCCAAAGGGGTCCATTCTCTTCCTCTCGCTCTTTACGGTTACTGCGTCCGGCGGCCTGCAACCGTGGATCCAAGCTCTTCTTACAGCTGCTGGCCCATGTCTCCAAAGCAAAACGCATTCATAACCACAAAGCTCTGGTGTGTTAGCTTGAGTTCTTAATGGCACATAACCTCTGTAGGGCGATTGATAATCCAAAGACACAACTCATTAGAGGCTTCAAGAACATTTCACCCAGCACAGAAAATAAACACAACAACACTGTATCCCGTCTTCGAAGCCGTGACTTTGGTACCACACCTATTTCCTCCCGACCGTTAGCACTGTCACTGCACACAACGCAAGGGTTCAGCAAATCAACCTATGCCAAGGCAATGTGGCTTGATGACGGGCCGACTAAGACCGGCGACCCTGGCGAGACAGAAGACAAAAGCCAAGACTAGCCTTTCTGTGTCGCTGCTACCTATGTAGTCATCAGGGGGATGCCAAGATGTTAATGCTTACGTGATTCTAGCCAATGGACCAGTTTCAGAGCTCGTTGTATTTTGATGTCATGATCGGCGTTGATGGAGTGTGACCCTTCCT
The DNA here is from genome assembly GCA_003049465.1 of Magnaporthiopsis rhizophila. NCBI lineage: Eukaryota > Fungi > Ascomycota > Sordariomycetes > Magnaporthales > Magnaporthaceae > Magnaporthiopsis > Magnaporthiopsis rhizophila. The sequence goes on along the minus strand of PYSS01000030.1, from coordinate 215,493 downwards.
TGCTTCGTTTCTACGCATCGAGTGTTCACACACTGGGCACCTGGTGCACGAGTATCTCAAAGAAAGTGTCACCAGTGTGTCGTATTTTTCTTTATGACCGCAGCCTCATTCCGCTGAACTATGGTAAGAAAAATACAACTTTTGCTTTCCATTCCCCTTTTTTTTTTTTTTTTTCGGATCATAACCTTTGCCCCGATCCATCACCGCGCCCTGCACTGTGCTTTTTGCCCAGAATGAGAAGAGGGGAAAAAACGAATGAAATAGCCAGACGAAAGACCTTGAAGGCAGCCAACCCCGAGTTTTGATGTCGACACAGGCATCGTGCCGTTTGACCCAAAAGAAGATTAGAAGAAATGAGAATAAAAGCGACACGTAGCGCAACATACCAGAATGACCGTGTTTCCCACATACAAACGATGAGCGGTGGCGGCGAAGAAGTGAAGTCCACAGCAAAGAGTTGCCGTTCGTTGCCATCGGTAAGTCGACTTTCCCAACTCCCTTCAGTCCGAGCTAGGCAGCTCCCCGTCGACGCAGAAAAGTTGAATGCAGGCGCCGCCGGCCGGGGCGCAGATGCCGCAGCTGTGGTTGCAGCAATAGTTGCCCTTAGCGCACTTGTTCCTGCCGCAGGCCACGAGGCCGTTGTCGCCGTCGTCGTCGCCGTCGTTACCACCACTGGGATATGGCAGCGGCACCAGGGTGGTCGGTGAGGTCGGGGCGGCATCGACGGTGCTGGTGGGGCTGGGGGGCGGAACCCCCGGCGAGTAGCCCGGGCTCAGGTGACCACAGTCCTGCTGGGTGCAGAAGACGCCGGGCCGGGCGCACATGCTGCACATCGGGTTGCAGCACGACTCGTCGGCCGTGCAGACGGCGAACCCGCACTCCTGCCGCTTCTCGAGCCCCTGCGTGCCCGCGCGGCTGGCGAGCGGGAAGGCGAGCGTGGCGACGGCAGCCATGGAGGCCACGAGGAGAAGGCGCTTGAGGAGAGACATGCTGGTTCTGGGTAGCGATGACTCTCTCTTTCTCTGTCTGTGGTCTTGAGGAGGTCTCTTTTTTTTCGAGGCTGCTGACTTGGCTGTCAGCCGGGTTGGTTGTGAAATGTGTAGATAAGTATGTATCTGAGATTGTTCGCCTTTGCTGTGGTGGAAAGACGGAGGGGAATCGACCTTTTCTGGACCCTGGGTTTGCTGATGGGAAGGTGTGTAGGTTGAAGTCAAAGTCAGGGTAGAGCCATGGGGAGATGGGGAGCCGACTGCCCCATAAATGGAAGGGAGGCAAACAAAAGGTGACCAAGATAATATATCGCTAGCACCCGACGATGTCAGCCCACAAGCAGCCCACGTCGCCGGCCACCGGCTCCGTCATTCTTTCTTCAACGGAGACTAACTAACGCCTACCGTGCTTCTCGAAAGGGGAAGGGACGTCCGTGAATGAGACATCCATTGCTGCTCCCAATCCAAAGCAGGCAAATAGCGGGGCTCGGTATTTCTGCCGTAGGGAGAAATCGAAAGCGAAGATGGACCAGCTCATACCACCCACCAAAAAAAAAACCGACCTGCCGCCATAAGTGAGTGGCATGCGGTTTCCTGGATATTCCCGAATGCCTCCGAGACAAAGAAGCGGCAGACGTCAGGATACGCTACGGAGGCGAGAATGTGAAGATTTCTTTGGGTTGTTAAAAATAGATCCTGCTACCCCGGGTTCGCCCCGAGAGTTTGGATAGCCGCCGACGCGCGCATATATGAAGTCGCCATCACTGCGGAGTATCTGGGACCTGTTTTGCTGTCCTGGGCAGTGGCGGCTCGTTTAAAATTTGCCCACGCGTTCGTCATGTCCTTCTGCCAATGTGTTTGTGCCTGGAACTCGCGATGAAAAACTCAATCAATCATTCCAAGTATTGTCAAGACATGAAGGCGCAGCTATCAGCCCAAGGTTGGCCAAAGAGGTGTCATAATGTCGCATCTTGGGTGTAAGAAATTTGACGCCAAATGTCATTGGCTCCCGTTAGCTACCCGGTTTTTCAGCTGGGTCGGTTCTCGCTGTGGTCCTCGCCTTTTCGGGGAAACAAACGGAAGCACAGCCAAGCCCGGGAATAATGCTCTGTCGTCGCCCTTCTGGTTTACCCGAGCCTTTTGGGAAATATAGCCTATATTTGGCCAAGCATTCTTCAGGTTTCCTCCTAGAACCGTAGTCCGGGTCATGTCTGGAGCCGGCCTCCAACGGCTCGCAGGAATACCTCAGGTGGCTATGTATCTGCCAAGGCGGAGGTTGACGACTATGCCAAGTTCCGCACAACCCAACGGGCTGGCTACAGATGGGCCGTGCTGCATAGGCAGAAAAGGGGTGGCAAGTCGCGGTTCGACTACGACACCTAATCAGGAGACCGCCATCTAGATGGGGTCGATCAAGGTACCATTTCACAGACAGAAATATACATGGTCAGCTGCTCAGTGGCGTGTGTGGGACAGTGCGCATCAGTATACATATAGACCAGCAGGAATGAGGCGCGACATCGTCATTGTCTATAATATCAGCCGTTTGATCTCCTCAGAGGCAAGCAGCTCAGCCTCGATCTGCTGCTCGTTGGCAGCCTCCTGTTGCGCAGCCTCTGTCGCCTCACGGTCCTGGGTCTCCTTTTGGAAGAATTTTGTGATGTCGGTCGGGTTCTCCCACTCGATAATGCCCGTGGCGGCGGCCTCTAGCCGGCGCGCCTGGCCCTGCTGTGCAGCCCTACCGAGGACGCCGCAAATGACGGCTATGCTTCGCAGACTATTTCAACGGGGAAGTGTAAGCATTAAACGTGTGTGTTTACAATGCGTATATATATGTGTGTATGTCTGTGTGCTTGCGTGCGGGAAACCGAAAGAACAAGAACTAGAAAAAGGACAAGGCAGCAAGTCTCACCTGTCGTCGTTGCCCGGGATGGGATACGTGACCTTGGTGGGGTCCGAGTCGGTATCGATGACGCCGATGGTGGGGATCTGGGCGACGACACACTCGTGCAGGAGCGTGTAGTTGTCCCGCGGGTTCATGCAGACGACCAAATCCGGGGCCAGAGGCCGCCGGTCGCGCAAGTGCTGCTCGAAGCCCTCTAGCGTCTGGTCGAACTCGTTGACGACCTTGATGCCGACGCCCTCCAGGATCACATCCCGGTTCGTGATGGCGCCGGGAACCCACTTGGTGAAGAGGTGGCAGGCGCCGCCGAGCTCAGCGGCGCGCACCACAATGTCGAGGTGGCCCTTGCGCGTGCCCGCGAACAGGATCAGGCCGCCGTGGTAGGCCACCTCCTCGACGATGCGCGCGGCGCGGCGCAGGTGCGCGGCCGTCTGCTCGAGGCTGATGATGTGGATGTCCTCGCGCACGCCGTAGATGTAGCGCGCGTTGGCCGGGTTCCACCGGCTCTTATGGTGGCCCATGTGGCACTGCGACGCCATGAGCAGCTCGAGCGTCACGTCCTTGGGGCCCGGGGGGTTTTTGAGGAGATCGCCCGGCACGTAGGTGCGCGTCACCACGGACCCGACCTTGTCCGTCTTGCGCTTCCATTTCTGCACTGCATCGTAGTCGAACGCTGCCCGGTCCGGCTCCCGCTTGGCCTTGGCCTGACCGAACCGCGCCTGCAGCTTTGAATCGCGGACGCGGGGGACCGCTTTCGGCGCGGTGGATGGCTTGGGTGTGGAGGCAACGTTTTTCGGCGGTGGCGGTGGTGGTGCGGAGGGGGTGGTTGAAGGGGTCGACGTCGAGATGCCGCAGACGCAGAGGCTTTGTCTTGACGTCACGGCGGCCACGGCCCGGCCTGGGGTAGGTTAACAACGAGCGACCAGCGTACACATGATGGGGAGGTTTTGCTTACCGTGGCGGATGGCTAAATTTCTTACTATCATGTTGACTTGGTCTCTCGTTGGTGCCCTTCAGCGCCAATCGACATCGTTCCGCTCCAACGATGGGACATCCCGAACTTTTCGGGTCCTAGCGGGCGAGGAATTGGATATGGCCCGTGCGGACTGGAGGGGCCTGGCGCGGGCCGCCATTTCGGGTTAGGGTTTTGTCATGAACCCCTGACCCTTGCTCCTTTTAGACGACACCACCTCAAGCTTCGCAGACACAAATGAATTGCAGGGGACCAATATTGAACGCCGGGGCAGCATCACATATTGAATAATATGGGGAGTGGTTTATCTAGGACGGCTACGCAGTATATATCTACCTAGGGATAGACACGCGTTCAGGTACAGTCAGGTCCTGTAGTCCATCTCTTTCCCTTCTCCTACTCTCTGTCCCATATCGGTCTGGTGAGTTGATATGATCCTCGCTAGCGTGTCAAGACCAACGACGAAAAAAATCAAATGAGGGACAGTCGCATGCAATATAATGACAATAGTTTCACAAAAAAGGACACGCGTTCCCCATTTCCTTCGCCCATACCAACCATCGCAATAGCCTTGTTACCGTACACTGCTCATATAGTGGGAAACAGGAGAACGGGAGATGCCCTAGTCATGCACTACCTGCCCGATGACAGCCTAGACACGGTGAAGACTGCGATAATAACAACGGCCAGGGTCATGACGGCGCCGGGAAGCAGCAGCTCGTTAGGCACGCCTGCGATCAGCGGCTCCTGTTGTGCAGCGGGCGGGGCGCTGCGGTGTGCTCTCCGATGCCTCCTGCTAGCCGCGGCGCTCGCCTCAGACTCGTCGTCGTCGCTATCGTCCGACTCGTCCTCTTCGCTGACTACGGCGCGCTGCTTCCTCCGCTCGCGCACGACGCTCGACGCCGGCGGCGTCGGCACCGAGCGCCTACTTGATGCCGTCGGCGCGCGCGCAGGCGCGGCTACCTCAATGGGTGGCTGGTTGGGGTGATGCACAAATAAGTCAACCTTGTCGCGACCAGACTGGCGCGCCAGCAAGATGGCCTCTAGCAGGTCCTGGTCAGCAGTGATGCTGACCGAGTCACCATCGTTGTCGAGGTACGACAGCGCAAATCCGGAGCCGAGATGGCCGTCTTCAGTCACCTCGGGCGCACCACCCACGACCTCAACCTCGCCACCCAGCTTGGACGAGACGTTGGTTATAAGGGCGGAGACTCCGTGTGCCGCGGTCACTTGTAGTCTGTGCACGCGACCGCTGGGCGCCTTGAACTTGAACGGGAACGGGATCTCGCTGGGTGGGAGCTCGGGGGTGCCGCCCACAGCCGAGCCCTCATCGAATCCCGCGTGCGACGCCGAGTCTCCTGGGGCGACGCTATCAAGGCGGTCACCACGCGTCAAGTCAGGAGACACGACGGAGCGCGGCGGTATGTGCGAGGGGTGGTGCGAGCCCTCTCCCGACATGACCGACTCCGTCTCGTTGTCCAGTGAGAGCCAGAACTTGTTCCACGCAGGGCCCTCGTTGTCACCGCTCTGCATCGTGTTGATCTGCTCAAGCGTGGCGTACGTGAGCTTGAGCACGTCCACCATGCCTACGATCTCACCCGCGTCGTTCATGACGGGCAGGTTGAGATAATGTCCATCTGTGGTTAAGGTTTTGTCACGTTGTTAGCCGTAGAATCGACGGGATACCAAGTCAATAGGAGCTGCAGCGCTCGCTCACCGTGCATCTTCCGCAGCGCGGCCTGGATGCTCATGTCCATTGGGGCAAAATCCGGGTGCGGGGTCATGACCCTGACGACGCTGCAGTTCCCGGGGTCAAGCCCGGGGGCAATGACGCGCAAAACGACGTCCTTGCTCGTAAAAATGCCCGTGATCTGGCCCTGGTCTTGGACGAGGACGGCAGTGGTGTGATTTTCTCTCATCATCTGGGCAGCCTCCCTAACCGAGGTCTTTACGCCAACGGTGGTGGGAGGCACGCCATTGAGCACCGATTCGAGGGTGGGGCCCGACATCTTGCTGCGCAGGGCCTCGACGTACTGGATGATCTGCTGTGGCTGGCTCGCGCCCAGCTCGGACTGGACGCCCTCGAGCGCATCGTACAGCTTGCGCGAGGACGAGTAGGCGCGCTCGAGCTTCTCCATGGCGTCGTAGAAGCACTTTGTAATGTCGAGGATGCCCGAGATGTCCTGGTTTTCGTCCATGACGGGTAGGTGTCGGAATCCCTTGCGCACCATGAGATCGAGGGCATCGGTTGCGCTGGTGTCGGTGCGGGCGCAAAGAGGGTTCTTGGTCATGATCTCAGCAATGGTGACGTTTGTGGCCTTCAGGCCCGCGCCGACGACGCGGAAGGCCAGATCCTTGGCAGTGAAGATGCCGGCGATGCGGTCATCGTCGTCGGTGACCAGGACGCAGTCTTCGCGCTTGGCGGCCATCAGCTGAGCGGCCTCGGCGACGGTGGTGGCGGGCTTGATCTGGAGGGCCTGGCTCGGCTTGAGGGCCAAGACGGTGCCGGGCGGGGCCTTGCGCGAGTGCCGGGCGCGGCCGGGGATGTGGACCTTCTTCTTCTGGAGGTCATTCTCCATCTTGCGGCGGATGGCCTGGACATGCAAGTCAGCGGGCATTCCTCTCGCGGTGACTTCCATCTTGACCGCTTTCTTTTTGTTGGACACGCAGGTAGCATAACTCTCATTCCCGAGAGGCGAGCAGTGTTGCTCCCACAAGGCGGGAAGTGTTGGTCAACAGCCCGTACAAGGGGCCAAAGGACAACCCCTCGCCCCGCGCAGGGGCAGACGCATGGCTCCTGACACGCACAGGCGGAGAACCCAGCGATCAAGCTTTTGACATAAAGGGACTCTGCACGTACCTCATCCCGCTTGCTCTGCTTCTGTCTGCTGGCACTCATGGTGGAACCCCCGACCTCGCTGGCTGGCGGCGGATGCGGACTATGCGGAGGATGGTTGTTCACGTTCTGATCGTGGACGGGGCGGGGGATAGCGGAGGAGGAGGAGGCCGAAGGGCTGAAGCTCGGAATGGCTCCACGTGTTGAGGCGCGGCTGGGAGTGCCTCGGAGTGTGTTTCCTGGATGGTTTGACATTGCATAAACTGCGCTGGCAGCCTGCAAGAATCAGGTGGAGATCCTGGTTGAGGCTAGCTGGAGGGGAGGAGAGGGGTTGGTTGGTCAAGGGCGCAAAAAGGAGGGTGAGAAAAAAAAAAAAAAAGGTTATCGGTAGGGTGGACGAGTGGGTGTCGAGCGATACGACGTAGGTGCGTCCTGTCGGGCAAAAGCGGAGAGGCCAAGGGCGATCGAGGGCGGTGTAGAAAACGGGGGACGGACTTGCTGCCAGCTGTGCGTGCGTGGTACTTTCGAATCGCGGGACTCTTTGATTGTCGAGATCCCTGGCGCACCAACAGGCGCGCGCAATTGACTAGACGCCGGTTAGGCCACAATTACCGCAAATCACAACCTCAGGCCGTCGGTAGCACAACTTTGTTGTGCACTGTTGACCCGGAGATGCACGGACCATGGACAATCTCTTCGCAATCCCCGCCGCACGTGCTGCCCGGAAAATATTCGGGGTTTAGGCACGCGTCAAGACCCCTGCATCGCGCGATGTAAAGGCAGTGCCGTGCTCCGCGACTCCACGTCACCAACACGGATGACCCCTTCGAGAGGGCATATACAGATAGAGTGCAGGTAGTAGCCGATGCGGAGAAATTGATATACCCTCGCACATTTCCAACTCCTTTGTAAGCTTGATCGCGCCTCAAGGTAATGGGGTCGCCTTCAGACCCCCCTCCGGTCGTCGCTGTTGACCGACAGTCCTTCTCGCGGGCTCTTTATAAAATGGCCCCACCCCGGGCTCCCTGGCGGGCTCGATACTGGCATACATCGGTGCCGGCTTTGACCACGTGTAGAAGCATCTGTCCCTCCCTCGCAGTGGCAGCTCCGAACTGCAGCCAGCCAAGATGCGCCTCTCGGACCTGATCGCTCTCGCACCTCCCCTGGCCGCTCTGGCCTCGGCACAGGACAGTAGTGGGAAGCGACCCAATATCGTCCTCATTATGACCGACGACCAGGATCAGCTGCTTGGCTCGACTGCCAACCAGCCCGTCCTTCAGAGGGAGATGATGCAAAAGGGCACCGAGTTCACAAATCACTTCACCACCACGGCGATCTGCTGCCCCAGTCGAGCCTCACTCCTCCGGGGCCAGATGGCTCACAATACCAACATCACTCATGTGGCCGCACCCGGGTAGGCAAGCTATAGCATCCTGCTATATCTTGTGTAATTGTCCGCCAGATCAACCAACCCAAATCGCTCGAGTGTTAGGCTTACATATATGAACACTACTACAAAGAGGAAACTATGACAAGTTCACCTCTGCGGGACTCGACGAGGACTATCTCCCTCAGTGGCTTAAAAAGGCCGGGTACCGTGTAGAGTGTATGCCATTCATATCCATACTGCTACTCTTGCTTTTCCGTTCTTTCCCATGCCAGCTGACACCCGACTAGACCTTGGCAAACTACTCAATGGCTACGACGTGGCCAATTACAACAAGCCCGCGCCCAAAGGATGGGATTTCATCAACAGCCTGACGGATCCCTATACTCAAAGCTTCAACTTCCAGATCATGTCCGAGAATGGCGCGCGGCCCCGCCTATACCAGGGCTTCCACCAGAGCGACATCATCAGAGCACAGTCGTAAGCACAACCGCCCCTGCTTCCGCCAGGTTACATCTAGTGGGCCGCCCTAACGCTGTCTCAGCATAAACCGTCTGGAGTACCTTACCGGGCAAGAGCAGCCCTTCTTCATCACCATTGCTCCTACTTCACCTCACGAGCAATATGATTACTTCGCCCCGGTGCCGCTAACCCGGCACAAAGGCATGTTCGCCAACGTGTCGGCGCCGCGCCACCCGAACTGGAACCCACCCGACTCGGTTCAGAAGCAGAAGTCCACCTACCTGAAGAATCTCCCGCCTCTCTCCCAGGAGTGGATTGACTTTGGCGACTTTCTGTACCAGCAGCGGCTCGAGGCTCTCCAAGGCATTGACGAGATTGTTGAGGATGTCCTCTCGACTCTGGAGGCTAAGGGCGTTCTCGATAACACCTATGGTATGTGCTCAGTGCCAAGAGCCAGCAGGGACGAGCTGTCTCACGTCCCTGCCAGAGACGGATCATTTATATGTGCGGGATCAGAAGGGGGCAAATGGGAACCGATCAACAAACGACTAACAAGATCTCACATTCCGCACCCAGTCATCTACACCACCGACAACGGATGGCATATTGGTCTGCACCGTGCGGCTGCTGGAAAGTCGCTCCCCTACGCTGACGACACCAACCTGCCCTTTGTCGTGCGCGGCCCCAAAATACCCCAGGGCGTCAAATCGAAGCTCCCATCCACGCACATCGACCTCGTGCCTACCCTGCTCGACATCGCTGGCGTCGCCGAGGCCGACCTGCCGCCGCAACTCGACGGCCGCAGCCTCTTACCCCAGTGGCAGCAACCGAATCAAAGCTACGACGGGTGCGGCACGGGTGTTGGCCGTGACATTTTGAATGTCGAGTTTTGGGGTAGTGGCCTTGTTGAGGCGCCACCTCCTGGCGGTAACTCCCTTACGGGGAATGCCAACAACTCGTACAAGTCGCTTCGTCTTGTGGGTGAGGACCACTCGTGGCTTCTCATCAAGTGGTGCACCAACGAGGTGGAGCTGTACAACACGCGCGACGACCCCTACGAGCTCACCAACCTAGCGCTGGGCGCCAGCGGCACCGACGGCGGCGCTGCCATCACCAACCCTGACGTGAAGCGCGTGCTTACACGGCTCAACGCCATTCTGCTGGTGACCAAGTCCTGCACGCTGGGGACTTGCCGCGACCCCTGGACCGTGCTCCAGCCGCCGACGGCTGCCTCGCCCGTTACGTCACTAAAGCAAGCGCTCGACCCGTCGCATGACGCCTTCTACTCGGGCCTGCCCGAGGTCAAGTTTGGGAAGTGCATGATGTACCAACATGTTGCCAACGAGGAGCCTTACTATCCGCGGGGCGCCGCCGAGGCCATAACCCAATTCCGGAAGCCGACGGACAACTACGTCTCGCGCCGAACGACCAAGAAGTTGGTCCAGGATCTTAGCGTCTTCTACGGCGGCCCCGAGCAGCGTCACGCCTCTTGGGCCGAGATCGCGCGCGCGTCGAGGGAGCTGACGGACGAGGAGCTGGACCAGCATATAGAAAAGCGTGACTTTGCTGAGATTCCTGTCCTCGAGTGGTGGGACTGATCCGCGTTTGTGTCGCAGTTGTATCGGTGGGGGCTTCAGATACTATAATGTCACGGGTCCTCACCCTTTTTCACCCGAACACTTCCCATACAGTATACCTATTATTTTTCCTTGCAAAGCGAGACGGGTAAATTCCGAGGATGTAACGTCAGCGGCCATGCAAGGGTGTACTATGTACGTGCAGATGACAGTCAAGGAGGGCGATACTTGTGACCAGGCGGGCTGCGGTTCCTTTACCCAGATGGTCATGCTTGGCGGCGGGTTGGGGCAATTTCTAGGCTCAAGGCTTGTTCCAAACAAGGCACACATGCATAATCAAATTGATCCAAACGGCCGAGTCATCCTTCTGGGTACGACGACTGGACTGTGAAAAGTTCCTCACAATGCACTTAATAGTGGCTGTATCTTTTAAAATACGCCTGATTGGACTCATCACGTTAGGCACCTTGGAAGGACCTAGTGGCAGGGGTAGGTGTCCATTTTTTTGCGGGGCCGCGCCGCCGAACGGGCTCTGTGCAGTTCCCAGAATCCTTGACAGTCCCATAAAGTCCCGCGCCTTCCGAGGCCGGCCACTGGAGAGACTGGCCCCTCTTCTCATTTGGGACCGGCCTTCATTCTGATATCGCACGCGCACCGGGGCTACATAATTCAGCATTTCGACAATTTTTGTAGAGTTTTCCCGCCTCGTCCCTTGAAATGGCCACAACAAGGTAGTACCGCATGAAGCCTCCAAGTCATCAATGCGATCAATACGCGAGACACTCGTGATTGCAATCTGGTATGTAACCAGCTGAGGCCGGGCCAGTTGAGGAAGACTACCCATCGGTTTTCTCCGTGACCTCGCGAAAGACGGAAAAAGGTTGGGCAGCCTTCGACTCGGCCGAGCAGACGTCCCAGAGTCTTGCCGGAGCCTGGAAGTGTGCACAGGGAGCCCTTGTAGATCCTGCAGGGCTGTATTGCTTTTACGGCTGGGGGCGGCACGTACCTACTATATGAAAGGATGAGGAAATGCTGCAGTAATACCAATGTTTTACTTTTTACTCCCGTGCTCTTCTGTGAGCCCGACACACACTCACTACCTAGCTTTCCCAGGGCTTCACTTCAAACTCGCTCAGGAAAATGCACACCTAAACTTTAGCCATCGCCTTCGCAGTGCGGCACGTATTCGCGCTGCCGCTCACAGCCGACGATCCTGCAGCAGCGACGACGCCCTCGACGACCATGTACACGCTTCCCGCTTCCCAACAACGATCCCAACCAGGAACAACGCAAGGCCGGTGTGGCATGGAAAAGGAAGAGCTTCGTCTATGGGCCTTCCATTCTCGGCAACACTACCTTTTACCCCACCAGGCCGCTGGCGCAGAACATGTCGTTGGGCAACGAGGAGCTTTGGCGCCTAGACTCCCTGGACCAGGTAGTAATAGTGGAACGCGAACAAAATATGACGCTTGAAGCCATCATGAAGGTAAGTGTTGGTCAATTTTTTTTTTTTTCATTCTACTTCTTCCTCTACCCCTGCATCCGGACTGACAGCATGTCTCATTTGGGCTACAGCATGGTGGTATCAAGACTGTTGACGACTTCGCACTCCACTACGACGGACAATGGAAGGAGTCGGTCCCGGGGGGCATAGACAACGGCATGATAAGTAACTACACCTCGGACCTTCTCTTCGCCATGGAGCGGCTGTCCAACAACCCTTACGTGCTCAAGCGCCTCCACCCAACAAAAGACAAGCTACCGTTCAGAATCGACGGCGAGGTTGTGAAGAAGCTGACGGACACCACGCTCGAGGTGCTCCACGAGGGCGGCCGCTTGTTCGTCGCGGACCACAGCAACCAGAAGAAGTACAAGACCCAGGCGGGACGGTACTAGACGGCTTGCACGGGGCTCTTCTACCCGGACGCGTAGTCTAACCAGATCCTGCCGCTGGCGATCAAGACAAACGTGGGGGCGGACCTGAATTACACGCCACTTGACGACAAGAACGACTGGCTCCTGGCCAAGATGTTTCTTCAACTACAACGACCTGTTCCAATCCCAGATGTCCCACGTGCTCTTCCACGTTGGCTCAGAGATCATCCACCGGTCGGCCTTCCGGAGTTTCAGCGACGGCCACCCGGTCATGGCCGTGATCGACCGCCCCTTGCACCAGTGCTACGGCATCCGGCCGGTGGGCTTGGCCTACCTTTTCAACACGGGCGGGTTTTTTGAGCAAACCTTCGGCCTCTCCGCCTCCGAGACCGTTGACTACCCAACGGCCCTATACCAGCGGGGCGCCGGTGCGTGGCGAGCCAGCTACGTGGAGAACGACCTGCGGAGCCGGGGCTGATCGGAAACGACAGCGGCCCGGCGCTGCCCTTCCACACGGTCGCGCTGTACGCGCCAATCCCGACGACCAAGCTCGCCGCCGCCACGAGCGCTGACCTGCTGAAGTGGCTGCCCAACGAGCACAATGCGATGGAGCAGGTCGGGCTGCTCGCGCGCTTCAACCGAGCCGAGGTCGGAAAGAACAAGGAGAGGGTGTTCGACACCTTCTCGACGCTCGAGCTGCTGGCCCGCAATGGCCCGGCGTTTGCGGTGGCCAACGCGAAGTACGTCGAGGTGATGATCGAGATCAGCAGGGAGACTTCGAGCAGAGGGCTCGACAGCCAGGGCCTCAGCCACGGTATGCCGTTTGTCTGGACCGCGTTGGATCCCAACCTGAACCCTTTTTTCCTGAGCGTCTAGGGCCGCCTGGCCAAAGCTGGGTCGATTTGTGGATTAGGTGGGAAAAAGTTGGTCGACGACGGCGACATGGGGCAGCAGATGCGGTTCATATTGAGCAGGGATGGATATCTGAGATGCATTTACAGTACCTGCCTAGGTTAGGTAGGTAGATATCTTTGTACCTGGTACTAACCTGAGGTAAATCCCAATTAAGAGAGCGTGCAGGGGAGACTACCCGAGGGAAACTCTGCAATGGAAAATGGCTAGTCAGCAGTTCCACATTCCCCAGAATCACAGCAACCGGAACTTTACAGCACGTTCCTCGCCTTCGTATTGCTGGCCTGGTTGCTTCCATCCACGTGCGTGCCTGGCAATACAACATGTGGCGACCCTGGCGACGGCAAACAGGGAGACTGTGCAATGACAGATGATAAATAATGAATGATAAGGGACTCTAGATTCAAGCTCGAGGCTAGGGAGGTTACCTAGGTGCGTATGTAAAAAAGGATGTGTCTCGCCCGCATGAGATAGGGCGCCGAGGCTGATGTCTGCTTTTCTAGATGAAGTCAATGAACTTGGTATAAAATGTCTCTCCCTGTCGTCCATGTATGTCGAACAAAAGTAAAATTTACCCAAGCATTGAATCCAATCGTGCCAGAACGATCTAAGGCCCGGCTGTTTTTAGGTAGCTAGGTAGGGTTGACTGAGGCACCCGCACGCGATTTATGTTTTGTGCCTGGTTGGATCTGCAGGTCGGCATTTACTGTTATGTATAGATGTTCCCTAGAACGACCTAATTCCTCGGGACCCGAGGCAGCGAACACAAGAGCAGGGGAGCATTTGGAAGGAGCTTATTGAGTCGCGGGCAGAAAACAGCCGCCGCCGCCGCCGCCACTGCCGCCAAAAAAGAACCGAGGCGACGGAAGATGTGGCATCGATCCACGATGTGACAGCTCAGCAGATGGATAATGGCCCGATGGGACGGCTTGTCGCCTCCATTGTGCTGCCAAATGAGGAAGCACAAGGCGTGGCAAGGCCGGGGAAGGCCAGGGGACGGCGCATGCACACTCAATTGATTGCATGCAGCGTAAAGTGCTTGCTGCCCCGGCAGCCAGACCCGCCTGTTGGCCAGGCCCAAACCAGACATTTAACTTACCAGGCAACTTGCCCAAACGAGCCATGTCTGTGCGCCAGCGCTCCTTCGGGTTTCCCAGCGATGGAGGCCCCGGCCGCCCAGGGATCCAATCTGGACCTAATGTTTCGAGGACGGTAGGGGTGCAGGGGGTGTGTGTGGGCCGAGCGTGGGCGGCCTGTTAGCGCGCGACCGGGCACCCACCACCGTCGCTTGCCACTGGTGCGGAAGGTGCAGGGGTGCGTTCCTCTGGCAACCGCGTCCGACGTCAACAAGGAAGGTGCGGGCATCACCAGCAAGGGAGCGAACATGCCAAAACTGCGAGCCGCCGCTGCTGCAGGTCGCAACTCAGGATTCCCACTTTCCTGTACACCTCCATTTTTTTTTCCCTCCCTTACTACACCAGGGAACAAGCGTACGCTCTTTGGACTTTGCGCGCCAGAGAGGAGAAAACAACCGAGAACCAACCACCCTCCCTTGTCGTTGAGCCAATCTAGCTTTGCTGGGCAGCTAGATTAGAAGGCATTCCCGTCATCCTCTGCCTCGGAGAAGAGGCACACCCCCAAACAACCCCTTGGGCTGTCGCAACGTCGTTGGCCACGACTGAGCACAACCACAAGATCCCGCTTGCCCGGCCGCTTGGCTTGCGCTGCGTGAGGTAAGAGATAGGGAGACGGAGGGAGACAGCTCTGGGAAAGGAGACAAAAAGACGACTGGCAGAGAGCTTGCATGTACTGACCTCCCCCGCTTGGCCTGGCCTCCAGTCTCGGAACCCATTGAGAAAGGTTCGCTTCATTGCGACACTTTGACCGACAACGACAACCACCCCTTCCGAACTCGACTTGCATTCCCAAAATGCTGTCCAATCCGCCACTATCACATCTTCATCCGCGCCACAGGCAACACCGGCGACAGAACTCGACGCCTACGGCATTCGAAGCGGTGAAGATCCCGAACCTGCCCAACATCCAGCGACGGCAGCCAGTGTCCCATCGGCGAGGCCTCAGCCTCGACACTCGGCAACATCATATCCGTCAGCTCCAGCAACACCAACACCGCCAGCAACAGCAACCAACAACCATCGAAAACAGGCAGGACTTCGCGACAACGACTACAACGGTAAGTAGCTCGACGACCACTAACCACACAGGATTACCAACGACACCACAGCATCACGTATTGCGAGAAGCGCAGCAGCAACGCATAATAGCACGCCCAGGCCCTGGCCCGGCCTACACCAACCTGGCGAGCGACGAGGCCTTCCTGATCTCGCCGCACCCGACGCCACAGCACAACCACCATCAGTTTGATCCCGCCCAATGTGGCATGCAGACTGGCCCCCAGTTCGGGAGCAATGACCCCGCCCGGATCAGCCTCCTGATGAGGCGGAATCAGGCCGGCTTCAACGCCAACACTCGAGCCGCAATGACCCTGAACACCGATTTCGACATATTCGAGCCCACTCCTGACAGTGCCCTGTCCACTCCCGGCTTCATGAACTACCAAAACAGCCCTGCCCTCTCGCAGCAGGGCTGGACCTCGGAGGGAGATACGTCCAGCACCCGTCGGACTACCCGAAGGATCAGCAACGGCATCATGGACCGCGTCAACAAGTTTGAGACTCTGGGAAGTGTCGACGGAGGATCGAGGCCGGCCACACCCCCTACGCAGAACGTAGCAGGTACGTAGTGCCCGTCGGACCTTTTCTGGCACATTCGCCGGCATCTGGCTCTCAGTGTCCCTCTCCTATCGTCGATTTATGGCTGACCAGACCCCCAAGGTTACTTTCCCCCGACGCCGATAGAGACCCCGTGTGAAAGAATGGTGAAGCATCAGCCCCGGCCGACACGCTTCTCGGAGGGGTATGACGAGTCGATGGAGGACACAATCAAGCCGCGCAACCGCTCAAAACGGGCCTCGGGTGTCTTTCAGGAGCTCAGGCAGCAGGCCGAGACGATGGCGACCAGCCAGCAGCGCACCAGCGCCATGGCCATGCCGCTGCAGTCTCCGGACTTTATGAACCTGGGGAACATGAGCGACGAGTTTGGAAAGATCGAGACGGGCATGAGCACCATGCACGGCACCGCCAACGCCACTCCTGACCTGTCCCACCACTCAACCCCGGTGACCCCGTACGTGAACTCGTTTGGAAACGATTTCCAGGCGACCAACTTTGACTCGCAGGCAACCATGATGATGTTCCATCCAAATGTCAGCCTCGCGCCGAGCAGCGGCAGCGCATCCGCGTCCCGCAGGGAGTCTCCCCATCGCCGCACCGAGTCTATTGCCAGCATCGCCAGCGCCGCCAGCATCTCGAGCCTTAACATCGACGAGACCAAGACGGAGACGGGTGTGACGCTCGACGATATCTCGGCCCACATCGAGGGCCCCGATCCCGCAGACGGCAAGTGGACTTGCATCTTTGAGGATTGTGGCAAGAAGTTCGGCCGCAAAGAAAACATCAAGTCGCACGTGCAGACGCATCTCAACGACCGCCAGTACCAATGCCCAACCTGCAAGAAGTGCTTCGTGCGTCAACATGACCTGAAGCGCCACGCCAAAATCCACACAGGCGTCAAGCCGTACCCGTGTGACTGTGGCAACAGTTTCGCTCGGCACGATGCGCTGACGCGCCACCGCCAGCGTGGAATGTGTATCGGTGCCTTTGACGGCATTGTGCGCAAGGTCGTTAAGCGTGGTAGGCCAAAGAAGCACCGACCCGAGATGGATGCGAGACTCGACAAGTCTGCTCGCACCCGCGCAAAGAACAAGGACTCGTCCAACGGCTCCCACTCGCCCTCAGAGGCGTCTCACGGCGGATACACGGACAGCTCGGTCCCCAGCTCGCCGTCCCACCATGATGATGGGTTCGACGACATGCTCGACGACCAGCCATTCCACGACCTGATGGAAAACGTGCCTATGTCCTCCGAGCCTCAGCAGCAGCAGAAGAAGCAAGAAACTCAGCCGGCAGCGTCCATGTCGACCCAATCATCGGCCCCGACAACTACGACCGTGAACGGCCACTTGCTTGCGAGCGCTCCCTCGACCGCGCCCATGGGTTTAATCGGCAACACCGGAGTCATGCCCACGCTCTCGCCCGCGGCGGTGACCACCGCAGCCGACATGGCCGGCATGGTTACCATGGTGGCCGATGCCTCAGCACCAACCTCGTCGCCTGCAGCCCTGTCGGACTACTCGCATGCATCGCACCTCACTGGAAACGGTGGAGACCAGACACTGTTGGACCCGTTCGACACGTCTCTCGACGACAGCGGACTGGGTGGCGACCTTGGTCTGCCCCAGCAGCAAACCGCGCCTCCCCAATCGCCCGCCAAGAGCGTGGCCTCGCACTACACTCACAACCAGCCGGGCACGCCGCCTGAGCTGTCGGCGTCGAGCTCGCCCCCGCCCAGCTCCGCCGTTGCGGGCGCTGATCGTTTCTTCTCCTCCCACCTCATGGGAGGAAACGGAGATGCGATTGGCTGCGCCGGAACGGACATGGGAGTTCTGGGTGGTGGCATGTGTGCTCCACCGACGGTGACGACGTCTGCCACGAGCGTTGCGGGTGTGTCGATGGCCGAGGACATGGACTTGTACCAGGCTCTGGGCGCGGGAGGCGAGGATCTCGTTGGCGGGCTCGACGGCCTGGGCGGTCTCGGCTCGTACGGCGCGCTGGGTGGACTCGTCGGCGGCATGCCCTCCAAATTTGATGAGGAGTATGGCATGTTCACCAACGATGACGTGTCCAGCTACTTCGGTCCTTGAGGTCCTAGGAGACTTTGTCTCTCGAGTGTTGCGTCCCAGACATTCTGGCGTGTTTTGTTTCCCCGTGGTGCAGCGTCTAGTACTTGAGGCGCCGTAATGATGACGAAGCTGTTCCATTGTACCTCTTGAGGGTTTCTTTCTCGTTGTTTCTGACGAGGATATCTGGCTAGAGGGGCGATGGCTTTGTAATAATCTTGGGTGGAAATCGGGTTGTTAGAAGTGGCTGCTCATGCTTTTTTTGCCCACACTGTCTTGTCGGGTTGCGAGGAACTTGTATACTAGATTGTCATTTTTGCGCTTTGGATTTTTTTTTTTTTTTGCATTACGTATGGTTGGCTGGGCAAACCTTGCCGGCGAGCTTCCATGCGATGCATCTCTTTTTTTTCATCTTCTTTTCTTTCAGAAGAGAGAGTTGGAGGAAGTGGGAGATGGAGAAGGGGGCAACTGGATCACGGAGCGTCTGGAGTTTGTGCTTTGGTTGATTGTCAAATGAATGACTTTCTGTCATCCCGTCCCCGGACGTCTCTAATTTTTCCCCTCGCGTTCCTGGGCTTTTTATTTCGGAATCTTGTAGCGAACTTGAGTTGGATGGAGGGCGGGCGAGAAAATAGGTGCTAAAAAAATAAAGATCTGTAATTGTTGGCGCAAGAAGAGGCATAATGCGCGCCTTGCCGATGCGATATGTGTGGTGAAATGTGGATGGGTGGTGCCTCCAAACAGATGCACATGGAAGTTCTTCTAGACGATTCGTCGTAGATGGACCATTGCGCGGCAGTGCGGGTGCATAGTAAAACACACTTTTCGTCGCGTCCAGAGCTGGAGCTGCGCGTCCAAATGGACCCCACTTTGGTCGCCCCGCCAAAGCTACCAGCCTACCAGGTACGTCACTCTACGCGATGCTGGTGCCTGATAACGCAGTGAGACGCACCTGGAAGCATCGTTCATTGGCACCTGAGGCCGGCAACATGGAGTGAGGCCGAGCCTCATCAACCGTGCTTTTGCCACATCCAAACGACCCAACTCGATCGCTTTCCCGCACAACTAGGAGTAGACACCGATCTCTCTTTGCTACCCTTGGCTCCACGCGCCTCGCCCTTCCTGCGGTCCAGCCCTATCCCGCCTGCCATCTGCTGAAGTACCATTTCTCAACGAGACTTTGACATTTTGAGGGCTTGCTGGATCTCCCCAGCTGACGGCCGCCATTTCTGACCCAGCCTGGCCAAGACGAGACGAAGAAGAAGGAAAAAAAAAGGCCCATCAAGACCACATCTGGCCCCGACACCACGCGTCGCTCATAGGTACTGAGGACATGATTTGAAGCATTTCGCCATGCTGACACCATGTATCACTCGGCCGGTGGCCTATATGTACGCTCTGGGCAACACCCCGGCCATCAACGTTGCCAGGGCTGTCCCTCCAGGCATCAATGCCGACATCTTGCTCCTCGGCTGCGGCGATATTCGCAACCTGCTGTACACGGCATACGCCGAGAAGGGAATGCCCCCGAGGAAGCTCGATGTTACCTGCTGTGATGTCGACGACTTTGTCATTGCCAGGAACGCCATCTTTCTCTCGTTCCTTGTCGACGACATCCGACCCAGTCTACTCCCGCAGCTGCGGAGCCTCTACTACGATCTCTTCGTCGACAGCACCGCCCTCGAGTTCCTCCGCCCGCAGCTACACAGACTGGCTGAGGCGGCGGGGTCGTGGGACGGCTGGCTGGGCGGCCCCTATGGCTCTGTGATCAAATTCGCCGATCGCGTCACCTTCAACATCTTCCGCCGCACTCTCTCGAAGCTATCCTATGCTGCCTCCACCGACGGCGTAGCCTCCTGTCTCAGCTTGTATCAGGCTAGCTTGAAGGCTAGCCGGTGCGAGATGCAGACACGCGTTGGCCCAGAGGGCTTTGTCATCACCGCACTGCGATCTGCTGCGCCTCTGTCGCTCCGTGTCGGCGACAAGCCCATCACGAGCGACCTTGCGGACTCCTACAGTAACTACTGGCACAAAGCCGTGCAAGTCATCGATCCTGTCCACTCTACGGAATTTGCAAACCCGCTCTTCTCCCAACCCATCGCTCGCGGCGAGTCTGTGTTGCATTATGGCACCGACCCGGTTCTCGGCTTCCATCTGGGCACAGCCTTTGCGCCACTTATGCCTGGGTCACCCATCAGGATGGATGTGGCCATGAGGCACGGCGCCTCCAAGTCCACCTGGGCAATGCAAGAACTATTCAGCGAATGGACCCAAGCCCTCCGGGAGACCATCAGCCAGGACCGGTTGGTCGTCAGGTTCGCGTCGACCGACGCTCTTGCCTTGTGCCACACGCTGCAATACTGCGCCGCCAAGTGTCCTGAGCGCCCTTCGGCCGGGGTCTATCGACGCCAACTCCGCGCCAAGGTCCTCGAACTTGACCAAGACCAGTACGGAGGGACAGCGAAAGGCGCTGTCGCGCCCATCATGTTTGACGCCATCGACACGTCGAACCTGGCAGACTCACTCGGCGCCCTCAACATCCTCTTCTCGGCGGGGCCGCTCCTTAAGCCCGCTCCTTGGGCTGCCCTGTCCACCGAGATGCTCACGAGTCCGGCGACGGACGAGCGTGAGGCCTTTGCCAAGCTCCTGCCAGGAGGCACGCTTGCCGTAGCCCATATGCTCGGCTTCACCGTCTCCGAGTACTGGACCAACCTGACCGCGACGGGCGCCGGGCTCGAGATCGTTGGCGCCCTGCTGAAGGGGACCGACGACGGTCCCGCGCGCATGTTCCCCAGTCGCATGACGTGGGTACCCGACGCACAGCTCTCGGGTCTCAAAAACACCGCGCCCAGCCGTCTGAAGCTGGACACCGACGCGGCCATTGGCATTATCTGGCGCGTGTATGCGGACATGTTCGAGGCAGAAAATGTCAAGGCCCTTTTACACTCCGACCCGTCCACGGTAAAGCAGGTCCTGCTGCGGAACGGCGGCATGCCGCAGTCGCACCGGGGGACCTTTGTGGCCCTCCTCAAGGCGCTCATGTCTACCGTCGATACAGACTGGGATGCTGTCAGCAGGGCTGTTCTCGACAAGATCTACGGCGACACGACGATTATCATGGGCAACAACTATGTCCAGGAGCTCGTCGCGCTCATGCACCTCCACGGTATCTACACAGAGCAGTGGTTGAGGAGCGAACTCAAGACAGATTCCTACCATTGTCCTGCAAGCTTTCAGAAGTGGAAGCACATCCCCGAGGTCATGGCCGTGACCCTAGTCGTGCCTCTCGAGGCGGTCAAAAAGATGTTCCCTGTCACCGACACCGGTCTACCTCCCGCCCTCTCGTTCCAAGTCACGCTCAAGTCTGGCCTGGGCGCTTGGGTTAATTATTTCGGCTGTGTGCACATGAGCCTCGGCACCGTCAAGGTGCAGGGTTCGCCGCAATCAGAGGACTGCAGCATCAGGGTCACGGAGGACAGGGATGGCTGGCACGGCAGCTCACCTGTTCTCGTGTCCTTCTACTGCCCGACGTCGGCGCTTCAGGTTGAGCCCACGGCGCTCATCAGCCTCGACGTGCAGCGGACGTTGCAGACCTTCCAGATGCCCAATGACGGTCCAGGGGACCCGAGCATGGTTTTCCAGACCAACCTCTGCGACAGCGCTGCCGTGCTCTTCTCCAAGTATCTGCCGGGACACTCGGCCCACCCGTCCGTCTCTACGTACAAGGAGCCCAATAACTCACAGCTCCCGGCATGCGATTCTCCGTTCAACAAATCCTTCAGTCTCTTCATAGACACCGAGACGGAAATAGCGGCTCTGACTGGACGTGTTGACATCACAGACGATGAGGGCAAGAAGCTTCTCGCGGAGAAAGCGCCTATACAGCTGCGGCAGACATCTCCCTTTATCATCGAAGTCGTCTTCGGAAGCGACAACTTGGTCTACCCGCTTCATTTCAGGCTGCCCATAGAGAAGAAGGGCTCCCGAACCAAGATCGCGAGGACTTCCGGCTATGTCGAGGTTATAGCACCGCTGGCCAACCCTACCGAGTCGGAGCATCTCCAGGGCTTCATGCATCCTATGGTGGTAGCCGCCCGAGCGAGCAATGAGGATGACGCTGTTACCATACCCTCCATTCTCTCGTCGACTCTTTCATACGTCAACCTGGACATGCTGCCCATCTTGCAGGTGGCAGCACCTGATAAGGAGCCGTTGAGGTGGCTTACAACCCTCACGTCGCACGCATTCAGCAACCGCGAGCGTCGGATCCGCGAGCAACTCCAGAGCAGCGATATTTCAGAGGCCTTGAAGCTCACACCTGCGGCGGCGGTCAGGACCAACTTCAAGGAGTCGCTCTTCAGCATCTACATGGTCGCCTCGGGCCTCCAGGGTGGCCAAACTGGCTTTTTCGCGCTCGAAAAGGCCGACGGTGGCGCCGGCAACGCAGGCGTGCAGATGTTGATTGTCGTTTCGGCCCTGCGCCTTGACTGTGCGAACGGCACCGTCATCGCGGACGCGGCGGTCCTTCCGCTGACGCGGTCCTTGATGGCGAGAGACTCGGACCTACGCGCCTTCCTCGCGCTCTCGCAGTCGTTCGAGATCTGCTACCTCAAGGTCGACGACGCCGAGCTGGCGCTCTGGCGGCACGCCCTGCCCGCCATGGCCGAGCGGTGCCGGACCTGGGAGCACGACGCGGAAAAGTGCGAGTACGGCGCCCAAGGCGCGTCACTGCCGCTGCCCGAGGAGGGCGGCGTCGGCGTTCCCGGCGGCAGCCCCGTCTTCTGCTCCTGTGGCCGCGGCCGCCTGCCCCCGGCCTTTGTGCCCTTACCACAATGGGAGGAGGCTGCCCGCCCGCACGCCACGCGTGTCGCCCTTGGCCTCGTCTTCGCGGCGCCGTTTGTCGAAGAGGTCATCGACCAGGTCGCGCTGGCCAACCTACGAACCATGCGGGACAGGCCTGGGGCGTCTCCTGCGCCTGGCCCCTCCACGACCACGACCGCGACCGCGGCCGCTGGCGTGCCTAGCGACGATGGCGGTGGCGGCAACTCGAAGAATATGAGCTCCGGCGATAGCGTCTTCTCGGCCCTGAGGCAGATGCGGCTGGCTTCGAACAAGTGCATGACGTGCGGCGCCCTGGAAGAGACGCCCTTGCCGACGTCGCCGTCTCCGCTCCCCGGCCCCGGCGTCGTCGAGCTTAGCAGGTGCAACGGCTGCAAGTGGGCCAAGTACTGTTCCCGGGACTGCCAGCGCAGGGACTGGAAGCACCACAAGAGCGAGTGTGTCGCCAACGCCAGCGAGGCTGCTGACTAAGTAAAACTGCGTATCTTTGTCTACGTCCAGAGCAGGTGACATTCTGGCCGCCATTAGTGTTGGTATTCTTTTTCTTGTTTCCTTTCTCTTGTGATTCTCGATTTTCTCTTTTCGCGCCTGTTTGTTGGTGGACTTGAGTAACATGCCACCGCCACGCGCGGACGCCACTTTTTGTTAGGATATACTGTTTGCTGGACACTGTACTCTCTATGACTGGTTGCTTAGGAAATGGGGGTATGCGGGATCAAAAGGGTCAGACAGCCGGAGAGCCGGTGAACCGGAGCGTATGTTCTATGATGACAAACAGGGCTGCGTGCTCTGCGCTTTTCCGTCCTGTACCTGATCGGAACTTATGGGGGATTCTTTATTCTAGGTCGAGTGTTTGATGATGTCGTTTCTTTTGTTTACCAAGTCGATAACAGACGACGTGGAGGATCAGTGCGGGCGGGGGGTTTAGGTAACATGCGCCAGGGATGACAGTCTATGATGACAATGAATGATGTTTCTCTCCTCTAATGCAGAGACACAAAACGAAGTGATAGCGAGAAGCCGTGACGCAGTCTCCGCAGATAAAATTGGCAATGTCTGAGATTGGGGTAGGTTTCTAACATCGTATTTGTTTTGTATTACCGGTATTCATCCCACCGTCACTGCGCCTCGTGCTCGCTTCGGCCGTTAGAGTATCTGACGGTATATGATAGACGAGGAACGCGAGAGCCACATCACAGGTTGAAGCGGCATCCCTACCGCTATGGCTTCGTCCTTGCGCTGGGAATCACTTTCACATCTATCCGCCATTTGGCACACGCACATCCATCACAATATGCTCGAAATATCAAAAGAAAAAATGTATCGACGCTCACCACCTCCCAGCCCCAACTCTCCGCCCCCCACAAACGCCAGACACGAGAGCCTGGACGAAATTTGCAGATGACAGAACGGCGGCGCGGCAGGGAGAGCAAATGGTCAATTCGCAAAAATATGCCAACCGAGCCCGTTTGCCCCCTCCCTTCACCCTCCAGATGGCGTCGACGTCAACCCTCCCTGTGAGCCTGCCCATTGCACATCATCCACTCACACACACCCGAGAGTGTGACGTGGAGAGAGGATGGTAGATTGTGCTGGTGCAGAGGGATGTAAAAAATGAGGTTGAACTTTTAATGTCCCGCTCGGAATACAGAGCTTGGTCAAGGATGAATCTCGCCTTGTGCTCCACCCGGCCGTGCGGACGAGACAAGGTCTCTTTGTAGTTGCTTGATAGCAAGAGGAAAGGAGTAGATTGGGTAGGGGAACGTTGAAGAAACGTTGAGAAAGTCACTCATGCAGAGACACGATGTAGAAAAATCACACCGTCAGTAAGCAAACGGCGGCGATGCCCTGTCCCAAGGGACTTGGTGCAAAACAGTCCTCTATTAGACGTCTGCCACCGCAAAACCCAACGTTTTCCACGGGGTATCATTCGGCGGTCCGCCGTGGTTGCTTCAACCTGTAAGTCTCGGGTTCGTCCTGTCGAGTTATCAGTAGGCGGTCAACCAAAAAACCCGCTGCTCTGCTTCCACATCTCCCACGTGGTCAGAGCAGATGCTAGCTTGTCTCGAAGAAAACGTTTGTGGCTCCGCCAACGCTGGCACCGAAGCCACCAAAGCCAGCGCCACCAGCTCCGCCCTCCATGTCATCGAGCGCCCGGTCGATCTCCATGATGTCGAGTATCTCCTCTTCCACGTTACGCTCGTTGGCGGCCTCCTCGTCATCCTCGACATTGGCCGCGTCCTCGAGCTGGTCGGTGAATCCAAACCCGGTGTCGCGCGGGCGGGCTCCCATCATGCTCTGTGTCAACGTCGGCTCGTCCGCGTCGTAGAGGCCCCGCGCAAACGCCGGAACACGATCTTGCGACCCGGACCCATTGTTTTCATCATCAAACGAGGGGATCCCCGGCCTCTTGCCAAAAAGGCTCTTCTTGCCTCGTGTGCTGGCTCGCATGCTCCCAAGACCCCGAAGACTCTGCGCGAGGACCGCCGCGCTCTGCGGCTGCATGGGGCCACCGGGGCGGGGGTGAGGGACGATCGCCGCCGGCGGCACGACGTCCTGTGCCGGCCCCAAAGCGCGTCGTCGTGCAGCACTGAGCTTCGCGTTTATGAAGCTGTGGCCAGCCGTGTCGTCGGCTGCGTCGCGCACGTTGACGACCCTACTCTCGCCACGTACAAGCACCTCGACGGGCAATCTCTCGTTGTCGCCGTGGGAAGAGTGGCCATTGAGGTGGTCCTCGGAGCCCGAGCGTCGCTGTTGTGGTTGCGTGCGAGGGATTGCGACCACGCCGCAGCAACGCTCGCCGAGCAGGCCAAGGCTGAGATCCGCCAAGCGAATCATACGCCCTGCAGCCTGGGTGCCGCCTCCCCTCTCGAAGATGTTGTTGCCTCCACCGCCGCTACGGCGAGCCTGAGCGTCCCAGAACCGGCCTACCGAGGGGACGACGGCTACAATGTGATCAGCGCCGCCCATCCAGAGGACAGCGCTCTCGTCGCCGTGACCGGATGACGGCCGTCCGGGCAGCTGGACGATGTCAATGCCGCCCCGGACGGCAGCAAGGCGCTCTGGCCCGGACCCAAGCGACATGGAGTGGGCCTCTCGCCTCGTGTGCGGAGTCATGGGGACCAGGTCGCCCGATGACTTTTGCGCGCCGGGATTGCGCAGAGGGCTGGTGCCTTCGAGATATCCCGAAACACTGAAGGTTGTCAGGGCAGCACCCCGGACGCCCGAGGTGGCCTTGCCGAAAAGGCCCCCCGACGATGGTGTCGAGCCCGCAACGCAAGGCCCAGCGCCATCAATGTCCCAGATGCCCCACTGGCCGTCGGCAAGCAGGGCCAGGATAGCCCGACCATGCGAGATCCAAGCGGCTGCGATGACAGGCTTTCTAGCCGTCGAGGATTCTTGTCCGCGGACGAATGGAGCGTAGAGGGAGAGAAGCCAGGATCCTTGGGATGGCAGCGGGCCGTCCGACTCATCCTGTGGCACTGAGGGGATCGAGTAGTCATAGATGCGCACGGCGTGCGGTGAATCCACAGCGAGCAGCTGTGTTATGCGCAAAGGGTTAAAGCAAAGACTCGTCAGCGGGTCGCGGAGGACCTGGGTTTGGAATGGCTCCAGTGGGCGTTCGCTCGCGGGTCGCTGGAGACCGACGGAGACGTCCCAGAGACGGAGCACACCAGTCCCTTGCCTCGAGTGTGCAGCGACGATAACCCGGGTGGTCTGCGAGCCCGAGCGGCCGGCAGCTTTGTTGTGGCCCTCCGGACCTGCGGCGGCCCGCTTTGCTAGAGTAATAGCCAGCGCATCGCTGTATTGGACCTGGCCGCCAAGCGGAACCAAAGTCTCACCAAAGATGCCCTTGCCGGCGGCGGCGCTGCGGAGGTCGCTTCTCAGCTCCGGACGGGACTTGCTCTCGTGCGAAGGGGGTGTGAGTGGCAGTGTGACGACAAAGACGTCGCCGTTGAGACATGTGACAGCAAACACCATGTGCCCCTCGAGTATCTCGGCACCGCCCCATGCTGCGTCCTCAGCAGCGCTGTGGGGGGAGGGCAGCACGGCAATGTGAAGCACACTAGTGCCCAGCGCCAGGTCGAGGGTCTGCACCGTGTCGGGGAACTGGTTGTCGCCCGAGGGGTCGGCATCTTCGAACTCGGGTTTGTCGACGAAGGGCTTGGTCGCGGCAGGCGGCTCCTCGTCGTCAGAGTCGATAATCATGACGGCGTCGTCGCCGCCACCATTCCTCTTGTCTCGGCTTGGTTGGTCGGCAACATCCTTCTTTGGCGGCTTGAGGCGTCTGCCACCGCGCCAGGCCAGCGTGATGCCGTTTTCATGGCCGTACACGACGATGGTAGCGCCTTGCGGGGACCGGACCGGATATGCCTTGACATCGTAAACGTGCCGGTTAAGGTTGTATCTGGGAACGTGGAGAATCGTTAGACATGCTGTGACACGAGGGCAAGCGTCCCCAAGAGTTGGTGATTATCATCTCACGTGTACTGGGTGTTTTGAGCCGTGCGCCTTATCCTGGGCGCCGAACTGGCGGCCATCATTCCCGAGCAGCAGTGAAGTGCGGCTGGCCGAGGAGAAAGTACAAAGCGAATTTTCTTCGGCGGGACAAGGGGCCGCGAGAGCCTTCTAACTTTGTCGCATTCCCGGGCTGTGGTCAAGAGCGGGGTGCTTTGGCTGCGGTTCGTGGTGGTTTGGACGTGCTTGCAGGTTACCGCAAAGGCAATTGCTCAATCGAGCTCAAAACGCGTTTGTCAATTGACACAGGCACAACGCGGTCAGGCACTTGATCCGTGCGCCTGACATCTCGAGATCACGTGGCTTGCGGATTTCGATTTTGGCAGATTACCGTTCTTGTCCATCACGTGTTGTTGGGCAGCACAAGCCACTGCGGTGGAATGTTCGCCGAACAGTGCTTGGCTGCTGACACCTCAGCCTCCCACCTGCAGGTAATCAATCAAACTTGATATTTTTGGGGTCAGCGCGTCAACACGAAGGTCGACTGCAACGTGCTCGAGTAAGCGCCGACCGTGCTTGGCACCATGTCTTTCCCTTTTCGGTTCAAAGCGTCCCAACGCAGAGCAGACGAGGGAGGCCCGTTCCCGATGTGAGAAGGGAGGTTGAGCCGGAATGCATAGGCTGGTATTGAGCATTTTCTGTTGTGCTTCCTATCCCGTCACGATTCTTTGATATCAGACATACACTATTTCGTCCAGCGGATCATTTAGCAAGCCAAGAGAAGCCGAATGGCGGATTACCGGGCCGTAGGGTTGCGTGCTCGAGCGAGACGCAGGGTCCAGTCCTCGGATGGGAGCACGGAACCCAGAACAGGAAGAACAGAGCTCGGCCCAGTTCGACGCCGCAAGTAGGAATGGAATAGCTTATCGCCGCCTTTCCCTGGTTTGAGTAACCCCTTGATTGTTTGCTGACCACAGCATGGCAACCTGCGAGGCAGCCGACGACGAGGCAGGATAACGACACCAGGACTTGCTCAGAAACCAGAAGGCAGTCAGCCTCACCTGTGACGTCGACCGGACAGCCAGCTGGATGTTAGCCTCTGTTTGCGTAGCACTAATCCCAAAACCCCCTCCAGCTAGATGGTGTCACGTTGGTGATGCTTGTTTCACAATCCAGGGCGGGCTTGGCGCGGGTGCAATTCAGGGGCGCTCGGGCATTCAATCAATAATTCGTCAGCACTGCCACCGCAAAGCGTGCGCCATGCTTTCGTGTCCATGTCTGCTCGCGGTATTGCTGCCATCCAATTGTGGATTTCGGATAGAGACAGTGTGGTTATCTCGATTCTTTTGGCTTTCTTTCTTTCTTTTTTTGCTTTTCATTCCTTTTTCAGATTAAAGTTTCCGTCCCTTTGCTGTTTATCTCACTTTTTAACTTGGTCCAAACATGGGATCCACTTCCGCTGGAACAGGAAAGGGATGACAGACGAACTCATCAGATGGTCGCAACAAATGATGACGCGCCAAACACAAAAAAATATCCAGAAAAAACAAATTGGCAGGAAGAGAAGGAAGCAGATTGATGTTTGTCGGTTGTCACTTTATCGGCTCATCAATCCTTTCGGGAACTTGACAGCAAATGTGCATGTTAGTGTGCAAGCTGGAGCACAATTCCATGGGCACGCTTGACCGACAGCAGCCAAGAGCAATGCATGCTCGCTAGCCCTGCAGCAGACCGAACCAGAACTCAGAATCCCCCTGAAAACCGCTTTTCGTGTTCCTGGCAGGTGCGACCACCAACCTCCAGGGAGGGGGGCTGGCCCGACTCAGGACAGCCAATCGAAATGCCAGAATCTGCCAGGGCCCTGCCAATCCCCTACCTCGTTTGGCTGCGCCGCCAGCAGCACCCCCGTTGCACTAATCTCCATCCGTACCGCGGATGCGCTGATCAGGTATCCGCGCGCCGCGCCATAGGTACCGCATCCGCCTTCTGCCGCTGACGGGTGACCTATCAAGCTGCGCTGGGAAGACATCTCGGCTGCGACAGGGGCAACCGTTGCCCGATTTACCCACCCGCCCGGCGCAATTTCCCTTCTTCCTGATTGTCCGCACTCCTGATCCACTGACACTGGACCCCAGACAGTTGGCGGCACAGTTCTCGCTCCCTCTTTCCCCTTTCCGCTCGGGCTGCCCTCTCCATTCTTCCCCTTCGACAAAACTGTTTTCGTTCCCCTCCCCAACCACCAGCACGAAACCACCGCGCCCGTCACTCGTTTGACAATTCCTCTCGTTTTGTTTCTCTTCCATCCGACCGTCGATTCTTCTAGTCGACATTCCACGCTCCCTCCTTTTCCACTTCATCCACGGGGCTGTTCCTGTCCCGCCGAGGTCAAGAGGAGGAATTTTTGCTTTCAATGTCCAGCCACTAAAGCGAGCCTCCAAAAGGGAGCACGCAGAATCGAGATCACGAAACGAACGCCGACTTCGAGCCACCAATACCCAATCCTCGGGCGGGCGACGTCAAGAACCCAAACCCGCAATCCTCAACAATATCGGCTGGTTCCCCACACTCCTCCCCCATTCCTTCTTCTTATCTCATTCACGCGCGATTGTCCTCGCCGTTCTCTTTGTCGAGGGACTCTCTTTCCCAATCTACCTTCCTTTGTCTACGTGTCACGGGACCCGGACCACGAGACGCCGCATCGGTCTCCGAACAAAGACGGCCATCGACCGTGGCAAACCCCGTTGGGCGTTTTTCTACCGACGACCAAGCCCACGGCGAGGCACCGTCTCTCTCGAGTCTGCTATTGCTCTGAGCATCTTCATCAGTCAACCGCCAACATGCAGTGCTTTACAATCGCCACCGCCGTCGTGGCACTCTTCGCAGGCGCCGTCGTCGCCGACCCTCCAACCCCAGGTCAGACCGAGAAAGGCCTCCAGCGGAAGCCGATGCGTCCGATTCCCTCGGACGCTACCGTTCAAGGATGCTTCAGCAGTGGCTTAGGGCTCAAGATGGTGAATCAGTCGGTCCAGTACAACACCATGGGCAAATGCGGCAAGGAAATCTGCAACGTCCTGGGATACAAGGTCGGCGCAAGCTACCAAGGCACACAATGTTGGTGTGGAAACCAATACCCGCCAGCATCATCGCTCGTCGACGATAAGCAGTGCAACATCCCGTGCCCCGGTTATGACTGGGATGCTTGTGCGTACCCTTTTATTCCCCAACTATGACTCGTAAGCTTTTGCTAACCGCTCCGCCGGGATACAGGTGGTGGACCGAGTGCCTTCACGGTATACAACACAGGTGTCGAGCTGTATGGCATTTCCAACGCTGCTGCTGAGGCATCAAGCACGACAACTACCTCCTCGCCCACAGCAAAGGCAACTCAATCCACGACCCAGCCTGCCACTGTTGAAACCACAAGTGCGCCGCCAAGCAGCAACAACAGCAGCGGCGGTGGCAACACAGCTG
Organism: Magnaporthiopsis rhizophila; assembly: GCA_003049465.1. Lineage (NCBI taxonomy): Eukaryota > Fungi > Ascomycota > Sordariomycetes > Magnaporthales > Magnaporthaceae > Magnaporthiopsis > Magnaporthiopsis rhizophila. The sequence goes on along the minus strand of PYSS01000030.1, from coordinate 184,992 downwards.
CAATTGCTGCAGGCGTTGTGATTGGCGTTCTGGCTCTAGCCGCTGCCGCGGGTGGCATATGGTTCGTGATGAGGCGTCGCCGCAACCGCGAAATCGAGGAAGAACATCGCCGTAACGCTGCGGTCAACGCGTTCATTCACGGCAACAAGCCTGGGAGCAGCGGCGGCGTGTCCATGACTGATTCTCGCATGGACCCCGTCATGGCTCAGAGGCGTATGAGCGACGGCAGCATCGCAGACAACCAAGACTACTCTCGCAGGATCCTCCGGGTACGTGTCATGCCCACGTCCTCATCCGGTCATGCCATTTTGACGCATGATCACTGACATCCTTTCGTTTCTCTCTAGGTCACCAACGCATGAGCAACTTCTCCCGATGACGACGAACGACAAAGTGTATTCTATTTCTCATCGGCATTATCGGCGTTTGGGACCCTTGTATTCAGAGCGACGAGCAGACCTGGCGACATTCGTCTCAGGAATCTTGCTTCGGCCTCTGGATCATGGAACTGCAAGATGATTGGCCATCAAGTCGGCATTTGGGCACCAAGGAAAGCCTTGAGGCTGGCATAGGCTCCCGTCTCTCCGTCTTCCTTTTACCGCCGTGGGTGGCTAGAGCCTATCCTCGTTGATATAGCCCAGCCGTGGCATTTTCTCCTATCCCCATTTGTCATTTCTCTCACGATCCAAAGCGCTTGGATGCGTGCTACATACGGCATTGCCTCTGTCCCAGTTCATTTCCCTTGGCTTTTTCTTTTTTTTTTTTTTAGCGCGCGTCGGACATGATTGGTCACCTAGCTGTCCGCCTCGGTCACCGGGGTTTACTCGTCGTCACCCGTCACTTGCGGACAACGGTGACGAAAGAACAAGACAATGTGTACATCATTTCCCTCCCTATCTGCGATATTGGTTCCCTCCTCGGGGCCGCAGGTGATGGTGTGACTACAAGGGCTCCATACCCTTTTCAGATTAGTGTCATTAGCTCGCGGCTTCGAAGGGTCCAAGTCAGGCAGGACATGGGAGCGCATGTGTATTAAGGGAGGTCCGTCTGACTGGGCTTCCTTTGCTGGCGTTTTTATCTCTTTTTTTTCCCTCGCATTTTATCATAAGTCAGTCAGTAATAGAGGATACCTAGCGATTCGGTGGATGAGAATTATAGAATTTGTACAACCTTAACACCACTTGGTTCCGGATTCTGGGCACCAACGTCAACCGTTGCATCATGACGAGGCGCTTGTATATATATCATCGAGTAGGCATATATTTGAAGGCTGGGCTTTCTGCTGGTCTGGTCCCCGTCGACCGAAGAAAACAGATGGGCAGGTGTATCTGCCCAGGTCAATCATCGCGACTCCATTCGGGGCTCCGGCCTTGCTTTAGAGAAGCCCAGTTCTTGTCTACACCGCCTTATTTTGTTTCTCCCTTTGTTTCCCTGTCTTTCTTAATAATTTTTTCTCTTTCGTCTACACAGGACCCATCCTCATCCTGCTATATCCTTCATTTTCTCACGTCGATTTTCACAATCGCCCTCTTCATCCGACCAGCAACGTGTATTTTATGTAGATTGATATTATTATTTCCTGCCTCCTTGCATGCTTGCTCTGGTAGTTTTGAGTCACCCGCGAGTTTGCAACACCGAGGACATTTTTGTGAAGCTAAATGTCCTAAATTGACATGAGTTTTAGTTACTTGCGCGCGTTGAAAACACCCGCGCAAGTGTGTGTGTGTGTGTGTATGATTCCGCCTCCTATTTCGTCCCGTAGGTAATTCCACATTTTGTTTCGTCTTCCCTGTGACGCCTTTCATCACTCTCAGTCATTGTTGCCCTTTTGCATACCAGTTAGGCATGCGGTGGTGAACGACTTATCCCATAACCGTTATCCCGTCGTCCGGTCCGGAAGAGCCTCGTGCAGTCATTCCGTGCTGGCCGTTGCATCCATCACTTTGGCCTGGATGTGATGTACATTTACTGGCGGTCTCCTCCTGAAGCAACAACGCGGCTCCCCAAGCAAAAGTGTTCCCGGAACGCGGCAATCACGTTTGGGGACCGCTTACCGCAAAGCAATCCAGCCCAACTGCCAGGTACACCTATTTAGTTGGGTGACCACGCCCGAAGATAACCGGCCACGTGCCATAGCGGGTAGACCCCTGAGCACCGGCCGCCCCTTTTTTATCCCGACCCCATGATGCCAGCGCCCCGGCACCCGGCGAGTGATGTTGTCTCTCCGCCGATTCATCATGGAGCAGCTGGGCAGCCCACAAGAGATTGCTTTCAAGTTCCGATTAGACCACCGACGGACTGCCACCATGTCCCGGCGAGGTATCTGGGTAGTTTGCTTTTAACATATCGTGCTGCGCCACCACCCCTACGCCTACGCCAAGGTTAGTGGATTACTGTCGCAGTCTTCATCTCGTGACTGTGGAGCTATTTCACCCGCGCCTCCCCGCAAACGGTTTTGCCATAAAAAGGTATCTATTGGAGAGCTCCTGGCGGGGGGTGGCAAAACTCTCGAATTAGCATCGGACCATCATTTCGATCAAGAAGCTGCGGGAGAAGTACGGTCAGGCGGTGGCAGTGGATCTGGCTGATGGACCTATCGCATACCAGGCTGAGTGAGACGGGCCGTGGTGCCTAGGTGCGCTCCGCAATGGTAGCCGGCCGATCACGTGGCATAGGCATCGCTGTGTGGTATGTACGGGAGATGGGGAGAGTCAGTCCTATTGCGATCCTCGGACCGGCTCCGCGAAGCCACACATGCAAGACGGATCATCCGGCTAGGACGCATAATGGATGCTGTCGGCACTTGGCTCAACTGCCATGATGTGGGCGTTGGGGGTTTCGCCTTGCGTGGGGGTGCGAAGGTAGTGAACGGCATGTTTATTTAGCGCCTCGATCGTGTAGCGCGACAGCGTCTTTTGCTCCCGTCCTATGGACCTGCAGCTGCCTCCGCCACGCCAAGAGCGCCCAGGACGGTGACGGCATCACAACGACAGATTGCCGCCTGCAGGGGCAGGAATCCTTTGGGCGCGCGACGGCTGTGTAACCCGCCGTCACTTCTCCGCTTCTGTGGGCCAGACGCCAGATCAATATGATACCATCAATGTAACTAAAAAAAAAAAAAAAAACCAGGGTGCGCGAAGTGACAAGGCAGACCCGGGAGATCCATTTACTGAGTCGGGAATCCAAATGCCTCAGCTCTCGATCGATGATCCATCCTGCTGTCGAAATTGTCAACTCGCTATCATGTTCGGCAGAGGGAAGACGAGATCTGGCGGAGCAATACTTGATCACTGTCGTTCTTTTTAGATACTGGAGTAGCAGCGTGACTAAGACCTCTCGTGTCACTCGGTAGGTACTGTTCCATTCAGAAACAACACAAAGTTCTGACGTGCGCAATTTTGGCCAAAGAACGGAAGCGCTGCCCGAGGTGGAAATTGTTGTGGCCCGCGGTGCAGTGGTCATCCCGACGCGCCTCCCCACAGCACAGCCGGCTTCCAGGCGGCAGGGGTCAGTGATTGGCGCACGGGTGGCCCTGCATTGCTTTGGCATTGCTCAGGTCCATCAAACCCCACTCCCCGTACCGTTGCGTTCCTTCCTGGCCCCCAGGACTGTGGCTCGATGCCTTCGTCTCGCTAGGATTGTTTTTTCGTTTCTATGGATGGATGGATGGATGGATGCTTCACAATTGATCACACCACACGTAACACAGCAGCACGGCAACAGCAAGCTCCGTTACTGCGGGAAATCGGCAACCAGGATGCGTCCAGGAGCGCGGGGGACCTGGGCTTCTCTTCTCTTCCTTCGAATCTTCGGCATGGCTCGCGGCCGTCGTGCCCTGCCTCTGTCACTGGGCATTGCAAAGCCACTCAACCGAGCCGCCTTCGCTAGAGCAGCCTGCAGAACAGCAGGTTTGGCCCCCAGATCCCGCTTTGCTGGATTGGGCGATTAGCGGCGGTCGACCTTAGCTGCCAGATCATTCCGGAATACCTACCCACAAGCCCCGGCCGGCACGCCTATTGCTCATTGGGCGCCGTATGGACCGCTTGGATCCCCTTCCTCATAACTCTCCACACCAATGCTTCCAGGATGGAATGGCCATGCGTCTCGCTTTGCGTGCTTTTGCCGTTGGTTGCTGGGCGCAAAAAAACAGCCCCGCCAGTTCTGAATGTTGTCCAGCCCAGCCAGCCCACGCCGAGTTGGATTCGAGGCTCGCGCCTACAGCCCAGCCCGGCCTAGCAAAGAGCTTCCCTCGGCTTGATCTCTGTGAAGGCCTACCCTACCTACTCCTGCCTCCATCTTGCCTTTTATCGCTTCGATGATCTGATGCTTGGCGCCTTAATCCTGTGTCAGCTTGAAATTGGCCCCCTTTTTTTTTTTTTTTTTCCTTCACTTTCCCTCACAGGGCGTGATGCCCAGAGGCATAAAGACAGGCTTGACGACGTCGAAATCATCAGAAGGGTTCTGGCCTTTTTGTCAGCTGGTGTAAGCGTCCAGGATTTCAGTTCGAGGACGCTAACCTCTATCGGTCTGTCAGAGAGTCAACGGGCCTGATGCGGCTTGAAAATTCCCAGCATTTCTCTCGCACCACAATCCACGAGGCCCACGCTAGACCCCGCGAGCGCCCTGCCTGTCGAGCCGGACCGAATGCCATGTCTGCGCTTCAAAACGTCAAGTTCGTGCCGCCAGGCGGGCATCGGGCATGCGCTAACTGCTCGATATCCAAAGCGCGGTGCATCACGCCCGAGGGCGCCACAAAGTGTGAGAGGTAGGCGCAGCCCATTGCCAGAGCCGACATGTTGTGTAGCACGTCTTCAAAGACGTGGTCATCTTACACAGGGCGGGAGATAAAGAGCAAGAAACAGGAAGGAGAAACGCGCATTGCAAAGATGCGTTTTTCTCTTGCCTTGTGGCCCCGGATCGAGAGACTTGGTGGCTGAACGGCTGCATGGGGCGCGTTGGCGGCCCGTGCCGTCTCCTATTTTTGACTCGACCTGCTTGGCTCCCGCTCTTCGCGTCTTTCTTTCCCTTTGAGGCGATTCGCCGTGCTGGCGACTGTGCTACCTAGGCTGGCCTCGCATATGCACATACATACCCCTTGGCAAGACAAGACATTGATTGCTGACGCAGACAATCCACCCACTACAGATGTGGGAGGCTGAACAAGCCCTGCTATCCCAAGGCGAAATCACAAAGAAGAAGGCGGCAGCACACGGAACCGCCCCAAGAGTGCGTGTCGTGACCAGCCGTGGCTTCTCTGACCATCTTTTGATTTTTTGCTGACCCTTTCAAACTGTCGGTGCTTCCAGTGCGGGGTCTGGATCGGGATCTAGCCGGGTCGCAGGTCCATCCCTGCCTACGCCGCCAGATGTGGTTCCTGCTCGAAAATCGAGCTCCGGCACTGTGAGGCGCTCCTCTGTGAGCGCCTCATCGGCCGATTCATCTGTAACATCACGTCGACAGAAGGGAGTGACAGCGGTGCTTCCACAGAATCCACAACGGTCAAGGCGATCGATTATGGATCTCGCTGCTACAGAGACTTGGCTGGTAGGGCAACAGGCCGAGACCCTGATGGCTGAGTTCATCCGGTACCGAGGCCGGTACTGCCTCGCCGTGGAGCTTCCGCGAGACGCCACGGTGGCAAGGATGCAAAAAGAGCACCCGCTCATCTTCCCAACCATGGTCATGGCGGCCAACTACTACGATCACGAAAGCCAACACCGCCTCTTCAACCGCCTCGTAACCTTCTTTGTCGACGAGATCACGCAGTCGGGAGAGAAGAGCCACAAGCTTCTGGCTGCTACCATCTGTTTGCTGGATTGGTGAGCTCCATGTCACGTCTTCTCAACAATTGGTCAAATGCCCGAAACAAGGAAGACAACCGCTGACTGACAATCTACCCATTTATGCTGGGAATAGTATGCATATAACCAAGCTTCCCAACCCCCAACAACTGGGCTTGATCCACCTCACCTTGACCATGTCGAGTGACCTCGGTCTGGAGAGGCCTCCACAGCCGCGTTCACCAACGGGAGCACGAGAAGACGCCGCCGCTGCTTCCGGGCCCTTTGGAACGGTCGGCACACAACCCAGGCCGACGCTGGAGAGCTGCAGGGCCCTAGCTGCGAGCTATCACACCATTTGTCTGTTTTTAATGTCGATGGGCCTTGGCCCCTCCCTGCACTGGCCACTACACTGGTCGCCGCACTTGACCGAGGCCATCTCCGAGCTTGAGCGCGCGGGCGGTGGCTGGTCTACGAACGACGGATATCTCGCCGCCATGACCAGGCTCTTGCAGATTATGGCGCAGGCGACCGAGGGGCATGTGGACCCAGACACCGAGGAACCGCTGCCCGTGGATCTAGGAGCTGCCGAGGCACAGATTGACGGGTTCTTCAGAAGCATGCCGCCAGAGTTTCACGAGGACGGTAAGTGCGGACAGACATGGGGTCCCACCTTGATACACGCCAGGGTGCAAATTTACCGCTCTAACACATATGCGTCACAGCAATGGCCATGGCCGAATACCACAATGTTAGGATTCTCCTTTACAAGCACAGCATCCCAGGCATATCGAACTCGCTGTTTGTCATGCCAAACATGGTGATACCTCAGCGCGAAGCTCAATACCGGTGTCTGACATCCATACGCGCCATATTCCGGCTATACTATTCCATACCGGACCGGAGGATCGTCCACCTTCCCGGCTGGTTTTGGGGCTTTCTTCAGAACACAAACGTAGCACTTGGCAGGCTAGCCGACCTGGCCGCGGCGGAGCAAGGACCCCGCGGGGGGTGGCCTCCAGACTTTGTGCGGAGCGCCCAGGATAACGATCGGCTGTGGAACTTTGAGGAACACACGGAAAATCTGGCGCGCCGACTCGAGGGCGTCAGGGCGGCCATGATGGCGACGGGCGAGGTTTCCAACAACGGCATGTTCGACCGCTGGGCGGCGCTCATCAGGGCCGCGCCGGGGCACGAGCCGTTCCAGCAGCCGCGAGCCGCCGAACCGGCGGTGGCCGAGCAGCCGCAGGTTTCCGTCGTTGAGAGCCAGCCGCAACAGCACTTCGCGGTCCTCGACGTTCCGCTGCCTCCTCAGGCGACCGGGCTTGGCGGCGAGCAGCAGCAGCAGCAGCAGCAGCAGCAGCAGCAGCAGCCTCAGGAGATCTTCCAGTTCGACCCAAACGCATGGGCCTCGGCGCCCAACGACTGGACCTGGTTCGACTGGGTCGAGACCACGCCGGTGCCGGTGTACATGCCACCCGATGAGCACCACCAACACAGCGACCCGAATTATCCAGGTAATAGCCACCCTGGGTGGTATGCGCCACCGCCTTCTTAGTATTAGTAATAGCAATATCTTTGTACATACCTGTTTTAGAGGGTGCTGGATAGGCTTGTGTATTCAGGCAACCTGCTCTGGTCAATTTCCGGACGCTAGCTAGGCGAGGTTCGCAATACGTTGCCGCAACCTGCTGCCACGGCGGACGGGTACTCAAAACGGCAAGATGATCAGCGCATCTTCGGTGGCGCACGTGATATGGGCCGTTTACGGCTTGTGGTACTGTCGTGCCTCGAATTTGATCCTCCATTGGCGGGGTCGGGCCGCGCTGAATGTTGCTCCCCACCAAAGCAGCCACAGCCGCATCTTGGCCTTGCGACATTGTGACCCCCTGGACGCCATGTCACACGCCACGAGACGTGATGCCAGTCACGACGGGTCACTTTGCAATCCAAGCATATATGTATTCACCTGCATTATATCTTAAACCTCCGCCGAGCTTCAGTCGGCGTGCCGTCAAGTCTCTGCTGTGCTGTCAGCTTCCTCTCAGCCTAGGTGGCCTCGAGCAAAAGGCTGGGTGAGCATCGCGGTCATCAGGAGACGGGACAAAAAAAAAACCCTTCTCAGACTGCAGAGACGCCTTATATAACCCCAGCACAACACTCTCCCCAGACCGCCGGATCATGCGACTCCTCAACGTGCGGAGCGGCGACCTCCACCAATTCAGTAGCGATGAGCAAGTCCCGCGATACGCTATAATATCACACACATGGGGATCAGAGGAGATCAGCCTGCGCGACTGGGAGACGCTAGACCGCGCCGCGCTCAAATCGAGGCAGGGATACTTCAAAATCAAGAGGGCGAGGATCCAGGCCATTGATGATGGCTTGGAATGGGTATGGGTTGATACGTGAGTTGTCTGCCCCCTCATCGCCAGTTCCCGTTTCTTGATATCGAAGCAAGGGTGAGAGCATCCCGGCTAGATATAACCCCCAATAAGCGCTTCCTAACAGAATTCGTCCTCCCCCTACGCCGGCAGATGCTGCATTGACAGGACCTCGCCGGCCGAGGTAGAAGAAGCCGTCAACTCCATGTTCCGATGGTACGGCCGCTCCAGCATCTGTTACGCCTACCTCGAAGACATTGCCCAGCCTGTCCTGGGCGCCAGCTTGTCGGACGCCATGCGCGTCAGCCGCTGGTTCACGCGCGGCTGGACGCTGCAGGAGCTGATCGCGCCGCCCGAGGTGGTGTTCTACTCGACGGGCTGGGAGGTCCTGGGCACCAAGACGGGCCTGGCTGCGACCGTGCTCGAGCCCCTCACGGGCGTGGACGTCGACGTGTTGCTCGGCAGGACGGACCCGACGGGCGGCGCCGTCAGCGCGAGCCGCCGCATGAGCTGGGCCGCGGGCCGCCGCACCTCGCGGCCCGAGGACGTGGCCTACTGCCTGCTGGGGCTCTTCGGCGCGCCCATGCCGCTGCTGTACGGCGAGGGCCGGGAGCGCGCGTTCCGCCGCCTGCAGGAGGCGGTGCTGCGCGAGAACCCGGCCGACCACACGCTCCTCGCGTGGGGCGACGCCGTCGTTGACCGCCGCTCCGACGTGGTGCCGCCGCGGGCGCTTGCGCACGAGGTCGAGACTTTTGCGTGGACCGAGGCCGACGCCGGCAGGCCGCTGCTCGGCCTCCTGGCCGACTCACCCGACCGGTTCCAGCACTCGGCCGACCTGGTGCCTATGACGGTCGCGGCCGAGCTGTACTACTTTGACAGCGAGGATGGAGGCAAGGCCGAAGACGGCTCCGGTGGTGGTGGTGGTGGCGGTGGCGGTAGCGGTGGCCGCAACGCGAAGCTGCCCGTTGTGTCCGCCGGCGGCGGCTTACGTGTGGAGTTGCCCATGCTTGACGATCCGGAGCCGGTGTTATATACGTGGCGAAACTACAAGATAACACAGATGCGTCGGGGCAGGCTGGCGGTGCTCTTCTGCCACCGCAAGGGGGACCCGTACGAGCAGTTCGCCATCCCGCTCACCTGCTCCGGCCCGGCTTCCTACGGCCGCACACGCGACCTGGTGGTCGGCAACTTCAACCAGTGCATATGGCAGGCGGCCGGCCGGCTGAGCGCCAGGGTCGTGGTGCGCCCGGACCAACAGCAGCGGCAGGACGGCAAGCCCGGCAACCTCGGCGGCGCTGCTCTGCCTGGCCCGGCGCTCAGCCACGGCGACCTCGTCGTCCGGCGCTGGGCGGTTGGAAACAGCGAGGAGCTGCTGATGGGAGAGTTCCGCGACGAGCGGTGTCACCGGCTGAGCATACGCGAGGGGATCCTGCGCGTGGGCGGCGGCGACCCGACGGGCGCGCTGCTGTGGAGCATCTCGGCGCTGACCGAGTCGGAGACGCTGTGCGTCTTTGTCAAGCGTCGCCGCCGGCCAGCGTCGGCGCAAGCAGCAGGCGACGACGGTGCCGCTCGCGACGACCAGAAGACAGCAGCCCTGGGCGCGACCACGGTCGAGATCTGGCCGCTGTCGCGCCAGATCGACCAGGAGACGGTGGACGAGGGCGGGACGACGTGGTTCCCGCACGGCGAGACCGAGGACGAGGTGCTCGCGCTCGCGGCGCGCGAGCCGCCCCTCTGCCACGTCTTTAAGCCGCCCTCGGACACGTGGATCGCACCCGCCGTCGGGTCAATCCTGACCATGGTGCTCGCACGCGTCGACAGGATTCCGCTGGGCGGCGGCGGCGGCGGCTGGGCCGACGTGGTCGATGTGGTCGGCCCTTACATGACCTCGCCGCTCGTGAACAACACTCCTCTGCCGCCCGGCTGGGAGACGACGCCTGCCGCGACCGAGATTGGAGGTGGCGGCGGCGGGGCTGGAGAGAGGCAGGGGACATACGGCAACTTCTAACTAGGAGAGCCGGGACTTTCCGAGCTATAACTGTGGCTTGGGTCTCAATCGCAAACTTTCTTGTTACAAAGTCTTTTTTTTTCTGGAACAGGGTCAATCCTTGGAGAGGTCTTGTTCATCCCGACTTTGCGTAGCGCTGACTGCAGTACATAATACGGTATATGGTATGTGCGTGCAAGGATAGGATAACAAGTGGTCACGGCAAGGGCTGGGCATTCAGGTGGGAGGGGTTCCTTGTGGTGTTAAGAGACCACATGGGTTCGCCCTGGTGTTTGAGTAGGTAAATAAATAAACAGGAAACTTGAGGGCATCACAAGACTAGCCGTGATGTCGTCGAGGCTCCGCTGTTGAGCAAGAAAAAGAAGACATCTTGCGGGGTTATCAAGGAGCGTATCAGAAATTTCCGGGGAGAGAACATGGAAAGCCATGGTAGGTGGTAAAGCGGGCGCGTCTAGTTCACCACGGAAGGACCTTGCCGTCATGGGAGACGAATCGTCCAGAGGTCTCGGGGCCGAGCTTGTCGATCTGCTCGACACACGCGCGGGCGCTGTCGTCGACGGTCATGGGCGGCTCGGGGAAGCCGATGGCGTCGGCGATTCCCTGGCCCATGGAGGTTTTGACCCAGCTAGAGTACATTACAAGTGAGTAGGGCGGATTGTCAGCAATGTAAAGACCCGGTCGGTAACATGAAAAACTTACCCAGGGTGCAGGGCCATGACGCTCAGCCCCCTCGGACCAAATTCGACGCCGATCTTGACGAGCAGCCAGTTGGCGGCGGCCTTGCTCATGCCGTACGCGGTGCTGGGGAACGACTCCTCCTGTTGGCCCGCGATGCTGCCGACGGAGCTCGTCATGTACACGAACTTGGGGCTGGTCCCGCCCGCAGAGGCCGCAGCACCGACCGAGAGCAGCGGCCAGGCGGCGCGGAAGAGCCGCAGCGGCCCCACGGCGTTGACGGCGAAGTCGTGGACGGCGTCGCGGGGTTCCGTGTCGAGCACGGCCTTGTACCCGGAGCTGCCGCCGGCGTTGGCGATGACGACGTCGACGCGCGAGACGCCGACGGCCGCGGCCAGGGCGGGCAGCCGGCTGGTGCCTGCATCGTGACCGTCGTCGTCCCTGCCGACGGCCGCGTCGAGGGGCAGCAGGTGCAGAGCGCTCCCGGGAGCGGCGGGGAGCGAGGGCAGCGTCGCCGAGGTCTCGGTGGTCGGGTCGCGGACGAGGGCCAGCACCGTGGTGGCGGGCCGCTGCAGAAGGAGGGCGACGATGCCGCGGCCGATGCCTGCGTGTAAAATATGGAGAGGTTTATCAGCTGCCAGGTGGCTCTGGTGGGGATGTATGGAGCAGATGCGGCGTTCCTGTCTTCGCTCATGGGCGATTCAAGGGCTCGAGGAAGGGGCGACTCCGTTTCAAGATTGGACGCGGAAGAGCCGTCCAAGTAGCGCTTGCATTGCAAGTCGGCACACCTTGTCGGCCATCATCCATCATGGTTGAACTCGCGTGGCATGTGTTCCCGAGTGGTGTGGTGTTGGGCGATCAGGGGAGGGCTGACGCGGGCATACCTTTGTTCGCACCAGTGATCACGTAGACGGTGTTGGCAGACATGGCGATGATCGGTCGTTTCAGGTTTGAAAGTGATGGTTTATCTTGATAGGCGTGATTTGAGAAGATGATCAAGGTGATGTGTATTGCTTTGGAACTGTTCCTCTACGCTCGTGTCCATGTCGACGACCAAGACCCCGACCGCCGTCAGCTGGGCACCCCCTCAGCGCTCCTCAGAGGCTGACTGACCTGGAGAACCTGCCTAAAGCGGACACGACGCCCAATCACAGCACCAGGGCTTGAGCCCTCTTACACGCTTCCCTGTATGGTGTCAGCCTCGACGGACCTATGCAACCGCCATCCATTTTCGGCGTGCACGCAGTGGCTCCAGGGGCGGGAGGAAGCTGGGGCGAAGTGTGAGCGAGACGGTTTATTGACATGTTTGACGTAGTGGAGCGCGCGAGGCTGCTGCCGCACAATCATGATTCGAGACAACCTAGGGCTACTCCGAGTCAAAGGCGGCTGGAATGTCGTGGCACGGCGGCATGCCAAAACTCTTCTGGAAGCGACCAGGAAGGTCAGCAGCACGTCTTGCGAATTCCAGCGTGTTCGGGCACAGCCATGGCATTTGCTCATATCCTTCTCGGGTCTGGTCATCCAATCGCCGCAGTAGGCAAAGCACGCAGATCACGAAAGATGTTGCCTTGGCCTTCCAGCACTGGCGCAGAGTCTCAGGATTGACAAAAGCCTCCATTCCTGCCCTGCGCACCGGCCCCACCCGAAACATTTTGCCCGGCACCAAATTAACACCACGGGTTTTTGTCTGTTGTTTGGTGGCGCGCTGACGGGCGCAGGCGCTTGTGGCGCATCGAGTGTTGTGGAGAAAAGGGGCGTGCAATTTCAGTCCTGTCAAGCTCACGCGCGCGCACACGGTCTTGGCAGGCACGGGGATCATTAACCACCTACCTCAATATTTCCCCAAAAGCCTTTTGCCCCAAAATGTTTTACTCAGCTATCGACGGCGGACGGCCTCCCGGTAGATGGGCGGTTCTAACTTTGTCTGACATCCCGTAGGAGTGCGACCACGACATGTACCTGTTGCTTACTGCCTCCCCTAATACTAGGTAAATACACACTCATATCCCAGCGCTTTTCTTGCCCACACCCCGACGATGGTCGGACCGACCTGTAAATGACTGCTGGTCCCCGGCTCCCGCCACGGCAGCCAAGGTGGGATCGCGTTTCTAACATTCCCTACCGAAGGGCATTGGCAATCCCCGGGTCCTCGATCTGTAATGGCTGGCGGCAGATGACAGAGAGAGAGATCAGTGGATCGAGTCCCGCGGGGGGTGATCGAACGACCCTTCCCGTCAGGACCAAAACTGCCAAAAGGATGTCGCGGTTCCAAGCCCCGAGAATGGCACCGACAAAAGACATAGTTTGCGCCATAATGGGCATCTTGCCCATCAGAAAGGTGACCTGCCTGCTCCTCATCACCTTGTTAAAGTTCTCAACATTTTCGAACCAGGGGTGGTCCAGGAACTCGAGAAAACCGTCGAGCATTTCTCCCTCGGACAGGATTCGGTCACCCAGGCAGAGTCGACCAAAGTAGGCGATGGCATCCCCCATGCTAGCCTTCCACAGAACCTGTACCAATCCTAGGACGAGTGTTGCCGCTGCCTCAACCGGACGCCCCTCGCCCAGCCACACAAGGACCCGGAATGCCTTGCTGTACATGATGCTCGTGTGAACAGACTCCGACGCCCGCTCTTGTCGGTCCGTATTGTCGGCGCAAATGGGCTGAATCCAAACCACTCTTTTCCTGAGCATGCGCCCCAGGCGGCGGAGGAGCGCATCAATCTGCCCGTCGACGAGCCCCCTTCTATCGTTCAGGATGACAGGGCATGCGGCGCTGGATTGCACGGAGTTGCAGAGGGAGACGGCTTCGAACGGTGGTAGATTGTCGATGTCGTAGGTGATCAACCTGGCCCGAGTAATCGAAAAAGGTATGGCTCTTTCAATCTCCAATAGTCGAACTTGTTTGGCAGGGTCGATGGGCGAGTATCCAAAAGCAGGGAGCTCAGCGTATGGCGTTATGCCGAGGGCTCTTTGCAGAATCTCGCTCCTCACCACCGAGCGCCCAAGCCAACCGCACACAGAGGTGATCCAAGCCATGATCCAAGCAATGATCCGGGCCGGAAGGATGATGATAGCCGGGCCGACGGTCCGACCGATGGATGCGGCGAGGAAAAAAAGCAACCCGCCGAGAAGCTCGGTGGCTCCTTCGAACACAGCCATCGACACCAGAGCGACCACTGAAAGGACGATGTGGCGCCAGGCGAAGGAGATGGCTATCAAGAAGAGCGAGGCAACAATGTTGAGCAGGCGGAGGGCGGTGAGGGTTCCGATGTACGAGAACAGGGCGGCAACAGCCTTGTCCAGGTCTTGCGGGCTTGCAATCACCTCGGCTTGGTCGTGAGGGTCGAAGCAGAGCACGGGCACCAGCAACAGGCCGAGCAGGTGGGTAGAATGGACGGGTCGCATAAAGCTGAATGCCACCACGGACTCGATGAATCCCGCCCGCCAAACGAACCGCATCAGCAACGCATGGAGGATCGACACCCAGCAGTTGCGCACAATGGTGTTGCGGTTGAATGAGCCGGGTGTTTGGTGGTAAAAGAGCACTTCCTTCATTGCTGCCGATCGAAACCCCAATTCTCAGAACCGCCGAATCGACTTCTAATGCGGGAATGAGCGGCTGCGAACGGCGATGGGAGGATGGAGTTGAGTTCCTCGCGGGGCGTGCAGAGCCGTAGCAAGGGGAGCCCTTTTGAAAAGGAACCAGATCCCCGAATGGGTGCATCAAGACCCGTTATTCCAGGCTGGCGCCGCCGGGGGAGGGAAAGGCTGCTTCAGCCGCTCAGCCAGACCCGAGCGCCTCGCAATCTCTTTTAGGCATCACCGACGGGGAATCCCGTGGAGCCCCGTCTCTGGTCGCGGAAGAAGATTCCTGTGGAAACAGGTGTCGTTGTCGGCCAAACCTTCGAATCTAGGACTTGGTTTTGTCCCGCGGTCTTGATTTCCAACCCAATTTGCAAACCACCTCCGATCGCCAAGATGGCTGGGGATCCGATGGAAAACGCTTCCTACCAGCTGCTTGTTGGCGGCCTTCGGCTCCTCGCCTGGTGCTTGGGGTTGTTGTTGCCTGTGCTGGACGGAGTTTACACCGCCATCCTAGTTCTCTACAGGGCAACCTATAACATTGCCTATCAGCTCTCGTTCCGCTGGAACCGCCACTCGGCCGCTGGCGAACCCATGGACGACTACCTCCCACGCGCCAAACGGCATCTTTCACAAGAGGCCTACACATATGTCCCGCTCCCCAGTGAGCGGCACATTCGGATCCTGCAGCTCAAGCAGCCAAGCGTCTTGGGCTTGCGAGGCAGCGTCATCGAATGCGACCTGATCCCCGTCCCCCTGGACAAGCCGAGTCTCATCGCCCCGTACCGGGCGATTTCTTACAGCTGGGACGGCCAGAGCTTCGACCGCTACATCCTGTGCGGCGGCAGGAAGCTGGCAATCACGAAAAACTGCGAGGACATACTACGTCACATGTTGAAGCGTGCCCGACTATTTATTTGGATCGACGCCATCTGTATCGACCAGGGATCCCTCAAGGAGAAAGCCATCCAGGTCCCTCTGATGACGGAGATTTACGGGCGCGCATACCTGGTGAACGTCTGGCTCGGCCTCCCCGCCGAGGGGACCGGGCTCGTCTTCAGCTACGTGTGGCTGTTTTGGTGCTGCTTGTGCTTCCCCGACCCAGCGAGGACTTGGTTGACAAGACGCCTTCATGGCATCGTCGCAGGTGAGCATCCCGACTTTGTGCTCGGAGCCGTACGTAGTACGGGGAAACAAAGCTAACAATGTATATAAGCCCGAGGTCACACACCCTACTTCCTCGAGGTGCTGCATCGCAGCTGGTGGCGGCGTGTCTGGACCATCCAGGAGTCCATCCTTGCCCCCGACGCATCGTGGTCCTCCATGTGCCCGCTACTAGTTAACTGCGGAAGGTTCGAGATGCCAATGGACTGCCTGGCCATCGCCCTCATCCAATTCTCCTCCTTCCACAAAATCTACCAGGATGATACGTACAACTACAACTATGCGATCTGGTCATATCTGGTGACGAGCCATCTCGACCGCAGGGCCTTCTCCCGTTCTGAACACCCACTCGATCTGCTCCTGTTCCGCTGCCGCGCCTGCCACGCCACCGAACCAAAGGACCGGATTTACGGGCTATACGGAGTCCTGGAGCGACGCGGCATCAGGTTATCAGAAGTTGACTATACCAAGACCAAGGAACAGATCTACTTGGATTTTACCAGGGAAGCCTGCCAAGCAACAAACTCGCTGAGCCTTCTAAATCTCGTGGCGGGAAGCAGCAACAACGCCAACACCGCGACATCGGCAACGATCCCGAGACAGCCAAGCTGGGTTCCCGACTACAGAGGCCCTTTTCGGATGGGAGACAACTGGGCCCGGAGCGGGCTGAGAGCTTCGTCCGGCTCGGTGCCGGATTTCCACTTCAGCAGCGACGGCCGCGTGCTGCGGACGGTCGGCGTCCCCGTCGACACGATCAAGGAGAAAACCAAGCACACCATCTGGCAGCCCTCGGAAGACCCGGCCCTCGTCGAGGACGGCGACTTGGTCAATCTCGAGTGGGGGTTTGGAGAAACCGTGCAGGCCTATCGGGAATGGAATGCACTCGTCGAAGAGCACCTTGATTCCCTGTGGGCGACGTACGGCGGCCCCTCGTGCGAAGGCGTGGTGCTCGCGCTGGAAAAGGTCCTCACCCTCCGCCAGCAGGCGTGCTATCCGAAATCCGCCATGTTTTCGTGGATGTACCTGGTCGACAAGAGGAAGAACAGGCGCCACGTCTTCACGGAAGCAAACTGGAGACTCGAACATCGGAAGGATTTCAAAGAGCATCGGCTCAACCTTTGGTTCCGCATGATGATGGCGAGACGCCAGGACGAGAAGGAGTCGTACGAGGAGGAGTGGCAGACGCTGTGTGCGTTAAAGATGTGCCCCAAAACGTCGGCGTTGAACCATGCCATATGGATGCACAATGCCGGCCGGCTGCTCTTCGTCACCAAGCGTGGATTCCTGGGCTCAGCAAACACGTCGATACAGGAGGGGGACGCCATCTTCTTGCTCAGCGGCGTTGACCGGCCAATGATCCTGAGACCGCAAGGGAAGGATCCAAACTCGTGGACCATCCTGGGCCCGGCCTATATTGATGGCATGATGGAGGGACAGCTTTGGGACCCTGGGAATCTTCAGGCCATATCTATCGTTTAGTTTTCTTCTTGCCGCGTAGTATTCGGTCCGGGGGCATGTGTGAGAGAGAGAGAGACTATATTATATTTAACATCATCTAGTCGGGATCTACCAGTCACTTCCTTCCCAGGGGACATCTGGCGTGCTAGCGCCACCTAAGTATATATACACCAGGCTACAGGCTGCTATTCGGCGGCTAACAAATTAAATCCAAAGGCGCGCTCAGTTCGGGCCGCACTCAGGCGCTCCTTGTCGGTGAGCGGATGGGCAATTGGCGGTAGGGGGCGTTGTAAACGCTGCGGGTGGGAGCAATGCGGTAAAATTTTTACCAAAATGTTAAGAGAAATGCTTTGTTTTATAGCTGCCGTTTTTTTTTTTTTTTTTTTTTTTTTTTTTNNTTTTTTTTTTTTTTTTTTTTTTTTTTTTTTGTACAGTCACTGTAGGATATCTCCACGTCTGCGGGATTTGGCCTTGCGGGCCAACTCTTACCGGAGTATCATCTTTCTGCTCCATGATTTGTACTGCCCTACGTGCCCTGACGGTCGGCATCCACCTTGGCTCCGGCCTCCAGCATCAGCTGCGCGATCCCATGGTTGCCTTTAGCCGATGCGATGCGCAGCGCCTGCGAAAGCGTAACGGGCTCAAACGACCACTTTTCCAACAGCAGCCGCACGATCTCCTCGTCTCCTTTAGACGACGCTGTGCGTAGCGCCTCTAAAAGCGAGTAGGGCTCAATCGACCCGTTTTCCAGCAGGAGCCGCGCGATATTATCGTAGCCCTCGATGACAGCGATACGGAGGGCCCTCGAAAGCGCCTCTGGCTGATAAGATTCCTCCGTCCCTAGCAGCAGCCGTACCATCTCCTCGCGGCCCCCGGCCGACGCGAAGTAAAGGGCGTCCGACAACGTTTCCGGCCAAAAATGCTTTTTCTCCCCCAGCAGTAGCCGCGCGATTTCCACGTGGCCTTTGACCGACGCTGTGCGTAGCGCCTCTGAAAGCGAGTAGCGCCCAAACGACGCGATTTCCAGCAGGAGTCGCGCCATCTCCTCGTGGCCCGTGGCTGACGTGATGCGCAGAGCTTCTGAAAGCGAGCCGGGCTCGATGCCTTCATCCACCAGACGCTTGGCCGTCTTTGGGAACCCGCCGGCGCAGGCCGCGGCGAGCGGCGACGGGGTGTGTCTCTCGGCGACGTGCATGGCCTCCTCGAGCACAGGCGTTGTGGCCCTCGCCCGCAGCACCCTGACTGACTCCTCAACAATCTCGTCCGAGACCTCGGCTCTGGCGCCGTGCTGCTTCCACAACTCCCACGCGGCGGCCCTGAGCGGAAACGTAGCGTCGATACCATCCACGTCGGGGTCGATGGCCATGAGGTACGTCAAGCAGGTCCAAGTTATGGATATGCTGGCATCTGGGTCCTGGAATTCGGGTAGGCCGATGAGATAGTCCTTCAGTGACGGGTGGATGAGCTGCACGATCCCGCCCTGGACGTCATCATGCTCAAGTGTAACCAGGTTCTGGCAATACCGAAGGAGGGCAGGTTCGCCGATCGGCCTGCGCCAGTGTTCGAAAGCTCGAGGCTCTGTTTCGGCTTGTGTAGCAATCACATCACTCGCTTCTCCCACCCCTAAAGGCCTCCTGGAGTGGACGAGAAAAAGGAGAAGGCGCATGGCATCCCGTTTACGTTCCGACGGGATGCTTTCCATTAAGCGATCGTACGTTTGCGCAAGGCCCTTCGGTAGCTTTTGGAGGCAATCCTGAATGGATCCAGGGCCTTTGGAAAGCGCCACCAGCTGACAGTGTGCCCATAGGAACCTGTTTTGGTGTTAGATGGTGATTGAGATGCTTTTAAGAATCGGACGGTCGAACTGTGTGTGGACAAGCACTTACATTGGACCGGCTTTGTCTCCGACGGTCTGGTAAATCTCCTGGGCAAGGATCCCATCGGTTGGCAGCTTGCTCATGAAAGAGGGGTCGTTGAGGAGCCTTGCTTTGATGTAGGAGCGGATGTCGCGATTGATAGCCTTTTCGTCGAGTGGCAAGCAGTTAACCTTGCCAATTATCGCAGGGATATACTTCTGAAGCTCGTATTCTGGCCGGCTGGTGATGATCAAGCGAACATGCACCAACTCGGGCATTTCCACTACGTCCTCAATCCAATCAATCAGCTCTTTCCTGGTTGTCGACTCGTCCAGCGCGTCTAGGAGAATGACGACCTCCCCCAAGTCGACGAGCATGTTGCCCAAGCTCTCCCGAAGAGCGGCGCTGGATGGCTGGTCTTTGGAAACTCGTAAAAAACCCTCAGGGTCTTTTCCGAGACGAGATTGCCAAATGCATGCCTGGAAAGCTAGCGCCCGCAACATGGCCTTGGTGGTTCGTTTTTTGGGATCGCTGAAGTCAAAAAAGAAAGCAAGGACAATACGGTCCGCGAGATGGTCAAGGATTCTAGTACTGAGGACCGTCTTGCCGCATCCTACGGGCCCATGCAGCCACAGGTGTCGACGGCCTGACCCAGAACGCCACGCCAGGAACTGGGGGACTTCCCAGATCCAGTCGCCAGTCCCGGGATGGCGAAGTGCCCTTGCACGGTTGATATTTGTGGATGGATCCGCAGGAGATAGCCACTTCTTTAGTTTGGCGATGCTGGCCTGGGACTCGAGGGACGCGAGTGCATCGTTCGTGGCCGGCACGCGTTGCTGCAACAAGTCGACTCCTTGTTCGATTCCCTTGCCTGCCTCGACAGCGTCAGCAGGTAAAATCTGCCCAGCCCCCCACCAAGAGTCGCAGCAAATATATATAATCACTTACCCATACCGAGCGCCTGTCTGGCGGTCTTTTCATTCTGGACAGAGATGGGCGAGATATGGCTCAGCAGATCTTTGGCGTAGGCGGACGCCATCATCGCGGCAAAGCCTTGCCAGTCCTTGTTCTGGTGGGAATCTGAGTAGTCGCAAATGCCCCGGATCACAAGGCAGGGGAAGTTGTCCGTCAGGCCAGCCGCCTCCGTTTCGAAGCAAAGGACGCCTTTCTCCGCCGCTAGCGAGTCACGAACCGTCGCGTCTTTCATCCGCTGGTTGGCGCTGGCGATCAATCCGTAGTGGACGACGGCGGCGTCTTTCCCATCCTTCGGAATCTCTCGTTTCGATCGGGGGACCAGGACACTCGAGCTATCGCCGCAACAAGCCTCGCAGGCCAATTTATCCTCGGAATGTGTGTACTCGGGCCTGTACAGCTTGTCGCTTGTAGGGTTTGGACGAGAGAATTTCGCAACCGTCCGCTTACTTTCCCCCGCCAGCAACTCGGTGATCTGGGCTTCGTAGTAGTGGCCGAAGATAGTTTGTCTGGACCTTGAATAGGCCGCCGTCGCCTGGAGTATCGGCAGTGGCCGGCCGAGGGGCCCAGTCGTGGCAAACGTCCGATTCTGAATCGCCTTTCCAAAATCGTACTGGAGCACGCCGCTGTGGCCGTAGCCGTAGCCGACAACAATGTCGCCGAGATGCATATCCGTCTGGCCTGGCGCACCACCTCCGATGCCAACCATCAAACCGAAGCGGATGTTGGGGAAGCTGCGCAGCATGTTTGCAGCCACGGCGGATGCGGCCGTAGTTCCGTACTCTCCATAGGGCAGGCAGGCCATCACGACGTTGTGACGCCCAACCTTGCCCACGACGTAAGCATTGGAATCATCACGGGCGACTTTTTCGGGGAAGTAGGGTTTTGTGTCGAGAAAGAATTTCGCAGCGGTAAACTCGATGTGAAGGGCCGAGATCCAGCCGATGTGAATCTTGTTGGTGTCAGGAAGGGACGCGTGATTGTCGGACGCAGCGATGATTTCGTGTAGCTGGAGACCCCACCTCTCGAGAAACTCCGCGGTTGGCACCTCGGACCGGTTGTGGGCACCCTGGGCATCGCTGTACAAGCCGGCCATCTCTCTCCAGAAGTCCCCTTCGGCATCCATGTCAGGCGGTCCAGGAAACTGGTCGGCGTCGTGGTGGCAGCTGCAGTCTTCCTGTTCGCACTCGGTTTCCGCCAAATCCACCTTTTCTGCGGCACCATCGTCGCTGAGGGTTCCATCGACTTCGGCGCTCCCCTTCTTAGCCATGTCCTTCTTGACAAGGTCTTCACGAAAAGGTGGCAGAAATTTGATGAGCTGCTGCATATGCAGGTCGACGTGCCGTCTGAGTTGAGTTTGGCAAGCAGCCTTGGTCGGGTCGCTGTACCCGTCTTTCTCCAGGTCGTCAGGGAAGCCGCCACAGAAAGGACAGCTGTGAAACATGAAGACTCCTCTTCGCAGGCTGCTCTTTTTCAGCTTGTCCAGATGGACCTCATCGAGAAGATCGCCTCCGTGGAATTCTCGGACTTGATTCTCGAATTCACTCTCGCGGTCGAACTCCATGTGCTCGCCGTCGGGCGTGTCCAGGTGATATTTGAAAGGGACGTGGCTCTGGAGGTGTGCCATCAGGCCATCGAATGTGTTTTGAAAGCCGAACGGATCCTTGCAGTTGTCGACTGTGCAAAAGTATGGCTCAAAGTCCTGTAACAAATGCCGGCTGATTGCCATCATGCCATGTGTTAGCGGGCATCAAACTGAAGCTCCACGTCGACATCTACTTACAACCAGGACTTGGCTTCTGCGTCACGGGCCACGAGGTCGACGTGGCAATAGGGGCATTCGAATGTACCTCCAATAACATCGGGGGCTGGAGGGAAGCCGGGATCGCGGAGCAAGACAGATGCAACGCTTTCAGCCCGTCGCGACTTTGGTCTTGGAGGCAGGGGCTCCAGCCGTGTGATCTCAGTTGCGGAAAATAGTGTCCTCTGATCTATGGGAAGGGGCCTAGGAAGGACCTGGGCGGGCTCTGGCGTGGTTTTGTACTCTGGGCGCCTGGTGGGTAAATCTTCGGGGCGGCCATCTTCATCTGGTGGCTCAGGGGGTGTATTTGGCCGGTTGGAGAGAAGTGATTGTTTCTGCAGCTTTCTCCGATGTTGCTCGATATAGTTGAACTTGATCCTCCGCCTTGCGAAGGACTCAGCCATCAGTTCCTTCACGTTTTCAGACGCAAGCTTGAAGTGTTCGTTGGCCCGGTGCTTAGCAATTCGCTTGAAACCATCAAAAGCCATCTTAGGCTCTTCCTTCTGGCGGTATAGAGCCAAGCGCTGCTGCCGATGTTGGACGGATAGCTTCGGAAGCCCCAGTGCGTGGTCCCGAAGTCGATTGATAGTGTCTTCAGCGCGCTCACGCAAAACGACTTTTCGCTTCATGGCAGGGTTGAGTTCTGTTTCTTGACCTTCGGAGTTGTCCAAGCTGGAGAGAGAGTCAAACGACAGAGACGACGATGAGTCAGAGCCCTCATCCTTCGGGTTGTCGTCCTTGCCGGCACCATCCCACGTGAAGTCACCGATATCGCCGCTGACAATGCGGCTCGCCGTCGTGCCCTCGGTCTGGGGGTTTTCGAGTTCTGCGTTGCAGAAGTTGTAAATCAATATATTATTTCTGAAATCATCATCGGTAATAATCAATACGTCGCGCCAGACTAGGTTTACCCATACCCACGAGACTTCTCTCCAGTGCGCTGAGAAGATGATCGAACATGCTGCACAGCTCCGGGACGTCCTTCAACCTCATGTCAAGAGATCCGGCTCCAGGCCTGTCGACGCCAACCTTGGAGCACCAGATCTCAAACTCAGTGAACTGCTGTGAAGCCCAAAAGTCTGTAGGCTTTTCTGCGATCGTGTCGCTATCTTCCAATTCGCACAACTTTCGAAAGTGTGATCGGCAGCTCAAGGCCATATCTCTCAACCTTAGCGTTGTTTCTGGATTTGTTTCCGCTACCGAGACCATGGTGAGGCGCTTATCCTTGCTTCCGCCCTGGGGAAGGTTATTTGGGTCTCTTCCGTCGAACTCCATGATGGCGTGTTCCTTGGTGGTAGCTGGTTCACGGTCAGAAAACGGTGATAAAAAGGCGATGTGTGGCGTGACGATACGTGGACGCGGGGAGTAAGGTCGAACGGGTTCACGCCGTTGGGGATGGGGACCCCGCCTCTTTTATCAGGTGCTTATTGGATCTCGACCCCTCCTTTGCGTTATCACAGCTGTCATCTAGCCGGGGCGGGGCTCCAACACCTCCAGCCATTGGCAGCAGGTCTGGCAGGCTGTCGGCTGCGGCACGTACTTTTTTACCCCTCATCTCCCTCATTTCTTTGGGGTCCGTCGTCAATTTGATCCTTCCCACGTCCCCGTCTCAGTCCTCCGCGGGATCCAGCGGCATCCAAATGCCAATCGCCCTACATTCGCCGGGAAACACCAACCATGTCGCATCTTGAGCTCATTAGCAATGTCATTCCTGCCTTTGTCGCTCTCGCGCGGGATTACTGCAATCTCCTGGAGAGTGAGGAGCACGACCAGGACCTGACACGCAGGGAACATGAAGGGGATTTGGCGTTCGACGCAAACATATGCTACCAAGACCTAGCCTTGATTGCACAAACCATCGCTTTCTCTCTTGGCGAATGGAGACAGGGGTTAGATGACAAGGCAGTCATCAACCTAATGAAGGCTCTGGAGTCTCGCTTGCCAAAGTTGCCGGCACAGTCATCGAGCCTTTGGCTAGGCAAATTCTATGATACTCTAAAGGCTGGCTCGCCAAAGCCAGAACCGAATGAGGTAAACAATCGAATCCATGTTGTGTGCAAATAATTCGAGGATTGAATGACTTGAAAATGGAATCCATGCTAATATGCAAGTCAGACCTCGGTTGACGGTCACCTGTCAGCTCAATTCCCTCGGTTGACAGCCCTGGCCTCCAAGCTTTCTGCCGAAGGCTTGGGAGGATATGGGGAATGCGAGAGACTGGTGGGCCTTTCAAGCGAGGATATTCAACTGTACCGTTCCTTCCTTTCCAGAAAGATTCGGCTTTTCCGGGAAAGCGAGGAGCGGAGTCAAAATGAAC
Source organism: Magnaporthiopsis rhizophila (assembly GCA_003049465.1). Classification (NCBI taxonomy): domain Eukaryota; kingdom Fungi; phylum Ascomycota; class Sordariomycetes; order Magnaporthales; family Magnaporthaceae; genus Magnaporthiopsis; species Magnaporthiopsis rhizophila. The sequence goes on along the minus strand of PYSS01000030.1, from coordinate 160,992 downwards.
GCAACAAGTTCTTGCACCGCATCAAGGATGCCAGGGCTTTTCTGGTCGACGTCTATTGCCGATGTCCATCGCGTCTGGCGGATGAAGCTGGCTCTCACATTTCGCCTTCTTCCAGCTTCATCAGAATGGCAGCAGAAACGGCATATTGTTTGCTAGGACGGAATTGGAAGTGTAGCTGCTCCCAGCGAGTTCGGCAGGCAGGTCTAAGTCTGTCCAGGGAGGTGAGACTTGGGTTGTCCCATCATTCCCAGGCACAAGCGGAAAGCGCCTTGTTCGAGGTGATATTCCCACTGTGCCAAGATGACCAAGAGTGGAAGCCAGCCAAAGTTGAAGTTCGGACCTCCAGGTGAGATGTCGTCCGGAATGATTGAGTTTGGGAAATACCTGCTTACAGTCTGCACGTCCCAGTCCCGGTTACAAGTCCGGAGTGGAGGCACAGTGTGTAGCACATGACATCTGCCTAAGGCTTAAGGAGAGCGGCAAGGGACAAGTTCATTTCGTCGCTGGAGGTGACCAGCTTTGGCAACGGTCCCCAAAAGGCTCTGACAGCAGCCAAATCCTCTACCAGCACATGAAAACACTGGACCACCTCCTAGGCGATGGCACAGCCAGCCCCGACATTGCAAGATACTACCCCAAAGAGCGGCTCTTGCTTTGTTATGCTCTATGCAAAACATGCATGGACTTTTACCAAGGAGCTTGGCTGAGGAGGCTGTGGAGAAGCGACCATATTTACCTACGGCAGATGGCAGGACACACCTTTCGCTGGGATCTGGAGATGCCGTTCCTGCCGGCAGACCTCACAGAGCTCGAGCCAAACTCCACACCAAAGGTGACTTTCTACCATTACCACAAGTACCCGATCATCTTAGGTCTCGGCATTGTCTTGCTCGAGATCGCGACTGGCACTCGGTTCCCGACTTCACAGAACCCTGACCAAAGGAAGCGATACAACGAGGACTTCGACAAGGCCAAGGACCTGTTCGAAGAGTTGAAGTTCTCGAAGAGGCGAGGTGGTGCGAAACTGCTGATGTCGGGTCTCATAGACGCCATCAGAGCCTGCCTGGAAATTGAGCCGCCGTCAGATTCGCCGACAAACCAGCTGGCTGAGGATGAGCAAGTTCGCCAATACGTCTGGACCAGAATTGTCCGCCCGCTGGAAGAGACACTCGCGAACGTATGGCAGCCAAAAGCCATCAAGCCCCAAGTACACCAGAAAGAGGTCTCGGGCAGGAGAATGGTGACTATTCAAACAACTCACATGGTCCAGCCGCCACCGCCAACGAAAGTGGACCCCAGTCCCAGCTCTAATGGTAAGATGCTCAGCTTCACACTCTTTGAAAAAACATTACACGCTAACCCTTGGTGTGCTAGTTAACGGCTCAGTGTCCCCAGGCCAGAACGAAACAGTAGTCTCCGACGAGGGAGAACGAAGCCGAGTTGATGAACAAAAGTAGGTTGTTGTGCATACGAATGAGCTCACAGGCAGGACAAACGATATAAATTAATACCACTTTGCAGGGTTAAGCTAGCAGAAACGTGGTTTAAGTACCACGGCAACGCTTTGAATTACATCAAAGAGTTGGGGAATGGCTCAGCAGCCGAAAACAAAAGGATCAAGATTGCAATCCTTGACAGTGGACTGAAGCTCTCAGAAGACCACCAAATCCGGTACAACTACACCCCCGAGATGAAATATTGCAGCTGGGTTGACGAGCCCAGGTCAACGGAGCCCAAGGACGGCGTGGGACACGGCACACACCTCGCAGTTCTGTTGCGCAAGATCGCGCAGGAAGCCGAGGTCCACGTGGCGAGGGTGTACCGGAAGAGACCAGGCGAGAAGTCAATCCCGCTAATCACAAAGGTAAGCGCAGTATACAATGTGTCCCCATGCCGCCCCAGGCCGCTCATCCACCTCTACAGAGATTGTTCAAATCCTGACCTTCACGCGGAAAAAAAACCCACTAGGCTATCGAGCACGCCGCGGACGTCTGGCAAGTAGACATTGTCGTCATGGCCTTCGGCTTTGACAGGGAGTTCCAGACACTCAAGGACGCCATACGCAGCCGAACGGATCGTGTCTTGTTCTTTGCAGCGGCGAGCAACGATGGGAAGAATCGGACGGACCAGATCGCCTGGCCGGCACGTCACCCAGACGTCATCTGCGTCCACTCGGCGGACGGCCACGGCAACCCTTCGACCTTCAGCCCGGACCACAAGGACAATATGAGGATCATGACCCTGGGCGAGGGGATCCGATCCGCCTGGCCCCCGGGATTGCTGGCGAACAGCAACGCAGACACGAAGGGCGAGGTGGCGATGAGCGGGACTTCCTGTGCCACGGCGGTGGCTGCGGGAATTGCGGCTTTGATCCTTGGCCATGCGAGAGAGTTCGCGACTGAGGATGAGTGGAAGACGCTGCACACGCCGGATTGTATGAGAAGGATTCTAGGACACAAGACTTGGAGCAAGGACGTTTCGGGCTACTTGTGGGTTATGCACTGGAACCTATTTGAAGAGAAATGGTCGAGGGAGTGGATCAGAGATAGCATCAGGTCTTGTTTTCGGTAGGTGGGTGTCCTGTCATTCAGCAGAGTTGGCTTTTTTTTTCCTTCTTTTTTTTCCTTCTTTTTTTTCCTTCTTTTTCTTTTCCTTCTTTTTCTTTTCCTTCTTTTTCTTTTCCTTCTTTTTCTTTTCCTTCTTTTTCTTTTCCTTCTTTTTTTTGTTGGATTATACCTGGCATGCGCGTGCACCCTTTGGAAGACGGAAGACTGGGAGATCACGGAATCCACGAAGAAGGGAGGAGAGGGCAGGCCTTAGGTGGCCTGGATCGCGTATAGATACCTGCCGCCTAGCTCCCTCACTGGCGGATAGATTCCTTCACTGTTCATGCATAATTGAAGACCTTTCCCTGCTCAAGGCGATCGTGGTTCATCACTTTAGGAGATCACCATGCATCCAGGAGTACCGACTCCTACCAACAGTTTTGCTATTTTCGTTACCCAACCGAACACGTTTCCACCCGACCCGACAAGTTTGGGAAATTTCACGTTTGTCCAGACCATGATATTGTTGCGGCGGGCTCCAGGTCCTCCGCGTCCCGAGGCTCACCGTTTGGTTCACCAATGATATGAACTCAGGCGCCATCCCCATCTGCTGCCCCTCCACTAGTCCTTCGCGAGCGAAGGCCCCGCAGGTCTTACGCGGGGCAGCGGCTGATACAGGGTCGCAGGAGGCCGCAGATCATGGATGTAAAATCGGGCCGCGGTCTTTTCCCGTATCTGGTTTCTTTTCTATTACACCAGTATTATTTACTCAATTGACCTTTATCCTTGAAATAATACGCGCCACCCAGTGTCCAAGATGCCCAAGTTCTACTATGATATGCCGTCCTTTGACACCAACCCCGACAGCCCAGCGGCGCCCCGGCTCGGGAGCATCTACCGCGACATCGGCAGCCTGGGCCTGCAGGCGCCCCTTAACATGCGCGACCGCCTCGACATCCCTCCCGAGCTATCCAACTGCAGCGGCATGTCCGGCTTCGGCGCGACCAGGGACAGCGGCCTGGGAGGCTCGGTAGGCGTCGCTGCCGAAGTTCCGAGCCTGGTTTCCGGTGACCTGGTCTACACGTTTGCCAAGACCGGCAACGTGTCCTACAGCTGCACCCTGCTCGAGACGGACGAGTTCATCCCGACCGCCGAGTACATCGAAGCGAGCATCAAGGCGTCGGGGACGACCAGCAGCTACCTGGAGGGCGCTATGTTCGGTAGGCGAAGGGTGTTCATGATCACCGGGCTCAAGATCGCGACCGAGTTCAGTATCGAAACATCCAGCCAGGCCAAGCACGGCCCGAGACTCAAGATCGTGGCGACCACTCCTGCGACCGGGCCGGTGGCGATCGGCCCGGTGTTGGACGCAGAGGGGAGCAGGGGCGGCACGATGAAGGGCACGGCACTCAACAAGATCATCTTTGCCTACCGGGCCATCAAGATCCGGATGAAGGGTGATGGCGAGGCGAAGTGGAAGCACTTGAGGAGCGGGAAATACGATCTTGGAGACGACGACGACGACGATGACGATGATGATGATGATGATGATGATGATGATGATGATACAGAGGATGGTGGTGGGAACGGAGATGCCCACAAAAAGGTAGCTGCGAGACAGGCCCCTGCGTGGGTTGTCGAAGACCTGGACGATGACGCCAGATTGAAGGATTTCCCAGAATCGTCCCTGGTGGAGATAGTTGCGTGCTCCGATTGAGAGGTCCGGTTTTATTTACCACCCCTATCGTTTAAACTTAAATAGCTACCTACCTATATACCTACGACCGAAGTATAGCACAGGGGTATGGGGAAAGTTGAGGCCTCCATCCCTGGAGCAGGACCCCCGAGCCGAGGACTGCTGATATCGGCGACATAAAAATGCTCCGTTAGAGGTTTAACTGCCGCTCTAAAAGTCCACCTGCACGAGTTCTTGGACAAAATCGCGCACTGCACCGAGCATCTGGCTCACGTGGTCGTCGGTGTGCATCATGTTGAGCGCCACCAGCCCGCGGCGGGCGACATAGACGCCTCGGTCCAGCATGAACAAGAAGAAGAGCTCCCCGAGCTCCTTGGCGATGGGCCCCCCAAAGTGGACATTCAGCATGCTGCCGATGCCAGTGGCCCACATCCAAGGAGAAGAAGAAGAAGAAGGGCCGCTCGCGCTGCGGCCCGCCGCTGTGATTCCCTCGCGTAGCCGGTCGCCCAGCGCGTTGGCAGTGGCGATGGCCTCCTTTGTGATGATCCGGCACGCGACCGCGCCCGCCGTCATGCTGAAGGCGTTGTTGTTAAAAGTCCCCGAGTGGTTGAGGCGCTGGGAACCGCCGGGCCCAGGAGGCGGCTCCATGGCTGCCATGATGTCGGCCTTGCCACCAAAGGCGCCGAACGAGAAGCCGCCGCCCCAGAACTTGCCAATCGTCGTAAGGTCCGGGAGCACGCCGTGGTGCGACTGCAGGGCGTTGTAGTGCAGGCGCGAGGTGACGACCTCGTCGAATATCAGCACGGCGCCCGTCCGGTCGGCCACCTCGCGCAGCGTCTGCAAGAAGGCCTGCGAGGCCGGAATCATGCCACCGACGCTCTGCATGGGCTCGACGATGATGGCGGCGAACGAGTCGTTGTCGACCAGCTCGCGGACGTGGTCGGCATCGTCGTACCGCGCCAGCACAAAGTCGAAGGGCAGTGTCGTCGGCAGCACGCCGCCACCGTCGAAGCCGATGAAGCCGCCGTGGTATGCGTTCTCGAAGGCGAGCATCTTCTGACGACCCGTGTGGTGCCGAGCAAGTGTCAGCGCCATGGTGTTTGCCTCGGTGCCGGAGTTGCAGAAGCGGATCCTCTGCATGGACGGTATGCGGTCCGTCAGGAGAGCCGCGAGAACCTGCTCTTCCCTGCTGGGGCCGCCCAGGTTGATACCCCGCCTCATGACCGCCTGGACCGCCTCGGCCACCGCGGGGTGCGAGTGGCCGAGCATACAGGCGGAGTACTCGGACACGAAGTCGACGTATTCTCGACCGTCCTCTGACGTGACGTAGCACTCTCTCCCGGACACCAGGACCATGGGGAAAGGGTCGTAGTGCAGGACGGATCGCGTGTTGCCGCCAGCAAGGACGGTCGAGGCGCGGCTCAAGGAACCCGCCGACTTGGGATTGGCGGCGACGTACCGTTGCCGGTACTCTGAGAGGAGCTTGTGTGCTCGCGCCTGAAATGCCGCTCCTCGGCTGACATCCTCGGGCACGGTCATCTCCAGCGTGCCGGCCACCACATAGAACGTCTCAAGGCCGTCGGCGCTCACGAGGATGCTCCTTGAGCCCTTGGGAAGCCAGATTGTGCTTCCAACGCCTGCGTCAAAGGTCTTGCCCGTATCGGCGTTCTTCCAGACCGACCGGCCCTTGGTCACGAACCTGACCTCATCTGCATCCCTCACCACCGCTTCTTCGCCATTTTCGACCCGAGCGACAGCCCATGTCCCGACCGTAAGAGGGGCATTCTCACCAGGCCTGTACACCTCGTGGATTAGCTATTAGTCATCGTGTAGCGCGGCAAGGCGCACAAGGACGAGGGGGCCCAAGAATATCATACTTGGAGCAGTGCAAGTGGGTAAATCGACCAAAGCCATGGCGGAACACCTTTGGAATTGCGTCGATGTCCCGCGTGACGGCGAAGCCGCCGTGTTGGGAGTCGTCTGCAGTGGTCCCCGCCATTATTGCGCAGTAGGTCTCCTCTCGCGATCGTTCTGTTGTCTCGTGGTCGTTCTGTTGGAAATTTCCAGGCCTTCTCCCGCGGCTCTTTTTGAGGTGTTCCGGGGATGGTCCCCCATTCGGCCCGGGCCTTGCGCATTGTTACCGAGAAAAAATGGCCGCCGAGATTTCTATGCCAAATCTGCCGTCTTACTCTGCGGGGGACCCGCCCTCCAGCCAATAACGCTCTCGGCGTCTCAAGATACATCACCGGCACTCACGAACCACGTATCCGTGTCCCCTCATATCTACCTAGGTGCCCCGAGTCGAATTGATGCCTACCTACCTACCACCCAAATCTAGGGTCTGGGGCCCCTTTTCCTTCCGCATGGCACACACCCGCAGACTCTTGCTTCGCTTTTGCTGCTTCAGTCCAGCTCCTCTCGCGGCACACCGCATCGACTGTTTCGCTGCAGCACAACCCAATCCTACCGAGCAGAAACTCACCGGTTTTCACTCGTCCATCATGGATTCCGGAATTCCCCATGGGTAAGCGGCCCTGGTGGTGGACGCAGCACAATAACTGAAGGAGCAGAGATCACTGATTACGATTGTACCAGAGCCCCCCGACTCTATCCCTGTTCATCAATTCGTGATGGACGAGAGCTGCGGTCGCAAGTCCATGGACGAGGCAAGCGGGTTATGAAAGGAGTTGACGGACAGGAATCGCCAAGAAACTTGAATACCTATGGATCTACCAGCTAATGCCAAATGCTCGCAATAATAATCCTAATAGATAACGTATTCCTCCGCATATCCACAACATCCACACATAACCGAAAGGCGGCTGTCGCGGTGCCTCGCTGCAGCATTTGTCATGGCACTGTCCATCCCCAACAACGGGTCCATCGACGATCCAATCCTGGTCATCCGGCAGGCTCTCGACAGAGAGGTCGTATGGGACCATGCCAATCATCACTTTCCACACATCGGCCTGCTTGCCCATGCCTAGAAACTCCTCAGCCACCCGCGTGAGATGGTCACCCTCATCCTTTGCCAACTCTTCTTGGGCCACGCGCTCCATCTCCTGACGCAACTTCTGCATGATTCGCTTGCATTCCTCGCCTTCAGGGTCCGGCTCGCGGCCGTCTTCCTGCTGCGTCAAGAAGCGAAGCAGCTCCTCGTTTATCTCGGACCGGTAGACCTGCCTCGCCATGTCTTGGAGCTTATCAAAGCCGGGCCAGAGCGAGCTGGACACCTCCGCCGCACAGACCGTCAGACAAGCGTGCACATGTAGCGGTCCGCCCTGGGTGGACGCCGTCTGCAACCTGGCCAGGAGGTAGGTTTTCCCGGTTGAAACGGTTTGCGTTGTATCCTGGATGAGGACAAGCTCGCCCTCCTGGCGCAGCTCATTGAAGATGGGCTGCGATGGCCGCTTCCCCTCCCCCGACTGCGCCTTGGCCTTTTCGATCAGCTCCATGTCGCGTTTCGTCCACTCTTCCATAGTCCACGCGCTAATATTCTCCCCGCGCATCCGGTTGCACAGCGTCAGCCACTTTCCGGTCGAGCGATGCCGGCAGGCCAGGTTGCTCTCGACAGAATGCCGCATAAACCAACTCCATGGCCACACCCGTCCGCTCTCGTGCTTGACCCATGGTCGAAGGGCGATCCGCAGTCCCGGAAACGAAACCTTCAGCCCGTGCTCCGTCACGAACCCCAACTCGGCGGCCGAGTCTGGTGGGTCGAATCTGTTAATTGCCGTGTTGTAGCTGAAGCCTGCGTCGAGCTGTAGGAGGAGGGACTTGGGCGCCCATCTCCACTCACTTAATGACGCTAGTCCGAGAGGTTGATCGTTGTAGAAGATCATCCGGGGGGTGAAATAGTTGCCGCACCTCTCTGCCAGGAGCTTCCAGACTTTGGCCATGCGCTGCTGGCGGCAAGACCCTGCCGTCGTCATGGCGTTGGGATTTAGCGAGAGGAGGGTCGTGATGCAGAGCGGCTCGTCGCTCATTTTTGAGACATTGCGGAAATAGAGCAATGACTGGGCATTGGCAACCTGCTCTAGGTAGCGCTTTCTGTCCCGCTGTATGGAGTTTTCGTCCTCCGGGAGTGAAGGACCGGGGCTCAGCGAGCAGATGGTTGTAAGCTTGTGGATCTGTCGGTGCATAGAGTGTTAGATGATGCTGCTTTCTCAACCTCAAGGACAATACGGCGGGAATGTGGTGTTACCATGATTGCCACATCGATGGCGATGGGCTCATAGCGATGATGGCTTAATCCGAATTCAAACAGTCTTTCGGACTCCTGATCCAGCCGGATAGCCCTGTCCTTGAACTGAAAATACAGTGATCTCGCCAAAGCCCCTTCTGCTCCGTTGCCCAGTCGCTCCGTCAGTTTTTGTCCGCTCAATTTTATGGTCGAGTCCCTCTGTGGGGGAGTTCCTCATCATACCTTGGAGAGTCCACAGCCTCCTCATCCAGGTAGAAGATCCAACCATGCGTAAACAGTTCTCCGCGGCTTTCGCCGGCCCCTCCCCATCGGATGTATACGGAAATACCGACTTGTCGAGAACCAAGACATGGGCCGCTCTGCGGTAGACGGCAGCTATCCGCTCCAACGCGCTTATTTTCTCCTTGCGGGATATTGGACAGCACAGCGTATCAATCCAAAACCAATATCGTGGTCGCTCCTCCGGTTCGACCTGGCCACCGGCTTCCCGAGGCACTGCTTGATGCGGCATCTCTTTGATAAGCCTTGCCAAACGGTCCATCTGACACGACTGGAGGGCGTTCTCTCTTGGATTCCCCAGGCCATCGGCCCAAACCTTGACAACTCGTTAGATAAGGACTGATGGTCGTTTTGTCGACGGGAATGCCTTACGTGCGAAAGCGCCATATAGGGCTTATTCTTGTCATATCTTTCGACGTGAATCTTGACCACTCTACCATCATCGACGCCCCCGAGCTCGAGACGGAGGAGGGAAAATGCTTCCGATTCTTCCACGTTGAGGATGGCCTTCACCTCTTCCTGGTCAATGCCAATGACATCACAGCCACTGCAGCTCTCGTCGTGAGCCAGGGCATAGTTGGAATCATCGATTTGAGCGGCGTTGCAAATCCGTACCGAGCAGGAGCCGTGGTGACAGCCTTCTGGCTTCTCTATGTTGCTGAGGAAGTTGCGGGTCGCCAGTCCGTCCATGGACTGACGGATGCGCTCGATATCGCTTTTGCACCATCCCCGCTCGAGCATCTCCCTTTCGACCTTGCCGCCCATCTGCAAGTAGCTCGCGCCCCATGTTGCTGTCATGATGCGGGGGAGTTTGCGCAGTCGTGTGAGAACCTTTAGTTCCGAAACAAAGGCCTCGCCTAGAGCCGAGATGGATACCGAGATTGGTGGTGGGAAGCCCGTTTTGTTGGTGTCGAAATGGCCGACGAAACGATTCACGAACTGGAGGCATTCGTCCAAATAATCGAGGTATTTGGTAAATCGGGCTCTACCCAAGCCATCGAGCTTCTCCGTGAAGTGCCTCTGTACCTCTTCGACCCCTGCGGGTTCGTTAAGAATTGCTCCACTAATGTAGTACTTGTAAGCTTTCTGGCCATCTCCCTCAACCTCCGCTGTTGGTCTGATGCATCTGGCATAAAGCGACCGAATTCCGGCATCCTTGTCTGGGTGTGGCGGGATGGCTTCTGGGTGCGCCGAGCCGCCAGAAGTCGGCTCGTCATTGAGACCATAGAGCTCAGCCAGGAGACCAAAGAAAAGCCAGGTCTGCAAAAGTGAATCCCTCTCGTCTTGCCTGAGCGGCTTAAAATTCTCGCCATCGTGATAAGGGATAGGGCAATCGCATTTGCGCAAATGCAGAGGCACAATCTCCAGACAGCCACGCCGACAGGCATAATGCAGAAATGGCCCGCAATCCCATCGAGTTTCGCCGCCCACATACGGTGTTTGGCCCAGGAGGGACTCGCCAGAAGGGGAAGGGAGGATGTCCATCGTGTAATAAAGCTCGTGCTGAGGGCTTCGAAGATGGTGGAGGGCTTTGGAGATGGTGGAGGGCTTCGATTCACGATCGACTGCTGGGCAACGTCTGTCTTGCGCTCGCAGTTTGTGGACCGTGCGTCCCTGAGGCTTCTTAGCGCCTGCGCCTACCAATGGCGACGGGTATCACAAACCCGTCACAAGTCCGTGTGACAGGAAGAAATTCCTGGCGCTTCGTTGTGGCCTGGGCGTGAACGGGACGGGGAGTTGCTGGCCAAACCAACACACAAGGAGTGGCATCGCGCACATTAACGCGCAGCCTGATTAATTACGATGCTCAACTCGCTACCAAGCCATGCCTACACGACCAGGCTCAAGTTGACGTGAACGGCCTTCACTGAACCGTACGCATCCAACCCCTTCTTCCCAAGCTCGCGGCCGATGCCGCTCTGCTTCTCGCCACCAAAGGGCATGGTCGGGTTCGCGTAGTTATTGCTGTGATCCAAATCTGACCAAATTCTGGGGAAACCGCCATCCCGTGCGCGCGTTGGATGTCTTGCATGAAGATGGCGGCGCCCAGGCCGTATTTACTGTCGTTGGCAAGGTCGATGGCCTCTTCCTCCGTGTCAAAGACGGTCACGGCGGCGACGGGCCCAAAGCCCTCCTCCTAGAATAGCTTCATCTCCCGCGAGACGTTGGTGAAGACGGTGGGCTCGCTCGCGGGGTTTGCCACCCAAGACAGCGGTCTCGCCCTGCATCTTCGCTCTCTGGATAAATTCCAGCACCCGCTCGTACTGATCGCGCGTCACTTGGGGGCCCTGGAAGGTCTTGTCGTCGAAGGGGTCCCCGACGACGTTGGTCTCCCGGATGAACGCCGTGAGCCGGACGACAAAGTCGTCATGTGTGCTGCGATGGACAACGAGGCGGGACGTGGCCGTGCAGATTTGGCCTTTGGTTGATCATGAGACCAAAGTTGGCCCACTTGCTGGCCTGGTCCATGTTGGCGTCGGGAAAAACGATGAAGGAGATTTACCACCGGTTTCGATGGAAATATCCTTGAGTGTTTCGCTGGCTGGCTTCATGACGGTTTTCCCTGTCACACTGCTGCCAGTAAAGGCGAATTTATCGACGTCGGGGTGCGAGCAGGGAGCTTCGCCAGCGACGGAACCGAGACCGTTGATTATGTTGATCGCGCCTAGAGGGAAGCCGGCCTCGACGGACAAGCGGGCCAGATAAAGGACAGTAATGGGGGTCCGCTCAGCAGCCTTGAGCACAGCAGTATTGCTGCAGGCCAGTGCCGGACCGAGCTTCCACGATGCCATACCCATAGGATAGTTCCGGGGGATGATCTGCCCGCAAACTCCAACAGACTCCCGCAGGGTGTAGCCAACTTGTAACCACCGGCGTTGTTCATGGTCTGGCCATGGACCTTGTCAGCCCAGCCGGCATAGTACCGAAGCACGGCGAGAATCTCCTCCACATCTTCCGTCAGGAGATGTGGTAGGGTTTGCCGTTATCCCATGCCTCGAGGGTAGCGAGATCCTCCTTCCGCGCCTCGATAAGATCTGCAAACCTGGAAAAGGAGTGCACCGAGCTGGTGAGGCGCCATGGTGCGCCACTCGGAATTCTTCAGGGCCGCCCGTGCGACCTTGACGGCGGCGTCGACATCCTCAGCCGAGGCTGCCTGGACGTTGCAGGTGACAGACTCGTCGGTCGGGTTGGTTGTGGCGACCTGGGTCCGCTTGGCCGGCCAAGAACTTATTGTTGACGAAGAGACCAGTCAAGCTTGATCGTCCTCCCGTTGGGTTCGCTGAGGGTTTGGAAGAACTGCGACGACATCATGACGTTCCAGAGCGATATCTATATCTGCTGGCTAATGGGAATGGCGCTACCAAGGCGAGTGGGGACGGGCCAGGACTACTGGTACTGGGTGGTTTATAGCTCTCCTGGTTGCAGCCTTCTTTTGACTCTGTTCAGGCAACTTTGAGCGGGGGTCTGTGATTGAAGTTATTCGCAGATAAAAACAGTCTCCGTCGGCCCTTTCCTCGTTTCTGGGAGTGGCGTCGGGATATCCGCGTTTCAATCAGGAGTCCAGCCCCGCGTCGGTAGTGACTTGTGTCTGAGCACCTACAGCGGGCAGTTAGTTTTTCAAGATGTTCGTTTACACAGGTGAAATGCTCAGTGCAGTGGAGCCCAAGGCGAGGGCAAATCAGAGTTCCCGAATTAACTACGACAGGTGGTCAGTTCCGCAGCCCCATTCACGAATATCCAAGCTTCCTCGTGTTTTTCCACCTGACCACGTCCGCGACATCCCGGGCCTTGTCCGTGCCCAGGGCGTCGAGGCCGTCGACGACGCCTTGCGCGTCTGCCTTCCGCAGCTCCTGGCTCGTCTTGAACTTGCCCTCCAGCTTGCTGATTGTGATCTCGACGCCGATGGTGCTCTGTGAACGACTCTGGCGCCTCGGCTAGAGTCCATAGTCTCTCGTTGCCGTCCTTTCCCGTACAGCTCATGATTCTCCTTTCGCACATCTCCGATAGGTCATGTAGCTGTTTTTCTTTTTTTTTTTTTTTTTTTTTTTTTTTTTTGAAGTCCAGAGTCGCCTCGGATTTGCTGTCGTAGATGGCCTTGCTGTATGCCTGCGCGGCAGCGTACTTCCAAATCCCAAAGGTTTTTCCCGCATCAGCTGGCGGAGTGCCAAGTGCTGTTTACTTCGTGGCCATACACATGATGGAGACGTCGGTCGCTCCTCGCGCTGATTGATTCAATCGGCCCTCTTCGGTAACCTGATTTGGACCGGTGCTTTTCTTTGTAAGGAAAAAAAAAAAAAAAAAAAAAAAAAAAAAAAAAAAANTTTTTTTTTAAAAAAAAAAAAAAAAAAAAAAAAAAAAAAAAAAAAAAAAAAAAAAAAGACGCGTCGGGCAATTATAAAGGACAGGGCCTGGGAATGAAGGGGGAAATGACCCTCTAGATCAGCACTTTTTGTTTTCTTTTAATTCTAGGGGAGTTCGACACCACAGATGCATCCCAAGTGTATTCACTCGCCCGAAAACCAAAACCGCATCAAGTAATGCGGCACGCAGTATGCTGGGACTGGAGAATAGGCATCCTGAAATTGGTGGTTTTCCGGAATCAAGAACTGGCGATTTAACTCTCCGGGCATTCCAAAGCAAGCAGAAGCCCGCCACAACATTGGTTATCGCCTGTGGCGGTGAGATTCGGTCCTAAAACATGCGATGTGCCGGGCTGTATTGAGCGGGTGACAGTTGAACCAAAGGGCAGCAGGCAACTTACACTTTACGTTATTATCAATGCAAGAGGAAAAAGAACCACGGAAATGGAAGACACGGCAGACAAGAATGCGACGCCCGAGATAGGAGCGCCGCGTTTGTTCGGGAGACATCCCTAGCTATCTACAATAAGGTAGGGAGGTGTCACGTGAGGCACCTAGGCTCCTAGGTAAGGTACCTACTACGTACCGAGGTACCTTTAGTACTTCCCACGTCTTCCGACTTCCCCGCTGACCCCCAAACGTAAGACTTTTTGTTGACCTCGCCTGCATAGCTCACCCCGCCCATGATTGGCATCGGCAGCGCAAACCATCAATCAGGGTCGTGGACTGCCAGCTGATTGGTGCGTCCTGCTGAACCATTCCCAAGGCGTGCAGTACCCCTGCCGCCCGCCCTTTTTATTTCCCCCTGGCACTGTTTTGGATAGCCTCGGAGCGAAAAGGAAAATAAATGGCACAATGCAGGTACCCTTTTCTCGTCACACGCGAACCTGACACAGACCCCGTTCCAAGCCCTTCGTGCAGATGCGATTTTCTTTTTTCTCCCTTTTCTTTTTGTAAATGATCGCATGAACCGTCGGCTAGGAGCTGCCGACCTGAGCTGTCAAATTTTCTTTCTTTTGTGCCCGGGGAATCATTGCTTCTGCGTCAGTCAGCCCCCGCACAGACACAGGTCTCCTTCCAATCGCCCGCTTGGCGTTCGCGTGCGTACTATGCGGCGGAAAAATCTTCTGATGTCTATATTAAAATTGCTGCTACCAAGTCGTCGCAAATCTGGTTGCAATACAATTACCCGTTAGTTTCCGTCGGTGACCGACTGGGTTGGCCGGCCGAGGGACTTGGGCGGCATCTGCAATCAGGCGACGTCAACCCGCGTTCCCGCACCGGACCTGACGCCGTCCCTCGTCTTCCTGGCAACCTTCGGGTTGCTTCCCAGCGAGACAGCACAGCGACTTTATGTGCGGTCCGGATGCTAGTGGCAGCCCCACCAGCAGACGCCGGTGCAGGGTTCTCCTGCGTCTGGGGATGTCAGCAGCAAGCAGCCCGCCCGTTCGGTCAATGCTGCGCTCCCCAAAAAGGGATGCCTTCGTCGCCAATAGTGGAACCGCGCGTCGACGAACCCACCACCTGCAGGGGAGCGAGACGCCAGGATGGGCAAAGAATTGGAAGCACAAATACGTGCAATCAACGCAAAAAGACTTCCCAAAGGACAGGGCCCAGACCAGCCGATCTGAGCCTCTTCGTCAATACATAGTCCGCCCGCCGTAAACACCCGCTCTGACCCCTTTCCAACGGGAGCGTGTACTTGCCGCCTCTCTGCCCCTCGTTCTGCTTCTGTGCATGCTGGTCATCCATCACCACTCTTCCAGAAGTCAGCTCAGTCTATCCCCAGCCCAGTGCCGCTAGCGCCAGCCCCTCGATAGACCGAGAGACATTGAACGCCCTTTTGGTAGTTCTAATTGCTTGCCCACACACTTCCGGGTGCCCATTGCAAAGTCTGTCCAATAAATCGCCACGGCCAGACTCTTTTGGTTGACGCCAATGGCGCAGTGGGTCCACGGTGCCCATCTCGCTGCGGTCGCCCCTGCTTTTGACGTCCGCACACGGTCGTAGCGACCCAGGCTCGCGGAGAGCAGGAGGAAGGGGTCCAACATTCGCGGGAAAGAGCCTTGGGGCGGGAGCCTGATTGAGGAAGACCGCGCTTTCCCTCCCGCTCACCACCTTCCGATGCAGCGACGCCGCCGCCCTGATCTCGAAATCAGCGTCATTCCTGCGCCCAGGTTCGCGACGGCCACAGCCACCGTTGCCATCCAGACGACAGCCAACGACGAGAACAGCAGCCAGGATTGGGCCAAGTCCCAGCCCATGGAGACGCACCGCCACCACCGCCAGAGCGACCACCTGCAGCAGCACCTGCAGCAGGCCCAGGCACAGGACCAAGACCAAGACCAAGGTCAATACCAACACCACTTGAACCTCCCGCAACACCAAAATCCACAACCGCGACGGCCCCAGCGCGTCAGCCTGGCCATAACAACGCCCGACCTCACGCCCAAAGAGCAGAGTCAGCCCCTGGCCGCCCAAGGAGATCTAAGCGCTAAGCATGCCAGAGGCGCTTTCCTCGATGACAAAACACCCACCACCCTGGACGAAACCCTGGACAAGATCCCGGACTCGACCCTAGCCGCAATGTCCGCACACGGCGCTAGTGACGGCAATGCCAATCCCACGCTGCGCAAAGACGACGCCGTCCCCGGATCCAACTCCCTCGCCAACGCGACTCGTAATAACTCACCCCGGGGTCCGTCCTCGCATGCCGACGTCCGCATGTCCCACGACCTCTCGCTGTCCCCGCGGAACGTCACCCGCGACTCCCTCGTCACCAACATGCTGCTCTCCCTCGACCAGCTGTCCATGAGCCATTCGACCCCGCCGAGACCGCAATACGGCGATGACGCCGCCGCATCACCGCCTGAAATCGCCAGGATACCTCCTTTGAGGACGGCCAAGACTACCGACCGCCCTGCTCCGGGAGCAGGCCACGAGCACTCGTACAGCTCCGATCTCGACACCGACGCCGAGAGCTCTAGCCGCGCTTCGGTCCAGTACGGCCGCGGGCGACGCAGCAACAGCAGCTCCAACTTCCATTCCACGTTGGGCCGCATCAACAGCCTGCGTGAGCCCGGCCAAAGGACCATGCCGTCGACCCCGCGGGCCGCACACTCGAGGGGCCGCAAGGGGAGCAAGAGCAGCAGCTCTAACAGCATGGACGCTGGCTATCCCCAGGCACTCGGCACCCAGCGCTGGCAAAACGGCTTGATCAATAACGGCTCGCCATCTGCCTTGATCAACAGCTCGCCGTCGGCCTTCATTAATGGCTCACCATCTGGCTTCAGCCCTGCTCAGCAACAACAGCCGCCACGACTCCCCGATCCTGCCCCTATGTCTGGTTGGCGACTTGATTTTTCTGACGCCTTCTTCAGCAACACCAGTGCCATCAACAACAAGACCAGCGGTGGCGCCTTGGACTGTGACGACTTCGATGCCGCCCCGACGCCGACGATTCCAGCCGGCCCGCGGAGGCTGACCAGCGTCCCCTCCATGCCCTCTTTCCCCACGTCTAGTGCACGCACACAGAGCATAACGGCCTCGTCGAGCGTGGCGAAGCCCCAGGCAGCGGACCCGGAACGCAAACGCAGCACGCGATCGGCGCGTAGTGCGACAGCTGGTCTCTCACACTCCAAAGCGGCCGCCTCGCGCGATGCACCCCCGATGCCGGGCTCGACGGTGTTCGCCGTTGACTCTGCACCGGCCCCCAGCATCGGGTACGAAAAGAGCAAGGAGCCTCTCGCACAGGCAGGCCGTGCCGGCAACACCGCCGCGGCTCCCGCCCCGCAGCCCAAGGAGAAGCTTGGATTTTTCAGACGCGTTTTTGGCTCGCGGAGGGATAGCAACGCAAACAGCATTGCCGCCGCGGACTTGCAAACCGGCAAACAAGGTAATAGTACGCAACAAACGGAAGCCTCAGGTCAGGCTCGCGCGGGCAAATCACAAAGCACGCCCCCGTCGCGTGACAGCTCACACTCTACGGCCGGCGGGACGACGCACGGGACGCTACATAAGAAGACGTCAGCATTCTTCAGGCGGCAGAAGAAGGTGCAGCAAGAGCCGCCGCCTCCGCTGCCTCAATCTATCCCCGACACCGCCGCCGACGCCGCACCCGTCGTCCCTCCAAAGCTGAATTCGCCACCGTCGAACCCTGCTGGGAGCCCAGGCCTGACTCGCGCACTCGAGCCTTATCCGGTTTCAAACGGCAGCGATGGCCCGGCTCGTACGGCCAGGCACGACGATCCCGCGGGCCAGCGAGCCACCGCGGATGCAGTGCTTGGCAGTCCCAAGAAGGTAAGGGACCCGCTGGATCCAGACCTGTCTCGCTCACCCCGAGGCTTCGCCGCTGCGGCACGGGCGGAGAACAAGCCGTTGCCGATCCCAGAGCAGCAGCAGCAGCATGACGATTCCACGCCGCAGAAACTTCGCGGTGCTGCTGGTGTCCTCGCCAAGAAGAGCTCCGCGAGTCGCGTCAATACACCGAGCCGACAGGCACCCGAACCGCCCACGGCCCTGACGAGGGCAAGCTCGTTCCTGAACTGCGACAGCAGCGACACCGAGAGTGAGAACGATTCGAGAGCCCATGTCCGGCCGGAGAGCGCCAATAGGCAGATCCGTGAGAAGAGGTCTACCAAGGACGGCATCAGGCTGGTATTGCCATCAGAGGGTTCAGCACTCGAGGCAAGCTCGATGGGCTCCAAGTCGGCGGCGAGTCTACCGAGCGTCAAGGTGGACGAGCCAGACAGCCCTGACAAGAATATGAGGAAGATGGGGTCTCACCACACGACGCCGATTGACGAGCCTACCGGCTTCGTGGTCGGGGACCCCACGGACGACGACCGGCAGAAGGCACAGAAAATCTACGATGGCAACGAGGACTTTATTCAGAAAGAGAAGGCGGCTGCCTGGATGGGCGAGGAGGGACCAGTGAGGCAGCGCACGCTGCAGGCGTACATGTCCTTGTTCGACTTTGCTGCGCGCAACATCGTCTCATCGCTCCGTGATATTTGCGCTCGCTTGATTCTCAAGGCTGAGACGCAACAGGTCGACCGCATCCTGTCCGCATTCGCCAAGCGTTGGTGTGACTGCAACCCCAAGCATGGCTTTAAATCTACTGGTATGTCTTGTCTTATGTCAGTCTTGCGCAACCTGCCCGATTATAATCGAAATTAGGCAACCCCCCTTCCGTCTCGAGCAAAGAAACAAGGTGTCGCTGACCGACTGGCCGTGTTCTCTTGTTGTAGATGTTGTCCACACCATTTGCTACTCCATCATGCTGCTCAACACGGATCTGCACATGGCCGACATCGAACAGAAGATGACGAGGAGCCAGTTCGTCAAGAACACCATCGGCACAATCAGGCAGGCGCTCGCCGACACCGCGCCGGACGCCTTTGGCCGGCAGTCGATTCTGCCCGGAAAGGGCAGTGGTCTCTCGCCAGAAGACGCACAGGATGCGATGGAGCTGGAGAAGCCAGTCAACAGTTTCAGGCAGTCGTTTCTGGGTGGTCTGTCGCCCGCGCCCACCAAAGAGGCGGCCGCCGAGGCTGACGAGTGCGGTCCTCTGGTCAAGGTGCCGTTCGAGGGGACGCTACGCGCATGGGAGGCACAGATCGAAACGGTTCTCAAGGACACGTACGCGTCCATCCGCGACGAACGGCTGCCACTCTTTGGCGCTGAGGCGCCGCCACAGCTGCTGCCTTCGGCCAATCTATCCGTCATTGGCCTACTAAAACGCTCGCCGTCGGTGCTGAGCAAGGCGCCTTCGGAGAGTCAGACCTCGGTCAGGGGGCGAGTGCCCGGCGGCACAGACGCCTCGCGACTGCCGGCGTCGTTGCGGTGGACATCCAAGAGTCGATCACGAGTCCGGGGCGCGCCGGGGGGTCCGTTCGGGACCAACGGATTTTCGTCAAGCCGCACCAGCTTTGACGATGGCGGCTCCATCTGGAGCCCGACCATATCGTCGGCCACGCGCAGCCGCTACTCGCTCGGGCGCACGCAGACGTCCATGTCGATCGACTCGATAGGATCTGGGTACACGACCAACTTCCCGCAGTCCATCGGGTTTGCCAACGCGCTCAGCCAAGCAATAATCCGCGAGGACGCCATCAGCGCGGCAGGTGCTGCCAGCCTGCTCAGCGGCATGAGCGGCGACGAGGTTAATGGCAGCTCCAAGCCGCTGCTCGAGGACGAGTCTCTGGAGCTTGCCGGTCCACCCTGGGTCAAGGAGGGCCGGGTGATCCACAAGCACCACCTGGACGGCATAGACAAGAAGGCCAAGGACCGCAACTGGAGCGAAGTGTTCGCCGTGGTGCAAAAGGGGTCCCTCAGCCTCTTCTCGTTCGCGCCAAACAAGTCGCTTGGCAAGAAGAACCGGGGCCGGGTGGCCGCCGCCGGCGCCAAAGGCGCTGTCGTGGTTGGCGGCGGCAACTGGCAGGACAACGCGACGAACCTGGCCACGTTTACCCTTAAGCAGACGCTCGCGTCGGCCTTGCCCCCGCCGGGCTACTCGAGCTCGCGGCCGCACGTGTGGGCGTTGAGCCTGCCCACCGGAGCTGTGCACCTGTTCCAGGTCAGCACCCCCGAGACCAGCCACGAGTTCGTGACGACTGTCAACTACTGGAGCGCCCGGCTGAGCACGCACCCGCTTGTCGGCGGCATATCCAACATTGAGTACGGCTGGGGCGATGCCATTGTGAACAACCCGTTGGTTACCGCCATCGCTGAGGCAGCGACCATGGGCAAGGAGACCGACACAGGAGTCCCCTCCGGGCAGACCAGCAGGCCGGGCAGCGCCGCGGCGGTGGTTAGAGGCCACCGAACCACTGGCTCGATGCACTCGCGGGCAGGCAGCTTCCGGTCTGGGTCTCTCGACTTTGTGCGCGTGCGATCGGGCTCGGTGCAGTCTGCCAGCGCCGTCATGGACCTTGGCAACATCCTGGCCGAGAACCCAGGCGAACCGGGCTCGCCCGCCCGCACGGGCCGACGCGGGCCACGGTCGAGCTCGTCCTTCTCATCCAGCGTCAGCCCGTTCGGCGGAAGCATCAGCGGCGGTGGCGGCGGTCCTGGGAGGGGCAAGCTCCCCGGAGACAGGATCCACATCGCCGAATGGAGACCTCCGGCGCAGTCGCTCCGGGCGTCGACGCAGGGCGAGGCGGAGCAGCTTTCCACGCTCAGCACCTACGTGGCGTCCATCGAGGACGAGCTGCGCAAGCACAACTCGCTCCGCAGCCCGATGCTGCTCGCCTTCAGCCCGCGGTCCAACAACGCGAGCAGGGCCATGGGCAACTGGCAGCGCAAGAGCGAGTACCTGCTGCGCGAGAGCGTCAAGTACCGCACCTACGTCGACGCGCTGCAGGCGGCAGCGGTCCGGAAGGAGGAGGTGTACGGAGAGCGGAAGGAAGAATAAATAATGAAGCCGTCGGAAACAGGCCCGAAATCTTGGCTACAGGACCTGGGGTGTTGATGTTTTGATGTTGCTTTTCACGTTTTGTTTTACCTGGCGGTTTTTTTCTTTTCTTTCTCTTCATTTGGCAAAGGCTCGTAATAACCCGGAGCCTTTTCGTCGTGGAGTCGGAGTATGCCTAACGACATTTTATGCATTGCTTTCGTGGCTACCTATTTAGGGCGAGCAGGTCCCAATGAGGACTTGCTGAACTTCATTTCTTTTGTATCGTTGCTGCTCGGAAGTTTTTTTTTTTTTTGGCCTAGGGGTGTTTTGGCTGGGTGCATAGCCGGGGAAACCTTTGGATGGTTAGCATATCTGATGTCGATAGAACGGAGCAGCAGGAGAGGATAAAAGCAGAACAGGATTGCATTGCATCTTGATACACTTCGTCGTCCATCTGCCGTTTTTCCGATCGCCACGTGGACAACCACACCACGACGCAGCATAATCAAGGGGCTGCGACAGAGGATCCCCAGCTCGCACTTCAAGCTGCCAAGCGTTGACACGTTCACTTGCAGCGATGGAATCATCGGATGTCGTACAGAACACATGACAAGATCAGATTGGGCGGTTTCTATGCTGGCAGAAGTAGGGTCGTTCGAAGAACCTTCATTTTCCAGCGCCCAGGAAAAGAAAAGACAAGAAAAACAAGACCAAGAAAAAGACGTTCCCTTTGCTCCGTCCACCTCCCCGCGCCAGTCGCCATCCCGGTACAGACGCTGAGGTAGGTATAGTTGAGGACAGCGACAGCTCTCAGAGACGGCCATGAAAGTCGACCCACCCCGAAACACCTGAGATGAGAAGATGCTTGGCTTGGCTTGCAACCGCCGCCACGAATAAAGCAGCAACAGTCCCCCATCTCGGCCGGTTCCAGAGACAGGCGGGGGGGCCTCACATGTAACCGTTGTTGAAGGGTCCCGGAGGCTGGAAGGCCGGGTGAGGGCCGGGGTACTGGCCCGGCGGTGCGCCCTGCTGCAAGACGGTGGTGAACTGCTGGTCCTGCTGCTGGGGCATCTGCATCTGCATGGGCGTCTGCATCGGCATCGTCATCGTCATCGGGCCAGGCAGCGGCATTCCCGGCTGCGGCTGTTGCATCCCCGGGTAGTAATAGTAGCCGCCTCCGCCACCAACACCGACACCACCGCCAGGGCCGGCGCCCATCAAGCCCATTCCCATGCCCGGCATCTGCATCATCTGCATCTGCAGCGCCAGCTGTTGCTGCTGCTGCGCCAGAGCCTGGGCCTGGACCTGAGCGGCCAGGATCTGGGCCGGACCGGCCGCGGCCAGCATTGGGTCGTAGCCGGGTTGGGTGGTGGTGTACTGCACCGCCATGAGCTGGTTGGTGCCAGGGATGAGCATGTATCCGGTAGCGGGCTGCTGTTGCGGTGGTTGCTGTGGCTGTTGCTGTTGGGTGGTGGCGGTAGCCGTACTGGCCACTGCGGCGCTGGCCGGTTGCTGTGACTGTTGCTGCTGCTTGCGAGTGGTTGTCGTCCCAGCGGACCGCGACGGCCTGGCGGTGCCCGACGTGTCCGACATCTCCGACTCGCTGCCGGACGCGTAGCCGCTCTTCTCCTTGCGACCGCCGCTCTTGCTCTTGCGCGGCGGCCGGCGGTCGCGGTCGCGCGAGGCCGGGGTGCCGACGGGGCTGGGACGGAAGTGGACGTGGCGGTCGGCCGCAGCCGCGGCCGAGGGGCGGAACGAGGTGTCCTTGGCGGGCCTGGGTCCTGCTGCTGCGCCTCCGCCGCCGCGGGGCCTACCGCCACTCTCTGAAGGTCTCGGCTGCTCGTCAGAGTCGCTGCTGCTGCTGCTGCTGTGGCTGCTGGACCCGTCCTCGACCTTGGCGCGCCGGTCCTTGCGGCGCGGGTACTGGTCCCATCCGCCGCGGATGGCCGTGTCGATGTCGGTCCTGGGAGCGGTAGGAGCTGATGAGTTGGACGAATGGTGGCGGTGGCTGCCATGGCGGCGCCGGGCGCCGGGCTTGGTTGCGAAGTCCATATTCGTGGCTTCAATGAACCATCGGTGCTTGGTTGGCTTGCGGCGGTTGCTTGTGTCGTGGGAGCGGAACAGGCGGAAGTAGCGAAAGTGGTAGGCGGTAGATAGAATGAGAAAGGGAGCCGCGGGCGGGCTGGAAGATCCAATGATGGTCTGGGTGGTGGATATCAAACCCGTTTTGTTTTGATGGGCTGCTGCTTCCGTTTCCGTGACGCGCTCCAGGAAGGAATGAGGCGTGGCTCAGATAAGGTATCTACGCCAGACGGAAAAGAAAAAAAAAGCCGTCAAAAAGAAGAGACCGTTCAGATAGCTCAGTCCGCTTCTGCTGTCGCGTCTCTTTTTTCCTCTGGAGGTTCTTGTGCTCTTCTCGCCTTCACCTTTCCGTTGGCAAGGCGATAGGGACGGGATCCGACTGATGGGGTCGTCCGTTGGTGGCAAACACATCTTGTTCCCAGCCTTTGAGAAGTATCGGCCCCACCCTAGCCAGCCTTCGACTCCATTGATCGGATGGGGAGGCGGTAGGTACCACGTCTCCAGCTGTCTTCTTGACATTTTGCTAGGCGATTTGCCGACTCGAGGCCGCGAGGGCCTGATGACTGGCCAGCGAACGGCAACACCCCACCAAGACTCACCAGCCCACGGTCGAAGCCTCAACCGGTATGATTAATGATATCTTCGTTGCCGATTACCTATTCAAGCGCCGTCTAGACACTACATATACACGGTGAACAGTCCCTCGTACACTTTCCGGTCCACATACCCCTCCAACGTACCACGGGTATCACATACTCCTAGTCCTAGACTCGTACGGAGCAGGCGAGACGCTCTTCTCCGTGGCTTCCATGCTAGCCCTCTTCCTGCGGATATACATTACAACACCCACTCCGGCGAGCACCATCGTTCCAGCTGTGGGTCGGAAGCGGCTCTTGGTCAGCAAACGGAATCGAATACGTCGAGAGACTTGGCCAAACTTACCGATAGATCCGGCCAAAATGCCGCCTGATGATACCGCGCCGCCGCCGCCGCCGCCGCCGCCGCCTGCCGGAACGGCTTCAGGGGGCGGCTTGGCATTGGCCTCGGCCGGGTTCGACGGTATTGGAACGAGGGTGTCTGCAATGCTGGACAAGACGGATGGGAGTTGCGGCGCGGGATCGCCGACTGGAAGGACAATGCTGGAGGAAGGCGGCGGGGCAGCAGGAGCACCCAACGACGGAGTTGCCGACATGGAAGGCGATGATGTTACAACCTGAGGTGGCGATGGCACAGGAGGACTTGACGAGGCGGTGGGTATTGAGCTGCTAGGCGTTGGGGTCACGTAGACTGTCGTGTATGTCACCATTGTTGAGGGCGTCCCTACAGGCGGCCCTACGGTCATGGTCCATGTGGTATTTGGGCGGCCCAGTAGAGGTATGCGTGACGGAGCCGTCAACAGACCTGTTGGGGTTGGCGCGCCAGGAGCCGTTCCGTCCGACGGCGATTCGGGTTCGGATTTCGACGACGATGACGACGACGACGATGATGACGACGAAGATGACGAAGAGCTGCTAGAAGAGGAACCCCCTGATTCACTTTCTTGATCGCCTTCTTTGGCCTCGCCACCCTCTTCCGACCCCTCTTTAGCCTTACCACCCTTCTCCGATCCCTCCTCCTCCTCTTCCTTTTTCTTTTCCTTCTCCTTTTCCTTGGCCTGCCGCCTCGCCCTGCGTGTGACGTGGCGTTCCTCGAGATCAGCCAGCAGCTCGGCCAGACTGCCTGGCTGTCCTCCGATCGGTATTCTCATTATGGTCGAAAGAGCGTAGGTAGGTGACAAAAGATGCGAGAGAATGAATTAGAAACAGAGAAGGAACCGGCAGAAGATATGAACAGAAAGCAAAACAACGTCCAGCGTCCAGCGTCCAGCGTCCAGATTCGCGCACAGCAGGAGAGGACGTGTCTGCGATCTGCAGCATCGGAAAGAGGGATCAGCAGCCGAGAACGGCCATGGGGGATGGCGCAGGACCACAAGCATACATATGGCGGGCTTAGCATGCCCGCCCTTTTTGCCTCGATCCGGAGAGAAGTCACCGAAACAAGCTTAATCAAGCAGTGGTACCGCAAGCCTGCCACTGCCGGGGCCACTTCGACACACGGCCATGGCCACCGTTCGAACAAGAGGTCGCCCCCCTTGTCCTCACGGCGCCGGACCGGCTCAGAGGAGGCGTCCCCTGCGACTCGAAAACCTCTTGGCGGGCCAGCGGTTGGCCAATTGGCAGGGCGGAGGGCCGGGGTGCCAAACAAATGCCAGGGGTGCTGGGCCCGGGCGGCCTCGCCAGCCGCGTTTTGGAAGCCCAGATCCACTGGGTTGCCCGCCGTCGATCAGAGAGATAGGCGGGCTTGGGTGCCCAGTGTTTTCGCCTCAAACATGGGAATCCTGCCCTTTGCCGTCTGCTGAAAATTACTATACTTGGAAGTAGAGGTCGCGTGCTGCTATGGCGCGCGAGCCCATTCGACGGCTTTTTGCAGACAGAAAACGAGAGGAAAAAAAAAAAAAAAAACGTTTGCAGATACGCAAGAGGCGGCTCAAAATTGGGCCCTCCCGGTGTGGGCGGCCGCGACCCACTCCTCTCAAATTGACGGTGGATGGTGATTTTTTTTTTTTTTCTTTCTTTTTCTTCCTTCGTTTTGACGGCATTCCGGTCCATGCCTTTTCGCTTTTCTACTTGGCACAGCAAGCCCGCCACGCTCCCCAAAATCTACTGCAAAAAAAGTCCCCGCCCCTGGATTGTCGCCCGGTAGGAAACAAACTTGTAGCTTTCAATCCACGATATTTGCACCATAACAAGCAAATGTAAAAAGAAAAACGAGCTGTCTGATAAGATTTAAATTGAGCTCTTTCCTATGTCAATTTTATCAAAATACGAATTCACGTACCTGGATCATCGCTAGTGCGACGCCGACGATTTTTTGAGCTCGGGTATATATTTGGAGAACGTGTCCGCCTACCCATGCCAATTACCACTTCTCAATTTGTTTCCAATAGTCCCAGCCCCCAGGACCCAGTTTGGTTTGTGGCGACTGCCGAGACTGTTTACGCTGTTGCGATTGGTGCCTCCATCACAGACAAGACCGTCGACCCTTGGCCGTCGCTATCGCAAACGCGGGCAGACAGTTTGCCATCTCGGCGTCGCGCCTTCTCCCCTATTGCGCCCTCGGAATGGCAGAAACCTCGGACACTAGGCTCCGGGCCGAGTGTGGCCAGCACGCCGTCGGGACTGAGATGATGATGACACCGACCCACGAGGACTTTCACGGCTGGGATCAAGCACCGACTTCTGTCATTTTAAAGGGAAGGCTAATATAGACTGGTGTCAGCCTCCAACCCGTTCTCTCGTGGTCGTAAACTACGTCTCCGGAACACCTTCTGCTTGTCGGGTTGCTCTCCGGCCGCAAAATGCACTCGGCCTAACTCCAGAGACGCCAACTCAAGCAAGCGCCGGCTCCGGGGCATTCTTATTTTCCGACGCCATTATGTCCTTAGGTATTGGCGGTCGAAAAAAAAAATTTCAAAAAAATTCTCGAACATCCAAGGACCAGGCCATGGCTGCTCTTTGGCAGCCGGCAGTTGCACGGCTCGACAAGAGAGTGAACCAAGGTTCAATCGGGCCGCCAGGGGCACCGCCGAGGTCATCGGATCTCCCGTTCCACACCGTGGGCGCTGCCTCATCTCCTACCCGATGCGGGAGTGGATATAACCCATCGCCATTGCCACCAGGATCCCTATTAATGTTAGCACGCCTGACCGAAACGACCTGGCCTAGTAACATTTATGTCCGGCTTTCTTTCTAAACTTTTCTTTTTTTTTTTTTTTTTTTTTTTTTTTTTTTTTTTTTTTTTTTTTTTNTTTTTTTTTTTTTTTTTTTTTTTTTTTTTTTTTTTTTTTTTTTTTTTTTTTTTTGCAGTCTTCGCCAGCAGCGCCGCATGTTACCCTACGACAACCTACATAGGCGGGGTCATACCGAAGGCACACTCTAACCTCCCGTCTCACTGTCGTCAATTCCATATTGACGATAATGTTGGTTTTAAATCGCACGATCACCGTCTACTAGAACCCCTATGTAGAAGCCGATGGCAGCATCAATCGATCGGGCTAGACCTTGGTTTTGAGGAACGATAATCTCAAGCCAAGCTTGAACCCCAGAGTTCCCCCGCATCTCGGTACTCGTGCCCTGGCGCGAGCATCTCGAACTCGATTTGTTGGCAGCCAATGGCCTCGCTGCGTGGTGGCTACCCCTGGATCTTGGCCCGTCATCCGCAGACCCGCTTCCCCGGGCTTACCCCTCTCGAGACGATCGGACCTGATGCTTCATTCCGGCTTTGTCCCTCGTCGTGGCCCTTACCTGGCCTTTCCCCGCACGCTTCCTCGCGGGCGCTAAATCGACCACTGCAAATTACGACATGATGGGTCCATGAGAGGCTAGAGTATGGGAAGGCCCCGGACGACCTTCCAGGTTGGTCAACTTTTCCCGCTCTTGGCCCCGTTTCCCTGCCAAGGGCCGTCGCGCCTGCGGCCAATATATTAGGGCGCCGCACCGAGAACCGACGACCTCGGCCTAAGCGGGGGTAACGTCCCTCCATCTTAGCCAACATATTACGCGGTACGGTGAGGAGATACGCCCTCACCGTTACATTGGGCCCATTGCGCGCTTTAGCAAGCCGTTTCTGCGTTCGGCAGCTTCTTGGCCATCGACTGCGTTTCGAGCGTTTGCCTACATGCGTGTGTACGTACACACCCCAAAAACCTTCTACTTGGAGACCCGTCATTGGTGGACGCTTTGCGATTGGCTCACCTGGGTAACATCAAGAGGCGTTTTTTCGGCTTCACATGCAATAATGTGGAGAGTCGCCTACCGAACGGTGATCGGGAGACTGCTTCGCCTCCCCTCACCCTCGTCCCAAAAGCGCGGGGATCCTCCCGATGAGGTTATCATGGAGCGCCCTTGGCAGATCATATGGGGAGGGGCGATGGGTATGACGAGCAAGAGATCCGGTCACGCGCCGCCGGCGAGCACGTCAACACCGCGGGGCAGGAGACTTGAGGGGAAATGAACGGAGGGGAGGTGTGCGAGCAGAATGAGGGGAATACGATGGCGGCCGAAGCCTCGTCGTCTATATAAAGACGATTGTCCCTTCTCTTCACTGTCGTTCGTGAAGATTTCCCAACCCAGTCCACTCCTCCGACCCAATCTACACTACCAGGTTCAGCTCTCGATATCTTCAACAAGCTTTCAACAGCTCCCTCAATATCCTTCAAGATGCAGTTCAAGACAGTCCTCATCGCCCTCTTCGCCGCTGCGGCCTCCGCCCAGGATATCTCCAAGATCCCCACCTGCGCTGTACGCTTCCACCCCTAACCGCCTCAACACTTCTATCAACGACAGAAACTAATACTGCCGTCACTCCTGGGATAGATCAGCTGCTTCCTCAACACCAGCGGCACCGGATGCAGCAGCGTCTTTGACTTCAAGTGCCTGTGCTCGTAAGCGATACCGCAGCTATGGACAGATCCTCCAGATAGTGCAACTGCTAAAACACCCTTCATCTAGGAACGCCCCGTACATCAGCCGCGTCGAGACCTGCGGCCGCACTGCCTGCAGCGCCGCCGACCAGGCCAAGACCCGCGCCTGGGCCGAGGAAACTTGCCGCTCGGTCGGCGCTCCTCTGCCCGGCACCTTGTAAATCTGGGAAAGATGGATGGATAGGTCTTGGGGAAGGAAAAAGGAAAACAAAGAAAATAAGAAAAAAAAATCCGTTTCGAAGGCTCTGTTGCCGCAAAGTGTAAAGATGGACTATGGATTGGATTGGATGGTACATATTTCCTTTTGGACTCCGATCAGGATCGAGGCCCTGTCATATATGGGACATTTTCTTTGCCTTTTTCCGCGTGAGTGATGTGAGATTTGAGGAAAGTCGACATAGGAAAGAATGAGACTCGAGAAAAACGAGTTCAAATGGAGTGCTTCCTGTAGATTTCGTCAACGCGGCATCCAGCGCCGAGCCATGCCCGTCCATCTCGTGCCGCGCGATGCAACTCGCACGTTGCGGGCGGAAAGATTGGCGATCGTGCAGTATGCACAGGCCCGAGGCGGCGAGGAAGAAGTTGGTCCGTCCACTGTGAAAGTTTGTGCATTCCTTCACATTAATTGTGCCATCGGACCGCATCGAAAGGTCTAGGGATGCGAGAAGAGCGAGTCTCGGACAGGGGTCGTGCCGAGGACGATTAGCAGCCTCAGTAAGGTTGGCGAAGGTCTGGCGATCCATGAACAATGGAAAGAAAGCCGGAATTTTTTGAGAAATACTATATAATCGGATTGCAGATACGAGTTTGTGAAAGGGTACATGTGTTTGGTCATTAAGGCTGTTTCTTTCCCTTTTTTTTTCATCTTATAAATGGCAAGCTCTGCTTGTCGTCCGAACACTACCCGCGCCGGAGGAAGCATTTTCCTTACAAAATTGGATTGTGAGTTCAGATGAATCTAATCCTGGAATGGTGTAGACCGAGAGCACAAAGCTGGCTAGATAGCAAATAGTATCGGAAATGGTACACGCCGTCGCACTCGACAGACTCTGTCACGTCCAAGAAAAGTTATCACACAAATAAAATGCGAGGGGCTTCATAGGGCTGACCGCCTTGGAACGAGCTTTTTTTCTTGGCATGATCGGCGCCGATGCGGCTGAGGCCAAAATGTTGGCCGGAAATTGCGCTGGAGTTGCCACCCGACGACACCTGTTTCAACAAAGGCGGGCAGGGCGTCCAAGCGGCGGTGGCGTTGCGGAAGTGTCAAAATGGGTAAAAGCAGAGTCTCGGTTAGGGCATAAGGATTGGAACGGACGGAGGTAGCAGAATGCAACATGCACAGAGAAGGATTCACAAGCTTGCGAGGTTTCAGCAGAGTGAGAAGACACGGGTCAATTAAGAGGTATATCGTGAGCGTTGGGCGTCGTTATTAACAATAATGTAACCACCAAGTGCAATTCGGACTCGACAAAGGGAGACAATATCCGCCCCATGGCGAGCAAGAAACAGAGAGTAAACCAGGATAGTCGTCTGAGGGGTATCAAGTTGATCAGATTGTTGCATGGGAGCAATGCCACACTTCTTGCCTAGGCTAACCTGAAGACACCAACGAAAAAAAAAAAAGAAAAAAAGTGCACCACAATCACAGCCGCCCAAGCAAAGGAGCAGATGCGGCCACCCAAGAAAGGAATGCTACTTTACAGCAAAGCAACAACGGCGGCGGCGGCGACGGCACCAAGGCTGAGAACGGTCTTGCCGGCACCGGCAGCGACGACAGGGGTGGACGGCTTGGCGGGAGTGGAGGGCACGGGAGGAACACCGGTGCCGACGGCAGGAGGAGGAACCGAACCAGCGGGCTTGGAGGGCTGGGGAACGGCCGCGGTGGGAACACCAGGCTTGGGGACGACGCCAGTGGCGGTCGGGCCGGCAGGAGGGTTCCAGGCCGGGCCGGTAGGGTAGGGCGGCACGACGGCGTTGGACTTGGCGGGGCCGGTGGGAACAGGCTCGACGACGGGGCAGACCGTGGTCTCGATCACGACGGTGCTGGTGACGTAGGGCTTGTTGGGGCAGTTGGTCACGGTGGGCGGGCAGCTGGTGACGGTGATGAGCTTGGTTGTCTGGATGGTCGAGGTGGTGTAGCGGGTGGTGAAGGGGACGGAGGTCATGTCGTCCTCATCGCAGTCCTCATCCTCATCGTTGCTAGCGCCGCTCTCGGGAGCGGGAGTCACGGCCGGCGCGGGGGACGAGACACCAGTGCTGAGCATGTTGGGGGCCATAACGGCGTCAGCCCGAGGGTAGAGAGGGCCCCGGGCATAAGCGGCCTCGGCACCGATGGCCAGGGCGGCGACAGCGAAGACAGCGGAGCGCATCTTGACGGAAGTCGTAAATACAAGTATTAAGACGAATAGTAATATCTCTCTAAGAGATGAGCGAATGGAATGTTCAGTAAGGCTGAGGAGCGAGCGACAAAACCTTAATGAGCAAAGAGAGTATTAGGTCCTAGAGAGTGACTATAAGGGGAGCAAGAGGAGGATATCTGGAGTGGATGAGGAGGAAGGGAAAAACAGGAGGAGGCAAGAAGGGATGGCAAGCCCGTCTTATAATGCAGGACCTGGCGCGGCAAACGTCCCATGGTCCGCCGGCCGATGCAGCGTTGGGTGACCGTGCTTTGCTGCTGCTACTGCTTCTCCTCGTCCGAACATGAGGTGGCTTTCCGGGTCAAGTCTGGGCTGGCAGGGGACGGCAGACGCAGCAGGACCCTGGCAGGGACTGGCCCTTGTTCGTTTGTCTGATGGGATTGGGGCTAGGACTGGAGCCAGAAGCCCACAAATGTCTGTTCACCGACTCTCAAGTGGTTGCCGCCCCATCCTCATCTCAATCGAGGCTTCGACAGAGGTCAGGTCGGACCAGGAAGGTCGCGCCAGCCAGGGGTCAACCGGCGCTGGCGAGGAGCCCAGCAGCAATAGCACAAGCCCCGGAGCCGCCTAATGCGCCAGCATTGGCTGCAGTCCGAACGAAAGGCTGACGACAACCCCTGCGGTAAAGGGTCGACGTAGCTGGGCTCCTACCCGCAAAAGGAAAGGGGAACGCCCGCAAGGAGCAGAAAGGGGCAGTTCAATTAATGTCAATGTCGGCAGACAAGCCACCGCGCGAAAGCAAAGTCCAAGGTGGAGCACAGAGCCTGTGTGTGGCTTCCTGCTGGGCCAATCAAACGTGGCCAGGGCCAATGGTCACGTTCCTTGCAGCGCGCCTGCCTTCCCTACCTTGGCAAAGCACGACAGGAACAGCTACTGCCGGCCGGGCTGGGCTGAGGGGGGCTCACCGTTGAGTCCCTTTGACAGGTGATTTTGTTTTGTTTCTATTTTCCACTGTCCCTTCCATGTCAAATGGAGCCCGTCAGCGGAGCAGCAGTAATCCACCCACCTTTTTTTTTCTTTTTTCTTTTTTCTTTTTTCTTTTCTTTTCCAACGGTCATCCTGACTCTGTCGGCGAAGCCGTGAGCGCGGCGATGGAAGGAGACGGAAACGGCAAAGAAACAAGGACGGGATGAAGAGGACCGCCGTGATCCACTGTCGTCACATTTTTGTGCCTTGACCTCGATCTTCACTTCTCCACAGCGAGAATATTTCACGGCAGATAATTGCACTTCTGGGGAACATACTCATTCTCCGGTGCGATGAACGATAGGAAGGTCCCCCGAGCTCCTTGAATTATGAATGCCTAAAATATGCAGATACCCCGGGAAGGCAGTATATGGCAGCATAGGTCCAGACAAATTCCGTTCTGTGCTGTTCAGTGGACGGTCCCTTTGCCGCCATATTACCATGGCGTCCAGCAAAGCTCACTGCAACCCATGGTTGCTACCAACTAACCCTGTGCTTCGCCCTCTTTAATTCGAGGGGAGGGAAATGCACCGTCACCTTGGGTCCGCTCCGAAGCTGGGGCGCGGGGCACACACACATCACATCCCGGGAATTACTTGTTCGGACAGCCGCTGCCCGGAAATTTCCCAATTGGAATCCAACGCCTTGCACAAAGTCTGGATCGAAACAGAACTCCCACCCCCCCAGCCGGCTGGCTCTCCCGCCCGCCCGGATCCTGATTGCCCACCACCGTCTTTGTCCAACGGCCAGGGCTCTGTGGATTCGTTACCAAGGCAAAGATGCTTACCTAGGGATATTTGCTTCGTGTTCGATGGAGTTTGACGGACCATCGGGCGCGTAAATTCGGCGCAAAGAAAAAGGAAAAAAGAGAAAGGGAGGTAAAATTGCCCTCTCGCCCCTGCCAGCCACGCCAAGCTAGTCGACATGGTTTCGCTTACGGTGCGCACAAGACGCGTTCCCTCGCAACAAGCTTCTCATCCAGGCTCGTTCTGCTGGGATGGCGCTGGCTCTGGCGCTCGTATCCATGCATCTCCTGAACAAAACATGTCCTGGCCAGCCGAAAGCTTCTTGGGATGGGCGGTGTCACAACGGGGGCTCGAGTCGTGCGTCACGCAACGAAACTTTGCGGGTATGTCAAATCTTACTGCTTTGTCATGCTCTGCCCGCCTTAGCGTTCAGGGGCATCACCACCGACTGACCGACATACGGCGCATCCAATTCGCAAGAGCAGGATTTCCGGTCGCGGCAAATCATTTGACCCTGCTGTATGCGGTGAGCACGCGATCCACGCGCGCGGGACTGGGCTATGTATAGGTATACTCCGATCCGATCTCCCATTTCATGGTTATGGAGGCATTGTAAAAAAAAAAAAATCCTGCCGTCCGATACGATAGCTGTGACGGGATGGACCCGACCGACGCAGGACAGAGCGCGCAGTGTCGAATCCCAGGTACCTGGGCCACTCATCTCCAACGCTCAAGCGCGCCTGACAACGATCGTGAGACCTATTGCTATCTCGAGTTTGTTATTTGCTTGTTTTGCAAGACATGTCTCCGTCGTCTCTCGGATTTTTGCTTCTTCATCTCTCCCCCCACAATGTCTGCTGTCAATGTCACGGTTCCCTTTTGGAAGATGCCATAGCATCGTCTCACATTGTGCTTCTTCCCAACCCTTTGATTTAAAGCAAATGCGACAGTCTGCTGCAGGGGCGGTTGCTGATACTGGCGCAAGTACCTATTGCAGCGGAGGTATGCGACATTTTCCCTTAATTCAGCGGGTTGCACGCCGACGTCGTAGATGCAACCATTGTCAAGTCATAAAACAACAACCTTGCGAGCCAAGACGTAGAGCCCCGCGGGGCCGTACACCGCATTGCACACATGTCGGAACTTCGATCTTAGCATGCCCCCATATGCGATGCGAGGACGGCCGCAGCCGTCCGCTCGTCCGCTCGTCCGCTCAAAGGGGCTCCTGCGCGACGGACACGGACACAGTGTTCCCCATTGCTCAGCGATAAACGAACCATGCTATACCACTAGGATTTGTGCCCACATTCATGCTCATTAATTTATTCTCTATTTTAATTATAACCCATTTGCTGCTGCCCTGCTTTCACTCGCCGCCGCCGACCTCTTCTTGCTCCCCTTGGAAGGACTCGTTTTCTTGCTCCACATGCCCGCCAGCGGCGGGGCGCCCAGCGTGGCCGGGTCGGGCTCGGGCACGCCGCAGCGGACGGCCATGCTGCGCCAGCGGCCGCCGACGGCGCGGTCGTCGGGCTGGTAGACGGCCAGGTTGACAAACATGCGGCAGCCGGGCTCGGCGAACAGGCGCGCCTCGCAGCCGTCGGCCTTGTTGGCCACAAAGTTGCCGCACCCGGCCGTGTCGGGCAGGTCGTAGCACCGCTCGTCCGTGTGCTGCAGCGCCGTGCCGGTACCAAAGTCGAGCGCCGTCATGGCGCTGCCGCGGCAGGCTTTTGGACCGGGCACGCCGCGGAAGATGATCGCCCGGAT
Organism: Magnaporthiopsis rhizophila; assembly: GCA_003049465.1. Classification (NCBI taxonomy): domain Eukaryota; kingdom Fungi; phylum Ascomycota; class Sordariomycetes; order Magnaporthales; family Magnaporthaceae; genus Magnaporthiopsis; species Magnaporthiopsis rhizophila. The sequence continues at coordinate 127,014 of PYSS01000030.1, read as the reverse complement.
AGGCAGCGCCGCTTGCGCCGGCTTGTCGGTGGCTGGGCGGTTGATGGACACCTGGCCGGTGTCCTCGTCGATCTTGGCCGGCGGCAGGTCCGTCTGCAGCGCTGGGTTCCCGCCGGGCTGCGGCACCACCGTGTTCTCGAGGGAGCTGACGGGGCCGTCGACGATGACGGGCCGGCTGAGCTCATCGCCTATGCCGGCTGGCTGTTGCGGTGATGGGAGTGGAGTCGCCGCGGCTTGGCCCGCCAGGAGCGTCGTGACCATGATTAGGAAGATGTGGAAGAGAAGCGCCAGCGGGAGGAGGAGGCCCGCTCCATCGCCAACGGGCCGAGCCTGTAACAGCATCATGGTTCGATTTGATCTGAACGAGATAAGCGGTTATCTCGTGGTTGTCGCCTGATTCTCCCAGATGAGACTACTACAGAGGCAACGGGAAACAAAAGAAGGAATGAAGAAAAAAAAAAATTGCTGCTGTCGTATGTGGCAGGCACGGGCCTCTCCCCTTCTCTGTTTGGCATCTCGAAGCACGAAATGTTTCAAAACACTGCCGGAAAACCCCGCTCCCTTGCAACGTCGAGGTCCCCAAGCGCGGCACAGCTCAAGCTTCAAATTCTCTTCTTAGCTAACCTCGGCCTTGTGAGTCACGCATACACGGCCCGACAGCACTTGGCTGGCGATGCGTGCCAGTCAGTGCCTGGGTACGGGCAGTACCTTCCATCTCTGTAGTGGTTGCGTCATGGCGTGCGAATCAATCATTTTGAGCTTCTGCAGCGGCAGTGACTCGAGCCATGGGGAATTCATCTCGCGGAACCAGGCCGCCGCCTGCGGAGGGAAAATGGATATCAAATCTTCCCTGGTGCTTAGTACTTGGCAAACAGTTTTGCATCGGGGTGGCGTCCGACCGGGCAATCTCGATAGACTCCGCCGTACGTAAGCTCGGGCAGTTTCGGCCACACTCGGCTCGGGCCTCTTCGTCCGCTTCTGCACGCCCGAATCAAACGACCCAACGAAATCTGGAGCGGTGGCACGTGGCGCAAATGGCCGCCGCGCCACAAGAGGGGCACCCGACTCTGATAAGCACGCTTGCCGCCTGGATTTTTTCACGTCATGAATGGCAAGTTGTCCGAGAGGTTATGGAGTAGGATTTAGGCTCCTATGGTTCACACCGCGTGGGTTCGAATCCCACACTTGTCAAATTCTCACGTTATTTTTTTCCTATGCGTTTATTTAACGTTATCCGTCCTGCTCGTCATTCGGATATTTTGCATGGACTCCAATATCGAGTCGTTCCGCCGCACAATTGCGGACAATCTGTCTTTTAGCTCCCTCCTTTCAAGCATTGTCCTACCGTTTTCTACCGTCGAATGACCATAGCCCAGTCCTTCAGGATAACTTGCGTCCAGCCGTTAACAAGCCTTCTCGCCAACACAAGGAACGCACTCGTGGAATCTCATATCACCATCGCGCCTTCGCTTCCTGGGAGATGTTGTGATACAAATGACGGGTTTATTTCGATCTTTTTCCCAAAATCTTGTTGAAGTTCTCGACGACTCGACGAGATACTACTAGCGAATATCTTTAAAGACAGTGAGAAACTTCCTTAAAGAGAATATGCGACATGCGACCCCTTAAGGCTGCTACGTGGGTATTACTTCGTGCCTCCCCGGGTAGCTAGGCACCATTTTGAAAAGCATATCTTGGCCTCAGACCTTACTAAATCCACCTTACCTTTGATAGTGTCTCCTGAGCGGTCACGTTCACTCCTACAAGTTTCCGTCAGTGTATCTCCTTGCTCCCCATTCACGATCCATTGTGGTTGACAGACACTCCAAATGGTATACACTGGAACCTTCCGCTTGATGATATCAAAGTCAACATGATCTTCTGCCAACGGAAATATCACCTATATGTCTCCATGCATTTATAGCTGGTGATGCGACTGCTTTGTGTGTTGACGTCACCGAAAGCAACCAATCAGCGTATATAAGCCCAGTATTGGAGGCATTGTCGAGGACAGAGGTTGTGTATAAGCGTCTTGATTTGATTTCATCCAGCTGGATTCCCGGGCCGGTTGCCCCCAGTCGAGGCGGCAGCACCCCCAGCATTTAACAGACGAGAGTTCAAACTATCAGAAACCATTCACTCCTTATAGGATCGACTAACTTCCGGCTGTGGCATCACGATGCCAGTCAGGGATTCGGGTAGACGTTGTTACAAGCAAGCTCCGTTTGGGAAACGCAATAACCGGTCTTCGGAGTGTTGGCGATTTAAAAAAGAGTCTGATGGTTGGGACTAAAACTGGGTCGGTTTGCCTGATGGAGGGATGCTGGGGTGGTTACCAGACGTAGGCCACGAGATCTTTAGGAGTTCAAACAAACGCCTCTTAAGCTTGGATCAGAGTGTTGGTGCTGATGGTGTGTACTTCCGAACTCCATGAGCAGCAGCGCTCATCTCCCAGCTTCTACGGTAGCCTAAGTACAGAGGAGTGGAGGTGAAATGACATAGTGGGTGCCTTGCATCGTCCTGGTCTGCTTTGGAGACATCGCTCTGGCTCGGTCGAAAGCTAGACACTGCAGACCGCCATGTATCTCTAGGTGGGCAGGCGCTACTAGCAAAAGGGAAACAACAGTGATCGCATTGGTATTGAGAGCACGTAGATAAAGACACCACGCCAAGATGGACACCAAACTCATGAAATGAATATTTAACTGGTATATATGCTGATGCCGCAAAGGTCTAGGAACCGAACGATGAAACATGCTGTAGCCTGAGCCAATAAGCCAAAAAGATGTGGGTAGAGACAGGTATATGCCGTAAATGCAATGAGCCCAAAGGCACCCCTCCCAGAACACCAGTAAATGCTGTCAAAAATGTATACGTGTGTGGGTAATAATGCTGCTTTTCCTTTTTGCCAAAATCCGATAGGTCGTTAGTAGAGAAGGATGGCGGTCATGAAAGCCGCGCCCAGGGCCATGCGCGTGGAGCCTTCGAGGCTTGGCGCGCCGATGCCAGCAGGTAGTGTCTGTCCTTGACACGAGTAGCGACCCGGGAAGGCGCCCTTTTGGGTGCGTAGGATGTCGAGGGCGCTGCAGTCAAAGGTCGAGTTTGTTGAACGGACCTCGAAGCGGTCCACGACTTTGGGCTTGGTCTCGCTCGGGCTCGAGGTGTTGAGCCAGAGGTTCGTAAATGTTTCATTGCTAGTAGCATTGTTAGGCTCTCATTTGACCTCTCCATGATCAAATTTGCACGAAAAACGACAGGAATTTTGGAACGAAGCACACGCGAAAGAGGAAAAGAAAAGCATGAAGCTCCAGCCCTGACTGTGCGAGGCGTGAGGGCGTGCATGGCGTGCGGGCAGAGCGCCTGATGAGCAAACCTGGCAGACAGGAAACAAAAAAGGAAAACACACGAGTAGAGGCTCTCAAGACTTACAAGAATGAGTTGTCAATGTCGGCATCGATGACAAGATTGTCGAATGTGTTGGGGAACCAAGCCCACTGGTCGCGATGTATCTTGGATAGATCGTTGCAGTAAACCTCGGATACGTTGTCACCTGGTTCGCGCGGGCCGGGGAAGCGCTTCAAGGAGAGTATAGGGTTATCGTGTATGTAGATGTCGCGCCAGAAGCGGTTGAGGGATGCCCACGACACGATCTTTTTGAGGCGCGGGTTGTCGCGGATCTCGATGTGGTTGAGCTGGTCAAAGTTGAAGTAGAGGTATTCCATGGCTGAGTTGTTGAAGGCGTAAAACTCGTGCACGACGGGCTGCAGGCAGGGCGACAAGCTTCTTACGCCGCTGATGAGGAGGCGGTTGATCATGGGGCCGGGGGTGTTGGGCTCGTTGAGGTTTGCCTCCCAGAACCGCAGGGTGAGGTTGTTGTTGCCGACGACGCGCATCTCGTCGAGGTTGAGCACCTTGATCATCTGGACGTCCAGGTTGGGCAGGTTCTCGATAACCAGGCGGCGCGCGCTCCAGAAGTCCAGGATGCCGTCCATGTCTCTGAGCCCAACGTCCCGCACCTCGACCACGGCGTCTGCGGAGCCCGTGAGGTTGCCTGTGATGTTCTTTAGGCCGATGTTTGGGTCAAACGAATAACCCCGCGACCCAATCGTCGCCTTGGTCAACTTCAGGGCCGAGGAGAGCTTGAGGCTGCCGACGCGCTTGATGCTGCTGAGGTTGACCTTGGTCAACTCGGGCAGATCGTGCAATATAAGGTCCTGGTTGACGCGCCGTAGTCCGGGGAGGTTGATGGACCCGAGACTGGGAACAGAGGAGATCTGAAGCCGCCCCTCGACGGCGGTCAGGTTGGTGCTGGATATGCCGACGATGCGGGCGCAGGTGGCGTCGCCGCAACCTTGGACGATGAGGCTGCCATTTATCCTGTTGAGGTTGTTGAATGTAATGTTCCCAGAAGCGGCGGCAGAGATGACGACGTCGCCGTTTACAAATGTGCAGTTGGCGGTGTCGATGTCGGACTGTGACGTAAACGTTATCCCGCCCGAACCGCAGTCGGCCCGGGCCAGTCCGGTGGCTGCTAAAAGGGCGGACACGGCGAAAACCGTATACGATCGCCGCATCCGCATCGTGTTTCCAACATGTGGGATCCCTCCCCCGACCTCGGTTTCCTCTTCGGAGGCGGCGCCGGCAGCGTGTAGGGTCGGTGAAAAAAAAGGTGCGTAGCTCGATTCGGGACGGCTGGGTGGCGCCCGAGCCGTGGGAAGGGGTCGTGGAGGGTCGTCCGGGGACGCTACGTAGGAGGGTAGGTCTTTGGATATCTCTGCTATCGGCCACTGCGTAGCGGCTTCGCACAGACGAAATGCGGCGCAACAGATAAAAGATTACAAGGCATATAATAGGGGAACACAGAAGCGAATCAAGAACGGCGCTGCAGGGAGAGGGAAGAAATAGTCAGAAGAGATCGGGGTTGGCCGCGATATCGAGGGCGGGCAGGCGGGCCAACAGCTCCCGCGCAAGTCAGCAGCCTCGCGCACACACGCACACACACAAATACCATCCGGAGTTTGTAGTATGCGGGCAAAAAGATAGGTAATGAACAAAAGTTAGAAGGATGGATAGGATGGCAAATTTGCACAGGCATGGCAATTCGGCACCGGCAGCAAGGGGCATCCTTCCCCGCTGTTGCGGTAAGACTCCACCACAAGGAGGGATTGAAGGAGCATCGACGAGATGGGGTTTCTGGGACGTGCGATGACTGGTTGACGCGACTGTGGACGTGGCCTGACCGAGGCCTGGACAGCACAGTGCCGGGACAGAGACGCGAGCAAACAGCGCGCCAGCCAGACGGCCGAGTCGGTCACAAGGCTCTGGGCAGCTTTTCTTGGGGGAGATTCGATTCGATTCGGCTTTGGCGTCAGGCGTCTTTGTGGTCCCCTCCTTGGAAATGACGGCCGATTTGGCAGCGGTCAGTCAGGTCGAATCGAGTCCACCCGCGTCGCATGCAAGGGCCTACACGTCCGCTGGCGCCAGGCAGATGCTCCAGTGAGCTGTGGAGGAAAACAGAACGGTGATTCGCCGCCAGGCCCACGATGTCAGGATCATACCGAGACAGGGGCGGTCGGTCACGCGATTTCTTGCTTGACTAAACGTAGGTTAGGTGCTCGGGTTTCGGAAAGCAAGCCGGATGTGCGGGCAAATCCCTGCGCGTGTGCTCTGTGCCAAGGACCCGGGAGATGGGAGCTCGAGACGCAGCAAGCATGGGAGGCCGAGAGGCCGGGTTTTGGCTTTGGTGGGCACACCGACCTGCTGCCGGGCTGGCCTCGGGACTTTCAGAACGCAAAAGGGAGAACAGACGGGTGAATCTCATGTCTGAATCCGGATCGTCCGAGGCGAGCGAGGGCGGGCGATAAGTCGTCGCATCTGTCAGACGTGAGCCCGCTTTTTTTCTTTTTTTTTCTCTTTTTTTTTTTTTTTTTTTTTTTTTTTTCCCTCAACTCCCCTTTCCCTTGGTTGGACGGCACCTGGAAGCGGTACCTGCTGCAAGCCCAATCCGCGCTGAGCTGTGACAGAAGGTGGCAAGGACCCCAAGTTTTTTTTCTTCCCTGCTCTTCTTGTTCCTTTGTTGGCGGCGGTGGCCGTTTGTTTGCGTGAACGATTCAGGGTCGTTGCATCCCAGGTGGGGATATGTGGGGCCGGAATTTTGGCTTCCCCACCAGGTGATGTCATTCCCGACCAACTCCACTGACGCGGCCGTCGGTGAAGGGCTGCTGGGGTTTGCCAAGGTTCTTCGCTTTCACACGTGGGAGATTTGCGCCGCCCTCTTTTCCGTGGCTTCTCCCAACCAACACGAAAATAAACTGGCAACGGCCCATAGAGAAGACACCCTCGGAACGGGCTCCCCTCGGCACAGCGGGTACTGTACCTACTGTACTTCCGTGGCAGCCTTGAATGTGGTTGCGGAAATGAGGGGCCGGGGAGCAGGGTGAAAACCCTTTGACGGACACCACCACACCGGCACTCGAAAAAGCAGGAACGCACGCACGAACGATACAACCGAGGTATACCAGTAGCGTGCCGATCGGGCGTTCGCGCCATGCAAGTCGCGGCGACTGACTGCGTGCCAAGTGGCTCTCGGCCAACCCTTTGTGATGATGGCTGCGAGGTAAGGCTGTGATTCCTCCTTCGTTGGTACCGCAAGGACGGCACAAGAGCGCACACGTGCCAACAAACCGCTTTTACACACATAGGCGTTCGGTTCGAGCCGTTGCTCCACCATCTTCCTGGCGTTACTTCTTTTGTTCTCTCGGCCACTGTCTTGGCTGCCTTGGGCATTAGCGGCACTGTCCTCTCACGTCCGCCCTGTCGTTGGGCTGCAAATCTCTCCATCTTGCTCTCGCCACCTCCTTGGGGGGCCCATCTTCGATAGGATTTTTTCTGTTCCGCCTCGTGCGCATGACCTGGCCCCCACTCCGGTTGTTGCTTGGCTAGCGATGCAAGGCACCAGTCTCGGAACTTGGGTGCCGGATGCTTCCCACTATTCGCATGGCACTTTCACAGCCCTTTCCGCTTATAGCAGCCTCTCGACTGAGGAGGTACCATGGCGCAGCGCCCAGCATCCATCATCTGACCACCTTCTCCTTGAGAAGCCCGACATCCTATTATGGTGGCAGAGGGCCATACTGGTGTTTCGTCGGCTCCGGTATGTAAATGTTCACATGCTAGCGGGGAGAAAAAGCGTCGGTCCGCCACCAGCACCAGCGGCTTCGCTTCAGCCGTCGTCGCCGCTCTCTCCCTTTGGCCTACATACGTTCCGTGCTTCTCGTCTCTGCTGCTTTCACTTCTTGGTGGCTTTCCAGGGACAGGCCATGTCCAGGACCCCGCTCCTAGTTCCGCACCTATGTAGACTGGATAGCTTTCGGGAAGGACGATAAACGTCCGTTCAAAACAACTCGTAGACCCACGTCGCGTGGTGGGCGGTTTCGGCCGTCCTTGCCCGGGTGGGACCGCCGGCCTGCAGGCCACCGCACCACGAGCACCGCACCCACTCACGGCCCACCTGGTCTTGGAGCACTGGCGGCGGTGCTCCTTAGACGTATCGCATCGCTGCCGCGTCGCATCAACTTCTTGTCGTTCCTGTCTAGCTGCTGTCGTCCGGTTTATGAAGGCTTGTATGTGCGCCTCGCGTTGCCGTGGCGTTTTCGATCAAGGCAGGATCCTGTGCTAATGGATCCCCAGGGTGTCCTGTCGCTTGTTCTGGTTCACGGCAGCCTGCCTCGCCATACGAGATGCTGGGCTGTTAAGAAGATGCCGTTTCTCTGTCCTCCGGGCACTTTGAGCCTTCGTTGTGGCAGATATGTAGCCAACAATCCACTCGCGGTACCCATGGTCCGGGTGGACCGGCGCCGTGGCCGATGTTTTGCTTCGTCAACGAATCGTGGGCTGGAGGCGTCGAAAGGGACAGCCCTGTTACTGCTGCAAGTTTTGCAGGGTGGCAAAGCGGCGGCTTCCCGGACATTCTAGCGAGCCTTGTTTCGACTCTGGATCGCGTTTCCATTACGCAGGAGGTGGCACATGAATCATCGGAGGAAATTGATGCCCGGCCAAGGGCGGGAAGTGCTTGCCGGAATGGGATCAATTCGGGCATGTTTCGGCTCGGCAAGAACACATTCGATATCCTGTTTGCGAGACCCAAAACCTCGTTGATGAGACGACAGGGATGGCCGGTCACTACGTGAGGCTCATGTAATTCTTTATCTGCTAGAAAACTTGTTTACCACTGATTTTTTTCTCTTCTTTTTCCCTTGTTCGTCAGCCGACGCGTCCTATGTTCGGCACAAGGCTTGTAAATGGGACTTCTGATTTCTGGACGAGAAAGGGGCACGGGGGATACGGCCCGGGACTTCAAAAGAGCTACGTAGGAAAGGTTGGCTTGATGTGTTGTCTGCCTGCAACTCCAGTTAATTTTTTTTTTTTTTTTTTTTTTTTTTTGGCTTTACGCTTATGCTCACAACGCGGTCGTCGTCAGTCTGACAAGAGCTGCAAGCTACAATGCTCCCTCACAGGCCAAAACCCAATGCAAAATTAGTAAAAGAGCTATCGCAAAATTGTCAGCGGTGACAGCGCTGCTCTTCGGAGCACGGGAAAGAGTTGAGGTGTTAGCTCACAGGGGCAATATCACATGGTGTGGACTTGTAGGAGGCATTGCGAAAGGCATGGAGCCGTAAGGAGCGCCAAGGCACCGTTTATTGTTATTTACCGTGACAGCATTAACTACAGCGTGTTTAAGGACGCATTAAAACTGTACTGGGCCAAATCGGTATCCAGTCAGCAATTTTTAGAAGGTATTTACAGGTAGAAGTAGCAAAAGGGGCCTTTGGTCGTATCCATAACCTCCCTAATGGTAATCTTGCCGCCGGCATAGCCAAGATCCAGGACCTCGTCCAGGGTGGTAAGGTTGCTGGGGGGTTCGTTATTCATCGTTTGGTGGGCGTACGGGCCGGTGCCGAGGTCGTTGCGGCGGGTGTCCGGGTCCATCTCCTGGAACAGGGCCCATGTGCGGTCCATTTGAGCGTGGTGGACGAAGAAGGCCGGGTCGTTGGGCGAGGTGAAGGCGTTACCGCCGGGGTCGCCGCTTATGACGTAGTGACCGGCTCCATGGGTCCCGATTTTGAGGGTGTCCTTATATCCCTCGGACACGAACCTGAAGGCGGTGATGTCCGGGGCGCGCAGAAGGTCGAGGATGGTGGTGTAGTTTGCCCAGCGCATGTTGACCGCGGGGCCGACATCGCGCTTCCACGGCCTCGGGTTCCCGCCTAGGTCTTCCCCGGGACCCAGGAGGATGGTGCGGTTGGCGAAGGGGCCCTTCGTGACCCGGCCACCGCCGAGGCCGCCCGGGAGTTGCAAGGGGTTGTCAGCGGTCGAGGCGCTGAGGGTGACACCCCCGTGAGGGCCGATCCACTCGCCGTTGCCTCCCAGGCTGGTGTCGTCGCCGTTGAAGATGGGAGAGTCCTGTGGAGCTGCAGCGTACTTGGCCCAGTCCCAGTACTGTAGAGCAGACGAGTCCTGGTGTCAGTGGCCTGAGCTCACGAGAAACATGAGGGAAGCGGGAAGGCTGGTCGGTTCTTACCGGATGGAAGCCCTGGTAGCCGCACTCTTCCCTCAGCGCCTTTTCATAACTCCACATAAAAAAGCGGTGCCATGGCTGGAAGTTGCCGGTGTAGTGGATCTTCATGGTCTGCTGGATGTGGACGACGGTGAAATCATCGAAGCGGGACCTGGCGCCGGGGGCGATGGAGCGGGGAGTGCGGCCGGGAAGCTCCATCAGACACTTGACGGCCTTGACGTAGTCGAGCCTCTCTTCTCTGGTAAGGACGCCACTTAGGGAAGAAGTCGAGTCAGCGCAGGTCCTAGTTATTTTTCTTTCTTTCTTTCTCTCCTTCCGTGGCTGACACTTACTACTCCTTGCGAAAGACGACGTTCTCGGAAGTGCAGCTCTGCGCACAGGGACCCTTGCCATTCTTTTGCTTGGACTTGACGGCAGCAAGCCTGGCCTCGAGGGACGCCAACTTTTTGGCCGTAACGTCGGCTATACGTTTGGAAACCTCTGCCTTGGCAGCCTCGATGTCGTCGCGGGGGTCAAGCCGGAAGGTAGGGACGGCCCTGGTGGCCGTGGCCAAGGCGGTTGCGGCCACGATCCAAGACGAGAACCTCATTATGATGGGACTGCGTGACCGACAGCGGCACTGTTTGCTGTTTCTGCTTCTGGCTGTTGGGAAGGAGCATGTGATGGTCTGCTTGCGAGGGGGTATGAACGAGGTGAGTGCGTCAACGGGTGAGCCACACCTGGTGCTGTGAAAGGAAGGGATGCCTCGAAGCCTGGCCGGTGATGGACACGGGCTGACATCCAAGTAGGTATGGCCAGGGGCCGACTAAATAGAGATTTTCATCGCAAGCTGGAAAAGGGGTCAGCATGATCGTCGTCTGGTCCACTCATCTATCACGATTAGCTTTTGGCTCTAGAAGCGTGCTATCGATGATTTGGGATAGGTACTTTTGCGCAAGGGGCCGAGCCAGGGACGGAAATAATAGTCCTGCTTGGCTGCCATCGGCCTGGGGTCTGCCCTGCCTGCCATGACGGCTTCTATGCCATGACAGCTGCCCCATGGGCAAACATGGGCCATTGACCCGCATTATATGGTTTAAAAAAAACAGCTGCTTGTGAATCCCGTTATCACTTAAAGTGCTGCTATGGTCAAATGGAAACTTCATGGAACATTCTGCCGGCGGCCAGAAGGGCTGCCAACATGACGTTGTGAATGGTACCTCAGCTACCTGGGTACACCTACCTATGTACCTACCTACCTACCTAGGTATGTACAATAGTTTAGCGTTAGGCTCGGATCGCAGCACGTTGTATGGCAGGGCCGCCCCCTCGTGATGATCGGGCCGCGAGGCAGCCCACCCACCGCTACCGTGGAGAAAAAGAGCCAGAAGCCTCGCTTTCCTCGGGAGAGCTCCGCCTGGAGACAGCGGGACGCGTCATTTAGCGCGTTGACTGACTTGGTGGGCGAGCAGTGGCGGATTGGCTGACACTGCCAGCCCCTGGACCCTGTCTCCGTCAAAGCTAACCGTAGTACTTGCGTGGTCATTAGGTGTGACCTGGTACGTATATATGCCGGTGTCGGTGCCGAAGCGATAAGCGATTCAAGCCCTAGGTGAATACCTTCTACAAAAGCGGCCAGACCGCGGTTGACAAGTTCTTGGTCATTTGCAGTCTGTAAATTACTCCCTAGGCAGGAACTGCATGATAAGCGTGGCAGACAGACCGACGATCTGGAGTGATCTAGAAGCCAAACATGGAAGCCCAAAGGGCAACCGTCATGACGGGCCAGGAGTGCGGGCGTCTTGGCGGCAGATGCCGCCGACTCGGGAACTGGGTTGAACAAAACCCCGGGACTGCCTGCGTCTGACACTGTTGATATATGCACCCGGAGCGTGTAGGAAAAGGGGTGGTTGTGGTTGGCCCGGCCGAACTCGAGAACTGTGTTGCTGTGCTCTTGGGCAGGGGCATGACAATGGCCCACTACTAATTGGGTTTCGGTGGCTCCCGACAAGCACGCCCTCGCGTTAGGTAACTGCCACGTGATAGCAGATATCACCCCGACGCAACCGCAAGCCCACCCAGCGCCGGCTTCGCGCGCGTCGGGACGGACGCATTTTGTGTAATATCTGCGAGTTCTCGGGGCCAACCCAGGCCCTTGCCAGCATCACGACGGACTCACAGGTCTCCAACGAACTCCCACGTGTAGAGCGGACGGGAGGGCGTTAGTTAATGGTTGATGAGACCTCGCGCCCGTCTCATCTCGGCTGCCGGGTCCATGGCCGCGCCCGCTGTGGAAACCTGAGGATGGGGTCCGGAGTAGCCGCCCACGTGCGCCCAACCTGCCCTGACTTGTTTAACCCCCGCCGCCTTTCGAGAAAACACTTTGCCGAAGTCATACGCTGTGACCTCATCCGGCCCCTTCCCATCTTGCTTGCGTCGTTTTAATAGCACGGCGCGATACGGCTATAGCGACGTATTGCAAAGTAGAAGTCAGTAGGAGAGGGTGAGAGTAGGAGACTCTCTGGCCCTATGTATACATATGCGCTGCAGGGGTGGTGAGCATTCGTCGGCCTCGGCCGGACGAGACTTTGTAACGTGCACCGGGATCCTGATACTGTAGATCCCATGCGTGGGTCGCGTTCCTCTGCGACACGACGGCTACGTGCGCAGCTCCGACAAGCCGTCCTCAAGCGGCGGCGGCCACAGGTTCAACATCAGCGGGTCGTAACACGAGAGAGCAAGTCGCAGCGCAAGGCGGCGGACGCTCTACGACGACGACGACGGCGATGACGGCTTGGAAATGTGTTCTCCCGGCGGGGATTCCTCCCACATGTATGTACACGTCTGATCTCTAGCATCCCTCTGGCGGCGGCAGCAGCGGTGCGTCCCGACCTCAAGCTGGGCCCGACGATAGCGACGTGTCCCGAGGGTAGGCCTTCCCGGGGTATCATCACCCAGTGGCGTCTGCCCCAAGACGAGCGGTCGCTGTCGACCGGCTTCGCCGTATGCGAACCGGATTCGCGTCATCAGTACGACTCAGATCAACATGTCTGTGTGGAGGAGCAGAGGGCGAGGCTTGTCAAGGACCATGGTTGACGTGTCGAGTGGGGTGATGGGCACGTATACATATGTCACAGGGATAATAAACGCTGTTTGGGATCCTGGTATCCATATACATTCTCCCGCATAAAAAACCACACGTAAAGCAATGTATCTTTTGCCATTCCCACTTATCGAGCACTTGGCTCCCAATAAAAACTCGCGCCTCGCGCTTGGTAGCCCCTTGCAGGTCAGGGGCTCGTCGACTCAACTTTTATTCTCCTTGGGACCTGTAATTATGGTCATAGTGGTGTCTGGACTAGGGTGGCCTCTGCCCTGGTCTTCTTTTTCTGGTTCTCGGCCCCGACTTATGCCAAGGCCTCATTTGATGGCTGAAGGGCTAGCTTTTTACCCCTACACTTTTATGTACTACCTCGGCAATGATTCCGATTCTGGCTTGCGCTTGTCCTGATGATGATCTTATCCATCAGCCCCAGCAGCTCTAGGCTTCCTCAACTCGTGCTGATGTGGGGATCGCCGGAGTTTCGATCGCGGTGTACCCGTGCTGGTTCTTCGCACCCTGTCATGTCCCTGACTGGATTGCCTGGCAGAATGCAGATTCGATTTCGAAATGGATCTAAGGACTCCATCCGGTACTGTGCCTGTTTTTGCGGGGCAATGCGTTATAGCCGGGGAGCGGAATTGTCTGCTAACAGCCTGCCAAGCCAAGTTCCCGTCCCCTGCCTGACAGCCCGGGGATTGAAGTTGACACATTCGGTGGGCCGAGTTTCAATTTTATTGTATAAAATACTCTAAAGTTGGTAGCTTTGGGCAAAGGCATTGGTGTAACCGTCGTGGCCAGGCTTCAACGAAAACTTGTTCTCTATGCCGTGGCTGGCTGGCTGCATAAGTATGGTCCATCAAGCTCAGGGGAAATGCTGAACGCCGAGGCTTTACCATAACGGGAGCTATTTTAAGGAGTCCGGACGCTTGGCGCGGTACCAGCGCACATAACAGACCAGTTCGAAGGTCCCTTCGGAGCTAGAAACTCGTGGCTTCCATAATAGGGCGGCGGTCCCCCAGGCCCGCCTCACCAGGGCTGAAGTTCCATTCCGTCAACATGGCAAAAGACTCGACCCATCTCCTGTTATCTGCCTGGGCTTGATCTGAAGGCAGTCGTGATGGCTTCGGACTGGCGGGGTGGCATACATGGCATTATTACATAGTAAGTATCCTTCGGGGATTGAGCCGTTCGGATATTTTACTGGAGTGTGCCCATTTGGACAAGCTTGTTTGGACCTAGGATGCCACACCACACCCTCCGACACAAATGGCTGCGCAATCGGACTCGGCGTTGTAATCAAATAGAGTGGAAATGCCACCATAAGTGTGCACGCATGGGCCAGTTAAGGCTGGCAGAAGCTGGGGAGGATTGGCGCCCACCCCCATTCCCAGTCGTCTGCAGCCAAGACCCAACTCAGCCCAGCGCCTGGTGATCCTTCCTTGATTTGTGCCTAGCTGATCTGACCACCCCCACCGTTTCCTGGCCGGGAAGTGAATCCTTCGGCACGATCCCCTTCTGCATATCCCCCCAGGTGCCTGGGTTTAAAAGAGCTGGAGATTTCCCCTGGTTCTGTCCACTTTTATACTTTTCTTACGTCGTTCGCTTCTGCTTTTGCTCGAGCGTCGTCCGAGTCGAAAGGCCCGCCCCCGCCTTCCCAGAGCGACCGACCAAACGACATCGCACCGTCTGAACTACCGGGCAAGTCGAGCCGCAGGCAGCTGGAGCACGATAAAAACCAAACGCACACGTGACGCCATGGCGACCAGGTCATCACATTTTGGGCGTCTGTGCCTTCTCCTCCTCATCGCATGCCTGGTCTCGTTGATCAGCGCATCGCCGACCGACAGCCAGGGCCCGGCCCATCTCCATAGGCGGAGCACCCCGGACGAGAAGAAAACTGGTGGGTCTCATCGGTTCCCGCTCCCACTCAAAGGGCTTCCCCGCCACTGACTTGCGACTCCGTCCAACTTCCCATAGCCGAGCGATGCAATTACACGTCGCAGTGCGAGGCCTGCGCCCCGCTAAACCTCAAGAACGCGGTGAACGTGCAGTGCTGCTGGCCGCGGGGCCGAGGGTACGGCTCGCCCTTCGACTCGCCCGGCTTCTGTCTCTGCGCGCCGCCCGACCGTTACGATTACTCGCAGTGTCTCGGAGGCTTTATGACTAGCTGAGGGACCCGGCCTCGTCAAACACACGACCGACATTGCTCCAAGAAACGCGATGGAATGGTGGAAGATGACAAAGATTTTTTGGTATTTATTAGGTAGAATAGGTAATTAAGTTATGGTGTGGTACTGAGGAGGTTCTTGACGTCATGGTGATCATCGTGAAACGTGTCATTCATCGTGCTTTTTTTTTTTTTTTTTCTTTTCTTTTTTTCTGTTCTTCTTTGGGAAGGGCAATGGCCAATGGGAAAGAAAATGATGTAGATTATCGTCTCCGGGGACGGCCTAGGAAGAAAACGTCGGATGCAAGGCCATCATGCGACGGCGGTCATGGTATGGGGCTTGACCGGGAGCGTCACTGGTGCACATTGGACGGTGCGGCTCGAGTAGATCTGGCCCATGGTCCAGTTGGGGTTCGTCCAGGTCGTGTCCTCACACTCGAGAGACAGGGTAGCGTTGCCGTATGCCCACAGGGTGATGCTGTCAATCCCGTCTCCTCCGTCAGCCACGCACTGCACCAAAAACAGGAGGCCAGACGTGGATGCGTCCGGGGGAAGGAAAGGCGGTCAAAGCAAGACGCAAGTCATGTAATACGTAAACAAACAAAACGAAGGGAAGGACTTACGGGTACTGCGGGTCCTGGTCGTGGCAGCTCCACGTCTGGTTGATGTTGAGCACGCCCGAGGGCCGGCTGAAGTCGAAGGTGGCCTGTCCTCCGCGACCGCCGCCGACGATGGCGGTGCCGTCTGGGAGGGCGCATCTGTACGCCATGGTGCCGTAGAAGAAGTCGCTGAGCTGGTTCGACGAGGCGGAGCAGACGGCGATGGCGGGCGCCAGGGCCGGGTTGGACAGGTTGAAGCTGACGTAACCCCAGCTGTTCTGGTGCGCGGGAGTGGTGAAGGTGTAGCTGGCGTGGTAGTCGAACCCGGTGATGCTCCACGCGAACGACTCGGGTCTTCCAAACGACGTGTTGGTGCAGCCGTTTTGCGTCGAGTCGCGTGGCGAGAGCGCGGGTGCCGCCGCCAGTATAGGGGACGCGGCGGCCAAGGAGGCCATGGCCGCGAGGACTGAGAGCAGGGTGTTCATGGCGAGGGTAGCAGTATAGTCGGAGAGGAGAAAACGTTTGGTTGGCGCAAAAGATTACTGCGGCTTTGCTACTTTTCTCTGTTGTGCGGGGTCGACGACGATTGAGGATGGAGGAAGAAGGAACAGAAAACTCAAGGATTGCTGCGGCATCGTGCCTACTCTTATATCATAAAGCGGTACCATCATTGAGCAGCAACCCTTTTCCCCTGCAGGACCGAGGACATCATCCTCTTCTGACGACACCGCCCAGGCGGGCCCTGAGTGCCGGGTTTAACGAGTCGAACCACGTGGAGTGGGCTGTCGAAGCTCAGCTTGGCCGCATTGGGTCAAAAGCGTGGATGCGGTGCAGCGATAGGCAGGCAAAACAGGCAATGGGCAATTGTCCCCAGCCAACCGGCTCTTTGGGCTGATAGCGGATGGATGCAACGTCGTGTGCGTCGTTTGTCGATGTGGTCGGCCGGAGCTGGAATCACATCTCGTGTTCCCGAGACATTGCTGCTAAAACCGTTTGCGTGCGAGGGTTTACGAGCGGAGTGGCAGGGCACCTTACCAAAAAAGGTTAAGGTGCAAAACTATTTATCGTGCTAACGATTCCGGCTAACGATGCATCAAACAACGGGCACGGTTTATCTTATGAAAGCTTTCCCTAATTGCAGCCTTCCCATGCGTTTTTATTTATTTATTTATTTTATATTGTAGTTGGACCTTGTATTTTTACGTTGCTTGCGATTGCATTTGGGAGGAGACTATTTTTTTTTTTTTCTGGCGGGGTACAGGGTTCCCCTCCACTTGCAGCCTTTGTAGGACGGGGCCGCGGGACTTCGGCACGGCTCGTAAAAAAAAAAAAAAAAAAAAAACAAAAAAAAAACCACGCAAATGGGCGATCAGCAGCTGCAAACGGTCAAGACAGATGCCTCGTGACGTCTGGCTGGCGATCGCATATTGCCAAGATCTCGTATTCCCGGCCTTCTCTCGTGGACGACAGCGGCAGCCGTTTGCGCAGGATCAAAGCGCATCGCGCCACGGCTGAAAAGAGGCGGGGAATATGCAGCTAGGCCATCCCGTCCAATGCAGGCACTTTGCACATGGGCGGTGGCTGGCTGGCACGTTCCATTCCATTGCCGCGCGTATTTGGCACCTATTGACGGCCACCAGATGCCGCCTGCCGATGACCTCACCGCCCAAAATACCAATGTTGTGTATCCAGTGGCTCATCGTCACGACCTCGGTCCGCCTCTGCGGTGCGTTTGGGCTACCTCTTTGCGCTGCGGTCACGCCTGCATTTTCTTGTGCGAGTTGTCGGGCGAGACCGCGCCTTGGCAGGGTTCCCGCGCACGCGGCTGTGTCTCTCGCGAATCTGCTGGCTCTATTTTTGGTACTTGACTTTTTGTGTCTTCCCCACCAACCGTCTCCGTACCACAGGTAGGGTCGCCAAGCTTGATGGTAGTTCGATATTTTTGCCCAACATGGCGGGAGCGCCCGCCTCGTAATATTTGACCGCCATTCGCGATATGATGGCTGCACAACGGAAGCGAGCATGGGGCCGAGGCATGATTCCCACACCGCCACGACTTTTGTCTTGGAGGCCGCGGTGAAGATCACGGGTGCCTAGTACGGATGCTCCGGGAATCTGCCTCCCTGGTCAGCAAGAATTCGATGGGTGCTTCTGGTGGTGTGCAGCTGAATGCCTGCGTTTCACAAACAACAAGCCCGCGTCCAAACTTTTCCATCCGTATTCGAGGCGACACGTGGGCCCTGCATGGCCCATCTGATCCTCGACAAACGTGCTCGGTGGTCAGGGAGTCGTATCTTGCTCTGTCCAGCGAGCTTTATGATCTTCGGCGGGATTCCGAGCTGCTCATTGGACATTGATAGGTACCTACGGTATTCATCTGCTCGAAATAGTCGTGGCGACGTCCCTCGGCATATCGGCTGTTGCCCGCAGCGGCCGGAAAATGCCCGGCCCTAACAAGGCGTCGTCCGGCGGGGGCGCGGACTGCCAAGAGGTCGCTTGGAGGCAACCCCCTCACGACCAACCCCGCGTTCTCCAACTCCAACGTCATGGAATGACATGACATGCCCACGGCATCAGGCTGCAGCAGGTGTCCTGCCGGCCGGCATTCTCACCGGGCTGGCATGGAGGAGAATGAATGAAATAAAACCATACCGATAGCTCTCTCAAAGCGGCATTGCGTATGCCCAAGATGGCAACCTAAGCTGTCGTCAGCAAGCCGTGGGTAGATCTTATCGCGCTTGCGAAACTTCAACGCCTCGGAAAATGTCGCCACTCCTAGCATGGGGCGTCTACAGCCTCTACATTTCGACATGTTTGGGCATTCCCGTCACAACGGCGAGGCGGCACCACCAGCCGCGCCAGGCCTTTGACTCCTTGCCCTTACACGACGGAGATCCCAAGGCATCCGCATGGGGCCTCTGGGGAATGGATGACGAGCTGGGGGCGTTGAACCTCCTCACTCCCCAAATCATCCAGAAGGCCGCTGCGGAGGCGACCGAAGGCGTCACCGTTCCTCTGAAGTGAGTCGTTACCGCCGTCCTCGGTAATGTGCTGATTGAATTGGACGCTCATGGTGCGTTCTAGCCTCGCTCTGGATGGCTTTGTCAGGCCCATGAACCCTGCGCGGAAGCCACTCGTCCACCGTATCAACTCCAAAGGCTATGCGAACGACGATGAGGTAGGTATTTTTTGCTGTGCTTGTCCTTCTCTCATATTCCTCGATTTTAATACTAACTTGCGTTTGCCATCTAGCTGGACATGAATACACAAGGCTCCAGCCACTGGGACGGCCTGCGACACTACCCATATCAAGAGACGTTGCAGTTTTATAATGGTGTGACGCAGGCCGCTATCACTGGGGACCAGGCGACAACCAAGCTGGGAGTTCAAAGTGGGTTTTTTACTCGCTCCATACACTTTGCGATTGGTGCTGTACGACTGAATTTCGCGAATTTTTTAGATCTCGCCGGCAAAACCATTACCGGTCGCGGCGTCCTGCTCGACTGGTCGTCTTATGCGCAAAGGAACAACATCTCGGTCGACCATTTCGCCATCCATGCCATCCCGCTATCCCAGCTCCTCGACGTGGCGGCGGAGCAAAACGTCGATTTCCAGACTGGCGATATCCTGTTGATCCGCACCGGCTGGATGCCGGCCTACCACAAACTGAGCATTGAGGAGCGGAGCGCCCTGCCGTTCCGTCCGGTCCGCTCCTCGATCGGCATCGAGGCCAGCGAGGAAGCGATCCGGTGGCATTGGGAGCGTGCCTTCGCGGCCGTGGCCAGCGACACGGTGGCGTATGAGGCCTGGCCCAGCCCCAAGCCTTGGGGTGTCAGCATGCACGAGGTGTTCCTCAGCGGGTGGGGGATGCCCATCGGCGAGAGTCTCGACCTGGAGGCCGTCGCTGCGGCCTGCGCGGAAAGGGGCCGGTGGAGCTTCTTTTTCGTCAGCGTGCCTTTGAACGTGCCAGCCGGCGTGGCGAGTCCTCCGAATGCTGTTGCGATTTTCTAGAGGCTCGTGGGCTGTTTCGCGTAAAGCTCTAGGCATGAATCCAGCATAGGTAGATGCATATCTGAAATGCCTGTACGGCTTCCTGTTTGACCCCGCATCTGTAAACGCATGCGCATTTACCGATGGAGACGCTAAGCTCCAGCCACCCAACAGACTCCTCGCATGCACTCAGGCGGGAGTTTTCACATTTACGCCCGTATGGTTCCTCGCAAGGCCGCCAGCTTTGCAAGAGACCTGCCCGCAGTCTCAAAAACGGATTGCCCCATCCGCGTTATCCAAAATGGCCGCGCTTGCCACGGATGGCGGGTTCACAATCCTGACTCCCAATGCTATGCTGGGATACGGCTACGACGTGGACCAGTTCTGGTATGGCATCGAAAGGTACAAGCCCCTCGCTATCATCGTCGATTGCGGCTCCACGGATGGCGGGATTTACAAGCTGGGCATGGGGAAGATGACTTGCGGCCGCAGGTCCTATGTCCGCGACCTCGAGCCCATGCTAGCCGCCTGCTTCCATCACAAGATCCGAGTTCTTATTAGCTCCGTCGGCGGTGATGGCAGCTGCAAGCACGTCGCGGAGATGCTGGCCATTGTGACCGAAATTTCCCATCGCAAAGGGTACTCATTCAAGGTCGCCACGATCGATGCTGGCATGAACCGCGATTTCGTCAAGTCTCGCATCATCCTGTCCAAGGTTAGCCCCTGTGGCCCCGTTGAGCCCCTGACCGCCAAGGTGGTGGACGGCGCTGTCGACATCGTTGCCCAGATGGGGGCCGAGCCTTACCTCGAGGCCCTCCAAGGCGACCCTGACATCATCCTCGGGGGCCGTTCATACGACCCTGCTCCCTTTGCCGCCTTTTCCATGTACCATCATGCGTCACCCGATGCGGCCTGGCATATGGGCAAGATCATGGAGTGCGGTGGTATCTGCGCTATCCCCAAGGGCCGCTCCATGATCGCTACCATGCGCGCCGACTCGTTCGATCTGACGCCGCTCTCGCCGGTTGAGCGCTGCACGCCCCAGTCCGTCGCCGCGCATACTCTCTACGAGAAGACTCGCCCAGGCCGCCTACCGGGGCCCGGTGGCGTTCTCGTACTCGACCATGCTCGATATGAGCAAGTCACCCCCAAGACCTGTCGCGTCTCGGGCGCCAGATTCGAGCCCCGCCCCTACCAGATTAAGTTCGAGGGCGTCACTCATCTGGGCTACCGCACTATTTTCGTTGGTGGAATCAGGGACCCCATCTTGATCAGTCAGATAGACGATTTTCTCGAGCGCGTCCGAAAGTATACGTAGAAACTCTTCCCCGAACTCGACCAGTCGGAAAGCTGTCGCCTACTCTATCATGTCTATGGCAAAAACGGTGTCATGGGCCCACTCGAGCCTGCCAAGTCAAGCCAAAGCCAGCCTCACGAACTCGCAATCCTCGGCGAGGTGGTCGCTCCCACCGCAGAGCTCTCTCACACCATCGCCAACAACGCCAGAGCATCCATCCTCCACTTTGCCTACCCGGACCAGGTCGCCACCACAGGCAATCTAGCCAGCCCACTATCGCCGCACGAGCAGGATGCTGGAGCCGTCTTCAAATTCAGCTTGTACCACTTGGTCGACCTCGAACCAGGAGAGAAGGTCTCGTTATTTGCCATCAAACATCATACCATTCAGTCGACCCTTGCGGCCCCCGACACATGCCCCTCCCTTTCCAAGGAGAGATATGCCGAGCTTGAAAAGGGCGAGCTCGCTCCCGTCACCAAGAAGCATATCTCCAGTGGCGAAGCCAGGCTCGCTGACCTGGCTACCGTAATCCGCTCCAAGAACTCGGGACCTTTCGAGTTGACTTTTGACGTCATGTTCGACGACGAGGCAACCTACAACCGCGTCAAGGCCGCCAATGTCTTGACGAATGACATGATCAAGTCCCGCTACCGAGTGCGAGATAAGGACATTCTAACGAACATGTACTTTGATCCCGCTCTGGCTTGGAAATGCACCATAGCAAGACCTTGGGCCCAGGGAAGCGTAGATGAGCGGGACACCCTAGGCACGCAACAGCACGCGCCTCTGCTGAACGTCAGGGTACCCGCGGCAAGCTCGCCTTCCACCAACAGCCGGAGTGATGGCGAAGTCGACGAAGCCCGAAACCGAAGCGTAGCCAATCGCAAGGCGGATCTCATCACAGTTTCCATCCCCAGCTTTAAAAGTTTCCCTGAGGCACCCTCGCGCGAGCGATTTACTCCCATGGACGCCGTCCGCGGAATATGGCTCGGACTTGATCTTCCCGAGGAGGCTCTTGATTCGGTCGTGCTGCCTGGCGATCACGAGAAACCCGCGCTTCCTTCCTCGTTTAGAATAGGCATCCTGGCCCAGTCCTCTATCGCCTTGTCCGCCCTCACTGCCGCACAGATCCATTCACTACGCAACAAGCTCCATATTGTTCCTAGGGTGCGTGTACCGCTCGCCCATGCCACCGTTGACTTCAAATCCGAGCGCCTGTACACTCTCGACGGCAGGCCTCCAACTTCAACCTGGGGTTCTATCGGTGGTCTACACAAGACTTCGGATGGCCACATCCGCGTCCACGACTCTTTTCCCAACCATTGCTACGGTATGCTGGAGTTGTTAGGATTAGACAAGGATGCCAGCCGACAAGACGTGGCCGGCAAAATCGTCAACTGGTCAGCGGTCGACCTTGAGAACGTCGCCACTGCTGAGGGCAAGCTCGCCGCATATGCCTTGCGTTCGTACGCCCAATGGGATTGTCTTCCACAGTCCAGAGCGATCAGCAGTTTTCCCATCGACGTTAATCCAGTACTTGCTCCCGCCGACGTGTCGTCCAAACCTGCTCGCGGGTTCCCGGCCTGGATGCCCAGCGGGAGCTCTCAATGTCTGAAAGGTCTCAGGGTGGTTGAAATGAGCCGGGTCATTGCCGCTCCGGTCTGCGGCAAGACGCTGGCCGCTCACGGCGCCGACGTCATCTGGGTCACGTCTTCTCGCCTCCCCGCCCTGCCCGCCATAGACCGCGACCTTGGCCGTGGAAAGCGCACGGTACAGCTGGACATGCAGAACCCTGAGGACAAAACCCATCTCTGGGAGCTCCTGCGGACTTGCGACGTCTTTGTTCAGGGCTTCCGCCCAGGCTCCCTGGCATCCCATGGACTGTCGCCCGCAGAACTGGCCAAGGTCAATCCCGGCATTATTGTTGCCAACATGTCGGCCTTTGGCCCTCAAGGGCCCTGGGCCGGCCGCGGGGGGTATGACTCCCTGGTCCAGGCGTGTTCTGGCATGAACGTTTCCGAGGCCGAGCACGCTGGCGGCGGCGGCGGCGAGATTGCCAGACCGACCCCATGCCAGGCTCTCGGCCATGCCGCGGGCTACTTCTTGGCCACTGGCGTCCTTGCGGCTCTCTACCGCCGCGCCACCGCTACCGCCGCTCCTCGCGGGTGGCTTGTGGACGTGTCTCTGGCCGGCGTGATGAAGTACCTGCGCAGCCTGGGCCAATACCCGGGCGCTATCGGCTTCGAGAGCCACTTCTACGAGAAGCAGAGCGATGTGCCGCCCGAGTTCTTGGAGACCAGAGACACGGGATTTGGCTCAATGACCGCCGTGCGGCATGCCGCGAGCGTTAGGGGCTGCAAGGTTGGCTGGCAGGTGATGCCCAAGCCTTTGGGCTCAGACGAGCCTGAATGGCTCTGATTGATGTGTATTTATGGCAATGCTGTGTCGGATGATTTTGGAATTCTTCGTGTAGAGTCGCCCGACATCTTTGGGTGCTTGCAGACCTGCTCGTAGGTCCCGGCCAGTTATGTGCCAGGGAATCTTTTTTGCAGAAGATTGCGGCTCGTGGAGACATGGTTATAGGGCCGATGTCCGCCAACAGAACGGTGTGCCACGGCTAGCGTCGCCGGTGGATATCGGCCTGAAGCTGGAAGAAGCTTAATTCATGTACCAGACTTACGATGGCGTGGCTAGCATTGGCCAGTACACCGAGCCACAGACCATCCCGTTACCGTCTCCGGCTCGCGGCGGCGTCGTGGCCCGGTCCACACTCGAGCTAATCTTTGACTGTATACGAACGACGAGCCCGTGATAGGACAGAAAAGCGTGTGCGGGTCATTCCATGGATACCCGTTTTGGGTTTGTGTCAAATTGCTTTTTTTTTTTTTTTTCAAAGTTTTTGCGTCGTATGGGCTTTGGCCGTCCCTTGGGCGAGAACAGTCGTATTATTGGATATCTAGGTAAACCTGGTCTAAAGAACAACAGAGGGGAGGCTCCTACGTGCGAACCTCTCTTAGATAATTAGAATCTCAGCCATCGGCTGAATAGGGGCATCGTACCAAGCAAATCCCTGCTTCGGTCCTTGTCAGATGCCGAATCTCCGTGCATGATCTTGGTGGGCCGGTGATCTCCGTGGCGGGTCCTCCGTGCCGGTGGCTTCTATCCCGGGAGCTCCTGGCCTTGGCATCACGTATCTCCTGTCAGCCTCGTACGAGCCATCCAGGCTGCCCTTCCAACAGGCTGTATTGCATCATAACTGTAATTGCTAGAGTGACTGCTGGCAAAGGGTTGAATTTTTTTATTACATTTTTATTTGCTCGCGTAGGTTGTGCATCGTCTCGGCGATTTCTGACAGGCGCGCATGCATCATGCCAATCCTGCGGGAGTTCTTTTCGCCACACGCCCTCCAGGGGACAATCTACCACTAATGCAGCATAGCCTAGCTGTCGTCGGTTGAGGCCCGAGGCGGGCGCCTAACATGGACTAACCTAGCTGGCGTTAGCCCACGTGGAGCTGCTGGGCGGTTGGGCTTCCCATAGGATGATGCTTGGGCTGGATTTCTGGCCCGACACGTCGGCGCCCGCTCTGCTTCACCCTGGGTGCCTGGTTTTGTCCTGAATATGTTCTTCTCATTAAGAAAACACACCGCCAGCGAGCCACCCGCCCTCGTCCCTCATACGGCTACCGATAGACCTCGCGCACCTCCCACAGAATGGACCCCATAACGGCCATCGGGGCGGCGAGCTCCGTCATCGGCATCGCGGCCTTCGCAATTGAGCTCTGCGAAGTCATACACGAGTTCAGCAGCCAGGTTCACGGCGCCCGCGAGGGGCTACTCGCAGTCAGTTCCAGCATCGAATCGACGGCCGACTCGTTGCGCCTCATCCACCAGTATCTGGACATGGAGGCTGAAAACCTCGCATCCGATACCAGCACAAGGCTTTTTTCCAACGACGCCCTCATCTTCGTCAAGAACAACGCGGACAGATGTTTGCTGGTGTTTTGGCGCATCGAGGCCGTGATGCTGAACAAGGCCGATGGCGCAAGCGAGGAGCAGCTGCGTCGCCGGCTGGACGAATTCAACGCAGGGACGGGGACGGGGCCGGGCGGGACCGACAAGGCTGCGATAGAGGTTTCGCTGGTGCCCGCATCTCTGCCGCTGCTGAAGCGTCTGCGCTGGCCTTTTGTAACGGCCAAGCTGGCAGAGTACCGCAGCCAGCTGCAGTTCCACCAGCAGTGCCTGTCGCTGATCATCATGACGGTCTTCATCGGCGAGGTGCGCAGCAAGCCGAGCCTCGAGAACAAGGACATCAACGCCATTGCGAAAGCGGCCGTGGATATCAACAAGGCCAGCAGGGAGATCAAGAACATCGTCAAGACGGTGGCTTCGATCCGGGACATGCTGCAAGAAGGGGATATTGATCTCCGCGTGCTGTTCCCGTCAAGGGAGCCGGGACCCCCGCCATACTACCGCAAGGGCACAGCTGGGGTTCATGGCGCCAAGACCTCTGATCTCCGCCAGCAGCCCGCCAGCAACCTGGCGGATGGCGCCAACGCAGGTCCGACATCCTACAGCCAATCCACCGAACCTTCCACGGAGATACGTAGGGAGCCCGGAGTTGGTACCTGTAGGTCCTATTCCGGATTTAGTTTTATCAACGTTCTTCCTGAGGAAGCTGGTCGGAGTCAGTATGATGACAAGCCATGGACTGTGACAGCATCGTCGGGCCTTCCCCGAGACAGTAGTCGAGAATCTTTCTCGCTCTCGCAAACATCCGGGAGGCTCCCGGCCGCCAGCAATATTTTACAGCTGAAACCACAAACAAACCTGGAGCCGGGGCAGCCGACTTTCGCAACAGACGAGAATTCATCCGAGTTCCGTGACCCCCCGAAAAATCAACAACAACAACAACAACTTTCCACAATTGCGCCCTTATTGGGACCGGTGGCTGCAGACGCAAGTGGAAAAAGCCAGGTACAAAAGGCCAAGAATCCCCTTGGAGGTGATTACGAAGGCACCACGGACGCGTCGCCGGGCGCGAGTGTTCAAAACATTGAACCACCAGCCGCTGCAGATCCCGAGGAGGAACGCGACAGACAAGATGAGCAAGATGTGGCAGAGAGCGAGACCAATGAAAACGGCGACGATGACGACATCACATCTAGGGAATGGGCAGAGGAGACCGAGGCCACATCAGCTCTCGAACTGGGCTGCAGAAAGTATCAAAACGGCCCGGTATCCCGATACATGATCAAGCAGCACGGCGCCTTCTTTGCGCTCGACACAGCGCGGCTGAGGGGGCTGCGTCGGATGATGGAAGCGTTTCGGTGGTGGTGGTGGCCCTCCCAGGAGGCCATGGAGCGGACGCTCGCCTCCGCGACCGAGGAGCAGTTGAACACGCTAGGAAGCCTCCTGCAGCCCCATTACGACGACGACGGCGAGATTCTGAGTCGCTCTTTGCTCCGAGTAAAGGAGGTCGGGAGGAGGTCGCGCCGCGCGGAACGCCCGGGCGATTTCCCTGGAGATGGCGACAATGGAACGGCGTTGCTTGTTCTCGTCGAGACCCTGCCGAAAGAGAAGTTTGCGTCCGTACGCGAGAGAGACGCGAAGATCTCTGCTGGGAATGCAAGCCAGCAGGGTGCTTGGGTCCAGGATCTGTCAACGACATCGGACCACATACACAGTCTCGTCTTCCTCCTCACTACGCATCACGTGTGGATGATCCAGCCGCAGGAGTCCGACGCCGCCACAGGGGCCAGGAACCCAGACTGGACGAGATGCCTGGTATCGAGGGGTAAAATGAGTGAAGAGGAGATCATCCGACTTCGCGGACCGGTGGGGGAGACTGGTGCGCAGGAGGAACGCCAACCGAAGCAGACACCGGGTCTAACACCAAACCAGCAATCGCAGGTTGACAGGCTGAATGAACAGCTCCAGGCAGAAGCGGCGGACACCGAGTTCGCCTATTCTATGGAGAAGGTTGACATTGTCCGAACAGGCAAGCAACGAGGCATTTTACGGACATTCCAGAAACGAAATGCCCGGGCAACAGCCGAGGCATCGTCGCTCCTCGTCTTCTTCACCCGCGCCCCTCGCGATGGCGTCGATCTCGACAAGCTCTACAAGACGGAGCAGCGCCGACGCAAGGCCAAACTACACCGCGCCGGAGGTTCCATTGATCGGCTATCACAGATGTGGGAGGGAGCAGCTTCTCGACCAGGGCGAGTTTACGTCGACAATGAACGGGAGTCTGAGAACAAGAGGGGCTTTGAGGAGCCCGGTAGCCCCGGGGAGTTTGACATGGACGTGGCGGGGGAAACGAAGGGGGGTGATTCGTTTCGCTCGGGGCCAGCCTACACGCGCATGTCGACGCAGGACCTGGAGCTGGAGACTCTGAGGGCGCTCAGCATCGACTTTGAGATGGATAAGGTGAGAGGACTGGTTACCCGATTCCTGCTTGTTATCATGCCGGGAGAGAGAGCGTCGCTAACGGCGAATCAGGACGATCCCGACCACGTCATCATCAAGCGGCCCGTAGACGAGGACGAGCAGGAGCGGTTGCTGGCGCACACCAGAGCGATCCGCGAGGCACGACAGACGTCTGCAAATGCTGGCCCAAGCATCCGAATCGAGGACGCCGATGAACTGCTCTCCACCTCGTCGAAAGGGGCGCCACCGCAGAAGACGCCGGTCACGGAGCCCGAAACGCAGCCGAAGCGGCCCTCGGGCATACTGGACAGCACAATCGTACGGAGGTTACCGCAATCTAGTATGCCCGAGACCTCGGGCCACCAGATCATTCCTAAGCCCGTGCCGGCCGGGGACGCACATAGCGAATCGCAGAGCGGCGGCGCGGGCCTCGGGAAGGAAGGGGAATGGACGAACCCTGATAGGGGCGACCAGAGCGACGACGATTGGGGCGGTGATGATAATGATGACGATGACGATCTGGTAGAGAGGCTTCTGGCGCGGTGGACGCCCGCAGGCGTGGAGGAGTGGCATGGGAGCCATGACGGCGGTGACGAAACTTTGCGACCTACATCGGGAGGGCACACCTCGACGGCATAGGCCGGCAGTGGCTGAGGGCGTGAGCGGATTTGGGGATGGAGGTGCAATTCTGTTTTTAACCCATGACGGACTATGCGGAGCTGGCGCTGCAGACCGCAGCCTTGCCAGACCAGCACGCACGAGATCCGGCTTTTTCGATTAGTACACTTGTAATTTTGACCGCTTGCAGGGCCAGCGCCCAAACTTTCAAACATGAGGCTATGCGTGACTGCTGCATGTGACACATCCGCATGGATGCTTGCCATGCCGCTGACGAACAACCAGCCCGGCATCCCTTGTAATCAACTGTGATTTCCCATGCATTCAAACTAGCTCCTTGAGAACCGCCATTTTTTTTTTCTTTGTCTGCCTCAGAGGGAACCCGGCTGCTAGCAACGCTGGATTTTGGCTGTCACCAATAGGGATGGTTTATGCGGACAAAGGTGCTGGCGGCTCGAGATGTGTAGACAAAGCCGCAACCTCCTTCTGCCGTTTCCGGCAGCAGAGATGACCGTCCCATATGGAGCGAGATCGAGCAGCAAAATCTGGGTTACCTGAGGGCCTGGTATTTATCAGTACTCCGGAATGGATTGATATTGACTTCCTCTGATTCCCAGCAGTACCCCTTTCTCAAACCACACATCAACATGGATCCTATCAGCGCCACATTCGAGTTCATGCCAGCCGCCCACGCCGTCTCCGACTGGCGCTTCAGTCCCGTCAAGCCCGGACCGACTCCAGAGGAAAGCGACTACGGCAGGGCACGCAACCACCCGGCGTACATCAGCCAGCACGAGCGCAAGCAGAGGAAGCTGAACGCCCAGCCGGGAGCCATCCTCAAGATGGTCGCCACGCTCGAAGGGTCCGCGGGGCCAGAGTACGAGATCAAGCCCTCGGCGCCGCACCTGTCGGGGGCTTCCTTCTTCCGCGTGCCCTTGACGGACAGGGGCATCGGCGAGTGCGTCAAGGCGCGCATCTCCCTCGAGGCACGGCGCAGCCAGCAGCAGCCGCCCAAAAAGACGGTCGCCATCTTCTCGTCGCCGCTCGAGAGGGCCATCCAGACGGCGATCCTGGCGACGCCGTTTGAGGACCTGAAGCAGTGCGGCTTCACCATCGTGCTGCTGCCCCAGCTGCAGGAGTGCGTGCGCCACTCGTGCGACGTGGTCAGCGGCAGGCGCATCATCAGGGAGCAGGTCGAGATCGTGTGCAACCTGCACCTCGCCATCCTGGCGGGCGAGGGGCGCGCCGCCGACGTCGAGACCGTGAGGGCGAAGGGTGGGATCACGGTCGACTTCAGCCGCATGGGCTGGCGGTACGAGCGAGAGCACGGGCGCGCCGCCGGGCGGGTGGGCGATTCGGACGCGGAGAGCTTCGACGGCAGGGCGCGCCGCCCGTGCGAGGTGGTGACCGAGACGGCCGACATGGTCCTCAACCGCGCGTGGGCGCTGCGCCGGTTCCTGGCCACCATCGCGGCCTGTGATGGGACCGGGGACGCGTCCTCCGCCCGGTTCATGCTCTACACCCACGGCGCCATGATTCCGCTGCTGACCGGTTGCGACGCCCCCGCCCCCGGATGTCTGGATCCGCTGGAGATGGCGATGGACTGGGAGAGCGTCGAGGCGAGAAAGTACACCCTCGTTAAAGTCCACGCTGCCAGCACCACCGTATCGATCGGCATCCGTCCCTCAGCTGTGACCACGGGGTCAGTCGCGGCCGAGAGGATGGTCCTCGCCGACACCAGGGCGGTCGAGCTGGCAAAGGCCGCGGCGCGGCGCGAGGCCATCGTGCTGCTGAACGAGCGCGAGGCCGAGGGCTACGAGCCGCGGCTGGTGCGGTCCAAGAAGGCCTTCATTCACGCCATGGGCAGGACCGCGTACGTGCGGCAGCCGCAGAAGCAGGCCAAGGTGGCGAGGGCGGCGAGGCGGGAGAAGCAGCGCCAGCAAGATTCGGGACAGGCCGCCGGAGGGGTCACGCCGCCGGCCGAGGAGGACTACTTCCCCACGTGCTGCGCTAGCGAGGTGTGGAATCGCGAAGCGGCGGCCGAGGGCTATAGGGCGACGTTCAAAAAGGACGTGAATACCGAGGACTGGCCCATCGAGACCGAGCTGCGTGAAAGAGATGTCTAGTAACGCCAGGCGGCGTATGTTATGGTCAGTACGTCGGTTACTACTACCCCACCCAAGTATCTGTATTATCCTCTATACCACTGTATAAATCGCGGCCTATTCCATCTATAAACTCCCAAGCTTCGTAGAGCCAAACACACAATGTACCAACGGTTCAACACACACATGACCCTAGAAGGTCACCTCGTTAGTCGCGCTCCTCACCCTTTCAATGGCCTTCCCCAGGGCCTCCACATCCTTGGCTCCCAGAGCGACATCGGCCAAGCTAAGCACCGACGCCTCGCTTCGGCCGTCATCGCCCTCAGGCACCCGACGACGGTCCTCGTACCAGCTGATGATGCACATGGCGCCCGACTCGAATTCGGGCTGGAACTTGCGCACAAACTGGTCGCGCGTGCCGGCCACGCTGATGGAGAAGGAGGACGCGCACCACAGGCCGCGCGACGTAAAGTGCCCACGCAGCAGCGGCAGGCAGAGCGAGCCCGACGTGCGCACGTTGAGGTCGACGATGTGGAAGTGCGGGAACTCGGTCGAGGGCGACGCCTGTCCGTCCTTCCCCTTCGGAAGCCCATTAGTAGCGGCGGTGTCCTTGTTGTGGTGCGCGTGCGGCGCCGTCTCCAGCACATCGGCGCCGGCTGGCCCGACGTAGCCGTGGCCCCTGAGCCAGCGGCCGACGAGACGCACCAGGGGCGCAAACTTGGCGCGCAGCTCGTCCTGGTGCGCGTAGTTGATGGTGCTGCCGATCCACGCCGGACCGTCCGTCATCTGCTCCGAGGTGGCGAGGAAGATGGGGTCCTCTTCGTCGTCGCCCTCTTTGTCCGTCACGAAGAACGTGACCCCGTAGTCGCCGACGGGCTCCGCCACCAGGTGGGACAGCAAAATGGTGCCCGGCTTGAGGTGGCTGTTGGACGCTGTCACGGACGATAGCAGCCGCCGCAGCACGCCGCCGCGCAGCTCCTCGATCAGCCTGGCGCGGTCCTCTTCGGTTTTCACGATGTAGGTGCCGGCGCCGCCAAACGTCTGCTGGTTCTTGAGCACAAACGGCAGCTCGCGGGCGCGCACGGCGTCGTAGATCTTTGCGCTCTCCTCCTCGATCCAGCGGCCCCGCTCGCCGGTGCACAGCTCGGGTACGACGAACTCGTCGGTCGACTGCTGGCAGGCCTTGCAGCACAGGCCCGCATCGGCCCCGTGGCCCGACAGCTCGATGGCGTCGCACACGGGGGTGGGCAGGCCCGACTGTGCGAGCGCGGCCTTGGAGTTGAGGAACCAGTGTGTCTCGGCGGGGACCACGAGGTTGTACCGCTCCAGCCCGTCAATCATGAGCTTGCAGGCCACCAGGTCGATTCCGGCCTCCTCGACGGGGATGTCGGCGGGGCCCCGGCAAAAGATGAGCTCGGGCCGCTGGTCGGGCTCCAGGGCGGCCATGGTGCGCTCGGCCTCGCGCCGGTCCTGGGCGCGCTGGTCCGGGTCGGTGCCCAGGTTGAAGAGCACGACGGGCGCGGCGCCCGTGATGAAGGCGTCCCGCTGCGGGATCAGCGACAGGTACTTGACGGCCAGCTCGCGGCGCGCCGTCTCGGACTCGTCGCGGTCGGCGTCGGCCGAGTTGAAAGGGCTGTCCTGGTACAGGTACTTGCTGTTGCGCGGGAAGTGGTCGCTAAGATTCATGCCCGAGTTGGTCCCCGAAAGCACCTGGGCCACGCGCTTGCCGGCGAGCCTCGGGCTGGCCCGGGCATAAAGCTCCGCCAGCGTCGTGTCCAGGCGGACTGTCGGCAGCTTGATGGACATCCTGGCTTCTTGGATGGTGGCCCGTTGACGAGAACTCGTCGTGTGTCGTAGCACGCTGTCTCTTGACGGTGGCAATAGTGATGATGACGCTTTCGTACGCTGGGGACGAGAGCCAAAGACAAGGTTCAAGGCAGTTGCACGGAGAACCCTCATCACATAACTTGCAAAGGCCGGCCCGGGACCCCGTATTTAATAACGCCATCCCCTCTGCCGCCATCGTGTGGTTTATCCTGCTGCCTTTTCTGTTGTTTTCATTTTCGTCTGCAGGCGGCACCGCGTTCTGCTGCAGCCATAGGTCCTAGCTCCAGGTCTTGACGTCATCACGCAAGCGCGCCAAGGTCAGCAATCCCGCCAACGCAGCCAAAGCCCGAGACACATGATGTCGGCGCACGGCGCCACAGAGCTCTTGCCGAAGGATCACCATGTCACAAAAGCGGCATGTGGTGACACTCCCGAGCGATCACCACCTTCCAGCCGAGACCTACTGTAGCTGGTGCATTGCAACCTCCGGTTTCAGCCTCCATTTTCAGCACAGGGCAAGCTGAGGTGCGCACAGGCCAGCGACGCAGCTGTTCCTATCCCATTAGCGGCTTGGCAATTCTGACAAAAGGCACGCCTATTGAGTTCTGTTGTTTGCCACTTTGCCTCCAGTGTTTTAGCACAAATGCACAATCATAACGCCCTCGCTGGTAACTACAAGTAGGAGTTTGCACGCCAGTGTAAGGAGAGCTTCAGCCAGGTTTAAATTATTTGACAAAAGCCAACTTCATCAAGCACTCAATGCACTAAAAAAAGAAAAAAAAAAAAAAAAAAAAAAGGTAATACACTGGAAATCTTAACCGGATAAAGTTATATAGCTTCATATTAGGAGGGGAGATAAAAGTAGCTTGAAGAAACTTTGCTGAGGATTGGTCATCACCGCACAAACTTCAAACTCGGGCTTGGGAGGTGTAAGTATGTTAAGAAGACAAGCCAGAAAAGAAACCACCGCTCCATCCCAAGCCACACCAGCCATTAATACCACACCTTGTAAATACAATTTTAAGAACGGGAGTCGGCTTCAACTGATTTTAAATGGAATATACGGCAAGCAAGGCCATACTGGTAGACGGGATGTCGCTAACGGGGGAAGGGTCCGCTAATGAGCACCGAAGATCACTCAGGTAGGATAGTAAAGGCAATATCAGACGGATACCCGGAATTTCCTAGGCTATATAAAGCCTATAACCTGTTCTAATGGATCATAAATGCGCTCAAAACGCCATATCGTGATATTGCCAAGCGGCTAGGTTGTTCCTAGTTGCGGACGCTGCATTAAGACTTCACAGAGGCTCTCCTCGAATACTTTCCATCAGAAAGAAGCAAGCTGTGATTAATCACCCATAATTGGCTCATGCAACGCTACCAACGCACGACCGTGTGGCCCTTGCCGGCCCTTCTCTGTCTCTATTGCATCAGGCCCTGGCCCACACCGTGTTCTGGAAACACTTGGCGTGTAGGATGACGTTCTTCCGTGCGGGTTCTTTCTGTGTTTTGGCGTTTTAACACCAGGGAATGGGTTGATTGGGCTGCCTGGTGACTCGATGGTGGTCGCAGTTTCTCTAGACCAACGCCGATAGCTCTGGGTTACCGCGGGGCGTGCTTTTGTTTCTTGCTATGTGTGGGGGCTGTCTTCCCTTACGCAACAATCTCATTGCAGATTTGTTCAGCTGGGCAGTGGCGTTAGTCATATTTTCGGGTTTCGATTTCACCCAGGAATCAGCTGTGGACTGATTTTTCGTGGAGCAATCTCACCAAATTAGACTCGCATTCTGGACAGAGCTGAGGGACAGAGGGTTAATTGCTGGACTAAAATCAGGAGCCTGGCCCCGGTTTTCCCGTCTAATTGGATGCTGTTATCCCAGGCATGTGAAGGCCTTTGGCTGACAGCTACGCTACCCATGGTCCACTGGCCGTGGCATGCCGTCGACAGTCGCTGGTCCGCATATCCGCAGGCGCATCCGCATCCGGCGGAAATACGATGTTACACTCGTGACATGGTACGGGAGAAGAACTGGCTCGTCTGAGCTATTGGTCGTGAGGCATGTCCTCGGTATGCTACCCGCCATTCCCGTGGCAAATGCGGCAGGGGTCGATGTCAAAATGCGCATGTCAACGAGGGGGAACGCTTATTGGCAGCCCAAGGGCACGTAATTGTGGATGTTTGCCACAGAATCAATGCATTAGGGCTTTCACCATCTTCGCTCAGCTTGGTTGACGCGAGCCCCCGGCGAGATCGGTGGCGAGCTGCTCGAATGGCAGCTCCTCAGGCACAGTCACAGTCACAGCGTCCACAGCGTGTGCTGTTGGTGGGTGGCCAGTTTCCGCGTGGGGCAGCGGCGAGACTCGCGTGGCCGGCCTGCACGTTCGCTTCCGTCCGAGTCACTGCGGCCACCTTCGCGGTAGCTTCCCCGAGAAGCGACGTCGAACGCGCAACCAATGGATCCACACACGTGGTGGAAGTAAGGTCTTTAATTTGACGGGCGGCGGGGTGGGATCCGCCCTTCTTGGCGGCTCTGCACCTGTACCACCACCTCTGGCCTCCTCATCCTGGCACTCCTCAACGACATCACTCGTGGCCGTGCGTCCCTGCTCACGTCAAAAGGCTGCGAAACCCCACCATTTATGCGAACACCAAGAGTCCCCAAGACAATCCAAGACTTCCAGCTCCACCAAATAGAGCCCGCCGAGATATCCAACACACCAGGAGGCTTTTTGGTCTCTCTAGTCTCGCCCGCTGTCGACCTTGCGCCTCCCTTGGACTGCAGTTGCCGGAGAGCCTGCTTGCTGCACGTGCGGGAAACAAGCCGCTCCTATGGCATCGTCCAGCCCCTCTTGACACTGGCAAGCGCCTGGGCGCCCAGAACAGGCTTGCATCTCTCGGTAACCACTTCCAGCCCCGCCGTGTCCGAGAGTCGACACATCGCGTTCCCAGACGGACCGGACGATGGAGGGGAGCAATGCTTATGCTGGGCGTGGCGTGGGCCGTCGGCTGGTCCCCGCGACGTTACTGGCCTGGCTGTCTCAGCTGGCCTGGGTCATTGGAAGGATGGAGAAAACAGGTCTGGGGGCTGTTGCCGACTTGGAAGCATAACGGCCTTGCGCCAGCTCGCCGTACCCGCCATCGCCATTTGCCCCCACTGACCTCGCTCACGCACCGATAGCCCATTGAACCGTCCGCCTGGGGACGTGTGAGATGACGCGCCTGCTAGTCGCCTCCCCAGGCCGAGCTGATCGGATTTCGGCCATGTTCTCACATGGCCGGGCTGCCTGGATGCCCCGTCTTGTCCCTGATCGCCCAGGGGAGTCTAGCCCGACTCGCTTGCGACTTTGCCTTCTCTGCTTGTGCGACTATCCTGCCTGCAGGATGCGCCGTGCATTGCACTGTGATGAGTGGGTGGATTTGCGCATCGAGGGCTGAGCCGGATATTGCACCCCTCTCCCATCCTGCGTTGGATTTTTTTCTTTCTTTCCGGATCCCTTGCATATATGTAGCCGTTGATCCAGATTTCCTGGTCGCGTTCTTTTTCCATTCTCTCATCGTATCCGACGGCCACGAGCAGCCTCTCTTCAGCCTTACCCCCGATAGAGCGCCACCTAGGCCATTTCGCAACCGCGATCAAGCATTATTCGCTGCAGGTCAAGCCTTTCCCTTGGGTCTATAGCACAGGCAGCGCTCGTACGGAGCGCAGCGTTCGCCAAGATGCCTACCCTTCATCAGTATGACTACATTTTTGCGATCGGCACCATTTTCTCGCTCCTCGATGCATGGAACATTGGTGTGTTGTGCCCAAAGCAAACCCCTGAGGTGCCACGATCGGCCTGCAGCCTCTGCAGCTGCGGATAGACACCTTTCCCTAATGTCTCGTCCAATGAACCAGGTGCCAACGATGTTGCAAACTCGTGGGCTACATCGGTCTCGTCCCGATCCATCAGCTACATCCAGGCCATGAGCCTAGGCTCTGTCCTGGAATTTGCCGGCTCTATCGGTGTCGGCCAGCGCGTCGCCGACACCATCCGCACCAAGGTCGTCAACGTCGACAGCTACCGCGAGTCCCCTGCGGTTCTGATGCTCGGCATGACCTGCGCCATCGTGGCCTCCTCCGTCTACCTTACTTTTTGCACCAAGATTGGTCTTCCTGTCTCCACCACCCACTCTCTCATGGGCGGCGTCATCGGCATGGGTGTCGCCACTGTTGGCGCCGGCGACATCATCTGGTACGACCCCGGGGGCGACATCGCCAACGGTGTCGTCTCCGTCTTCCTCGCCTGGATCATTGCTCCCGGTCTCGCCGGCGCTTTTGGCGCCATCATCTTCACCATCACAAAGTACGCCGTCATGGTGCGCCAGAACCCGGTCATGAAGGGTCTGATGTCGGTGCCGCTGTACTTTGCCGTCACCGCCTCTCTCCTAACTCTGCTCATCTCTGGAAGGGTGGCGCCATCAACCTCGATAGCTGGAGCGAGGGCGAGTTGATTGGCCTCATCATCGGTGTTGGTGCCGCTTGGGGTGTTCTTGTTGCCATCTTCTTTGTGCCATGGCTGTATCGCCTGGTTGCCAAGGACGACTGGGAGCTCAGGTGGTATCACATCGCGCAGGGGCCCTTCCTTCTTCGCCGTCCCAACCCTCCACCGCAGCCCGAGGGCGCCCCAGGCGGCATACGCGACTTCTACGAGGGTCACGCCACTAAGGAGGAGCTCGAGGCTCGCGTCGCCGCTGCCACTGCCGCTAATAACGGAGATGTTGAAAGTTCGTCTACTGCCGGAGCCGCTCGGCCGGGCCACGGCGAGGACAAGAACACTAGGGAGCCCAAGAAGATCACCGACTCGGACTCGGGCTCCAACCAGGCAGCTGTCGTCCCCAATAACCGCCCCAGTCACGGCGCGGCTGTGCACAAGCCTCTGGTCGGCCCCCGCCCAGCAGGGCCCTGGACCAGCGGGCCTGTCATCTGGTGGCTCTGTAGGAAGATCTTTTTCAGTGGCGTGGACCAGGACATCATTAGCCAGCAGAAGAAGCAGAGCATGCTCACCGGCGACCTCGAGAAGATCCACGCCGGAGTCGCACACTACGACAACAAGGCCGAGTTCCTCTACTCGTTCCTGCAAATCATGACTGCATGCACGGCCTCGTTCGTCCACGGCGCCAACGACGTTGCCAACGCGATTGGTCCCTACGCCACCATCTTCCATATCTGGGAGCAGGGTGCGATCCCCCGCGGCAAAAAGGCCGACGTCCCCTTTTGGATTCTCTGTTTCGGTGGTGCCGCCATCGCCCTCGGCATCTGGACCTACGGCTACAACATTATGCGCAACCTAGGCAACCGCCTGACGCTGCATTCGCCCGCCCGCGGCTTTTCCATGGAGCTAGGCGCTGCCGCCACCATCGTCATGGCTACCCGTCTGAGTAAGTTCCCTCCACGCACATCGTTCGAGTGTAGGCAGCCCTTTGCTTACCACAGTCTTGAATAACCGCAGAGCTTCCCGTGTCCACCACCCAGTGCATCACTGGCGCCACCGTCGGTGTGGGCCTGTGCTCCGGCACCTGGCGCACCATCAACTGGCGCATGGTCGCCTGGATCTACATGGGCTGGATCACAACTCTGCCTGTCGCCGCCACCTTCTCCGGAGTCCTGACCGGCCTCATCATCAACGCTCCTCGCTGGGGATACCAGGACTAGGCTTGAATTTTGCACACGCTTGTTCCCCATACTCGCTTTTGCTTTCTTCTGCGAACTGGTACCAAGGTACTGTTTTGAGGAGACGCAAGGCGTTTCGAAGGAACTTTCGATCGTAGGCGGCATCTTTCTGCAGCCATTTGCGAGCTTTCTTTGTCGGGCCATTTCGACTAGTGCCCCGCTTTGGACACCTCTCCTTTCCAGTCTTGTCCCGGTTTCGATGAAAGGGTGTGCGGCACACGAGATGGACTTATCGCAGCTGCTTAATTTACTATACCCTCTTTTGCCTTAAAAGGGTGCAAATGTGCGTAGTAGAGCCATGGATGATGTTTTGTTCAGGATGAGAGAGATCACTCAAATATCCACCGGGTCTAGGACTAACATATGCGGGAACCTGCTGAGCGACGATCTCCGGGCGGAAAGAAAATATCATTTGTCGCCGACTTCGTTCAGAGCTCGCATCGCTGGATCTTGGGATAGTGCAAGAAGGACGCAATAAAGCACCGCCCTTGCGGTTTGCTTGCCACCACTCCTCATCATTTTCGGGCACACACCACTCGCCAACACGGCCAGGCCAGCAGAGGCCCCTTCCACCACCCGCAAACGGGCTCAAAGGTCATCCAAGCGGCATTATTCGGCATGGGGAACAAGCCCACGGCGCTGGCCTACCAGGAACTGGGCTACACGGTCCGCCACGGCCTGCTTGACACAGGCTGAGGGGGCCTCGCGAGCCTATAGACGGACCGAGGCTTTCGAAGTCGTGACGGACAAGGCGTCGCCGTTTTAGCGAGAGG
The DNA here is from genome assembly GCA_003049465.1 of Magnaporthiopsis rhizophila. NCBI lineage: Eukaryota > Fungi > Ascomycota > Sordariomycetes > Magnaporthales > Magnaporthaceae > Magnaporthiopsis > Magnaporthiopsis rhizophila. The sequence continues at coordinate 88,835 of PYSS01000030.1, read as the reverse complement.
GAACGCAACGAGTTCACGCGGCCAAGAAGGAGTGGGACATGCAAAAATTCGTATATTTTGCACTAAAGAAAGAAAAAAAAAAAAAAAAAAATAGAACAAACTGAGGTCCTGTCAAAATACTCGCTCAACCGGACATCCAAGGTTTGCGCCGGAACCAACTCGCGCCAGACCGACAGCCCTCAAAAGCTGGCCACCACGTCCTCTCTGAGCCCTTTTAACTTCGGGGATTGTGGGCTGTCCAGCGAGGGGAAGTAGAGAGATTTACTCAAGGTCCGCTCCCTCCTCGGCTTCCTCAGCCACGGCAGCCTCCTCAGCGGTGTCGCTCCTTTGGCCGAGCTTGGAGGGGTCATCGCTGGTAGTAACTTTGAAAGGGGTTGCGGTGTGCTCCCCTGGAATCAAGGGGGTGCCGTCAGAGACGTCCCTCTTGCCGTACATGGAGCCGTCACCGCCGGTAGTGCCAAGTTTGAAAGGGTTAGTGATGGGCCTTCCCGGAAGCCAGATGGTTCCGGCAAGGACCTGGGGGTTCTTGGGCTTGGCCGCAAAGCTGCACGGCCCCTTTGACGCCAGCCTACCGTTCTTGTCGAAGACGCACGGCGGCTTACTGTCCCTCTTGCGGTAAATGGAGCCGTCACCGCCGGTAGGAAGGTCGGAAGGTTTTGTGGAGGGCCTCCCGGGAAGCCAGATGGTGCCGGCAGAGACCGGTTTGATCACACTGGTATATGTGCACTGTATCGGCTTGCCGTTCTTGTCGTAGGTGCAGTTTGGGCTGTTGCGAGGCGAAAGACCGGCCGGCGTGGCCTCGCCAGAGCCGACAGGAAGGGCGAAGGCCGGGAGGGCCATGACCATGGCGACGGCGACTTGGGCGACAGTGTTGGAATGCATCATGGAATGATGGATGAAAGGTTGAGGAAGAGATTAACTGACAAGAGGGGGGAAAAAGACGAAAGGAAAAAAAGACAAAAGGAAATAAACAAAAAGGAAATGGATACGAAACAAAGGAAAAGATGCTGGTTTGGATGCAGATGAGAAGAGAAAGATTTTGCTGACTGGGAACAGCTGGATCTTGGCCCTTTTATAATGGAAATAGAGCGAGGGAAAAAAAAAAAAAAAAAAAAACGGCAGCACCCATCCAGGCCCCTCGCCCCTCACAACCCGTGTTGTCGTATTTTTGGCCAGCGGGCCCTCCAAGGTCAATGCTGGGAATTAGAGTTACTAGTGCGCGTTTCTATATATGTGCGCGCAAAAATGCATACGGGTCCAGCCTAATTGGAAAAAAAAAAAAACCCCACCGCGCTACCGCTCACATGGAAAACAAGCGGCATGTACGTACCTCTCCCACGGTCATGCCCATCGTGCTGTTGCAGACCATGGAGGTTATGAAACATTCCAAGCCGCCGACACCCACCCAGACGGGAGCTAATTATAAGTAGCCAAGAATGCCATTTTACGCGGCGGGCCATCTTTGGATCCACACGCACAGAGTGACGGCCACCTGACAGCCAGTTCACAGCTGTTGCTAAATACCAACCGCGACGGAGCCTCAACGGTGATTCGGAGTTTTCGGGCATGGACAAGTGACTCCCTGTAGCTGTTTTTCTGACGTACCCGGGCCCTGTACGTTTTGTGCGTCCCGGAAGGGAAAGATAAAGAGCCACGACAGACTCATTCACGGCCATCTTTTCACCGCCGGATCTAGACGTTGGCTGCGAGACGAGATTGCAAAGAGCGACGTGGCCGTCGCTTTGTGAGGCAAGGAGCTCCGAGGCGGGAACACCACGGGCTCACTGCAGCTGACAGGCGCGACACATGGCCCTGTTCAGTTTCCGGGGGGTCGTCATGCTTGTTTGTGTTTGCAAGGGTTTAAGGAATGGGTGCGGCCTTGAGCAAAAGCCCGAGGAGCCCAAGCGTTCGTTTAAAATGTGGGATGGGTGGGGATTCGATGTTTCTCTCCACATTTTAACCGCAGTGTCGGTCCTGGCTGACTTGCGGATTCCCCTATGCAAATTGCTGGAGAGGAGCATGCATGAAACCCATTTGCTTGATAGGAGATATAAATATACAGGCGCGTTGCAGCAGTAGTGAACACTAGTCAGCCCCGACCGACCGAGGGTCTCTTAACGCGCGCACCAGGGTCCCGACACCGTAGATCCTCCCGCGTTAGGCCCGTTCCATTGCAACACCCCGTCTTTTCCGATCAGAGCCAAACGGGCCCCTCGCTAAGTATTTTCGGACGACAGCCATACCATGCCACAGGACCCGTGTCGCATCGTTTTTGGCTTTATTTCCATCTATCGGGTCAAGACTCCCTGGTCAGGGCCGGACGGTTTTGAATACCCTTTACGGAGAGGATGATACCAGCTGGCACTTGGATAGAAGGTGCTAAAAAGGGAGCATAAAAAAAAAAAAAAGAAAAACGAATATGCGCCGAGTGTACCGAGAAGAGAAAAGGAACAGACGAATACTTTCGAACGGGCGCTTAAAATAATAAAAATGTCGAAAAAATGACCTGCCAGCCAGGGAACAAAACTGACATTGGGCGCATCTGCTGCCTTCTCTGGTACGCGGGAAAATAATAGTAGATACCGACACAATCATGTAAAAATGTCGGCGAGATGCACATTCGGAATCTATACGGGTAGGCAGATATGATAGAGCTGTACAAAGATCCCGTGGCCTTGCGGTTTCCGTCGTTCAAGTAAAATGCGATCGCGTCGCGCCCCCCAGGAAACTTGACTAATCATGGCACCGAAAGAGAAAAATAAGAAAAAATAAAAAGACAGAAATGGTCGTATTTATCCATGCCTCCAAGTATTTATTCGCCTGGAAACCCCGGTGTATCATCGCGGAATCAATTAATTTAATCCATCGTGATTGCCTCGTGTCGCCCGAGCAAGTCCTGCGTTTATAACCGCCTCCCGTGTATGTAGGCCCCAATCTACCGGCAATGATCTTGTGATCTTGACCCTTAAGAAAAATCATGATGACCGACCCAGTGAGGAGAGAGAATCGTAAAGTAGAGTAAAGGAAAAAAAGAAAGAATCAACAAAGAAGAAATGGGCATGGTTCAACTCGCTCAGGCGGCCGGTGGCAGGCGGCCGGAGACTATGTCCTTCTGGCACTGTAGGGAGAGGTTGATCTCCTCAATGATCATGTGCTCGCGCTCCGTCTCGAGGTGCGCGTCCTCGGAGGCGTCGCCGTACCAGACGGCGGCGTAGACCTCGATGCCCCTCGCGCCGCCGTGTTCCGGGTACTCGGCGGGCGCGACGTCGCGGACGGCGATGTGCAGGACGCCAAAGACGGTGCCGTCGAGCAGGGTCTTGTCGCCGGCGAACTGGATGGGGAAGTTTGGCAGCTCGCGCAGCATCGGGTGGCGGGCGCGGTCGGCGGCGGCGAAGTTGGGGATGGTGAAGTGGGTGGTGACGCCGCCCCAGCCCTCGATGATCTCGGACCGCAGCTGGCCCGTGGTCCGGTCGGCGACCGTCTGCTTGAAGTAGTGCTCGGCGTTGGCGTCGGCGTTGGCCGCGTCGGCGAGCGGGCTGCTGAACCAGCGCCTGAAGTCGTTGGCCGTCACGTTGGGCAGGAACGCCAGCGTGCGGCCCTCGGCCGCCTTCCAGCTGGCGCCCGTGGAGCGGGCCACAATGTCGCGCCAGAAGGCGTCGCCCTTTGCGATCTCGGGCGCGAGCAGCTCCTTGAGCCGGTCCGGGCCCAGTAGGGATTTGAGCTTGCTGAGGGCGGTCTGAGAGGTCGGGTACCAGTAGTCTCGGATGTTGCCTTCCCTGGCAGGGCCCGAGGTCACGTAGGTGAAGCCGCTGACATCCTGGACCACGCTGCCGTAAGCCAGGCTGGCGGTGCTGGCGAGGAGGGTGACGGTGGCCATGAGAGTGGCAAGGCGGACCATTATGTCGAGGACGAAAACGAGGGTGGTTTGACGCTATCGCGTCAGGTTGTTTGGAGAGATGGCGGCGCAAAGAAAGAACCCTGGACGGTAGCTTGGGTCGGGACGGTCAACGGTTGGTTGATCTGGTCGGCGTGTGGTTGCGCAGATCGAGGGTGTCACGGGCGCTTTATAGCTTTTTTTTTTCTTCCCCCGGCCTGCCTTCGTTCCTGCCCTTTATGAAATCGATGCGGTGGAACTGACGGACAACAGGCAGGCCGGCTGGGTGAGTTGTCAATCAGAGCACAATCAGAACAGCAGGGGCAGGGAGCGGTGGAAGGTCCCCAGCAAGGCGGCTTCCTGCAGTGGCCGGCCTCGGATGGAATGGGCCCAACAGCCGTGCCTGATAGCTTCCATCCTGTCAACAGCGCCTTGCCTCGAAAGCGAGTGAGCTGGACGGATGGGGCCGATGGGGCGGCCAGCACGGGCATGCCGTAAAACGGCTAATCACAGTCTCTGGATTTTGGCTGCCCGTGTCTCGGCCGGCCGGGCGGGGTGCGAATGAGGAAAAGTGGCGCGCGTCGCTTGGGTCAATTTTGACGACGCGGCGAATTACAACGACCAGACGGCTCCCCCAGAACCCCACCGTTACCAAGTGCGCAGCATCGGACTTGGTCACCCAGGGACTTGGATCTGCGAGATTAATTGCTTGCTTCTTTGGGGTGGCCGTTCTTCTGGCTGTGAGCGAGCCGGGCTGCCCGAAACCGGCATCTGGATACTACGTAGCACCTCAGTAAGCGTGCCCTCCAACTCCCTTCACCAGCAAACCCACTCTAACATAAAGACGGGGAACTTGCCAGACCGCGAGGTGGCGGCGATGGCTGGCGGTGGTCCAACCGGCTTTAAGGCTTCCTCCTTGCTGCGATCAATGGCAGATCCCTGGCATGCCATTGCTGGGAAATTGGCCTAAGAAGGAAGGAAGTAGCTGACGGCGGCCTCTGATTGGCACCATATGCGAGGGAGCTGAGCTTGAAGAATTGCCGCGGGGCGGTCAAGGAGTTGGCGGAAACGGGTCGGGGTTTCTGGCTTCGTGAGCTAACCACGATGGGCATGTGGACAAACTCTGGACAATCCTTCCAGAACACCTTCACGTTGCAAAAGTCACGATTGTTGAGGGGTTGGTTGAGGGATGACGCGACCAGGGATCATTCGTTGTCAATGGCTGCAGCCGCGTGGACTGTCAGCACCCCACCTGCCATTGTTGGTCAGGAACCAATTGCGGGGTTTGCGAGCCTGAGCCGTCCCAATGAATCGCCGTGGGAGGCCTTACATAGGCTCGGCGCAAATGGGTTTGAAGGAGCCGCCGGTTCAAAGCGCCAATTCGCAGAAGCAATTGGACATGGATGTAGCTGGTGGTCCTGGCGACGTCAAAGTACCCGGCGGGGCGGTCTGTTGGCGCCTTGCGTGCTTTTAATGCTCCCTTGCTTGACCCGCCCCGATGTAACGACGTTGGGCAACCTTGAAATTTCTTGGGCCAAACCCCTGGATACCCTTTCGTCCATGCCAAACGCAAGGCAAGCAACCACCAACCCATCTTCGCGCCATTCACGGATCACAAAAAACCGCGCAATGTGGTGCTACATGGCACCACGCAAGGGACCTTAGGCACAGTCCTGGCGTTCGCAGCATGGCGGGTGGCTGCCAAGTGTCCCCACACTGACGACGTGCAGGAAGCGAAAAAGCAGGGCACAGAGCGGTGCCCTGGAAAGCAATTACCTCCGCTCTGCCTGACCAACAAACGACCAACGACCACCATTTCCCCAGGTCCGTCTCCAGCACCTGGTATTCATCTTTCGTAATGCCGGCATGAGCGAGACCACCTTTGGTTGGCATCGTGACACCGTAGACTTGGCGCAACATCGTCATGCAGAAATGGCTCGTTTTTATATATTCGACAGTACGGTATCTCGGCAGCATCACGCGTCGCAATATCCCGTTTGCCATCGTCGTCGCCACTCCAACACCTCCTCATGCCCCGCGGCGCCGTCCCTCCCTGCCGCTGCTACGTTCTCAGCAGTCTTAATGCCCTCTTAAACCAGGGCCTCCCATCCGGTGGCAGCAATCCGGACCCCGGCCCTTGCCACGGACCCAAACCCCGCCCAAACCCAACGCCAGGGAGGTCGCCCGCGGGGCCACCAAACATCCCCGGGCCCAAGCCCTCGAATCTGGGCCCATCGACGCCCTTCGCGTCCAGGAGGAAGTCTCTGCTGGTGAAGTTGGCGCACGCGAACCTGGTGCCGTTTGGGAAATGGACCACGACGCTTCGATTGGCAAAGAAGGCGGTGGTGTCTGGCGCCAACGAGGTGTATAGTTCGCGGTACCTGTGCCCCACCCGAAACAAATTAGCCGGTGTTGTCGAGCATCCTGCGGCAAACCTGGGCCATTCATTCGCCCACCTTTTGAACTCCAAGTTGGGAGCCGCAACCTTGCCATGCTTCCCCGACAGGTCGCCGACTTGACAGCTCTGGGGCCTGTTAATGTCGCAAGGGACCTCCTGGCCTCGCTGGAAAGGATCGAGATGACCGCCCGCGCCGCTGCAGTTGCCGTCTGGAGGGAGTGCGCGTTCGTGGAGGTGGTACTCTGCGCGTATGTTAGCGTGCGCGGCGATAAGTCGGTCGACTTTCCATGCTCCTTTCTTGCTTTTCTAGGTGCCCTTCCGGGAATCCAAGGCCCGTGCCGCAGGCAATAAGGGTAATCGCTCACCGTATGGACCACAGACCCCATCCGTGGGAAGATTCCTGAAATTCACCTGGAAGAAGACGCCGGTGCCGTCGGGACTGCTGACGGCGATGACGGATCCGTGGAACGGCTTCCCTTCGGTCGCAATGAACTGCGCCACCGCTACGGCGGGCGGATTGTTCGTGATGACGGGCGCGTCGCCCAGTTTGCCCGTTATCGACGTGGGGTCGGGCGCCGCGCCGCAGGGGACGGCGAGGCTCCCGAGGGGCAGAATGGCCCACGCAGTCAAGGCGCCGGATCCGAACTGCTTCTTCATCTTCTGTGTGTCGTCGTGTCTTCTCTAGTCTCGAGGGTCGCTGGCGACGTTTGGCTGCCTGTTTCTCTGGTTCCCTGGTTCCCCTAGTTTCGGTGCGCAGACTCAATCACGTCTTTGTTCCCGATCTCTTGTTGTCTGCACACGACGGCCTGGAACTAGCATCAGGGGCTGTGTGAGGAGAGCCCTCACCAAAGCCTTTGCTGGTGCTCAAATGAGGTGGGCGCGGACCGTAGAGGTGGTAGGTATCTCCCCTTTGATCGGGTAGCAAATCAACCGCGCTTTTGTATAAGCTCTCAAGATAGGGTGAGGATCATACAGGGAGGGGGGGCTCCGCATACTATTAGGCTTCCTGATTTATCTACCGAACACGTCCATTTAAGATTCGTCCCAAGGTAGCTTTCCGTCCAGATCTCTGCTCTCTGCCGAGATGCTGAATCGCCTGCCAGCCGATCGCGGGAGGAAACGCCGAGCTCGCGGCGGGCAGCGCGACGTTCCATAGCTCCTTTCGAGTATTTGGCCGAGTCGGCATCATGTGTATATGTAGCGTGAACACCTTGCTCGATCGAAGTGGAACTCGATGGCAGGATTGAGGAGCTCGAGGCCGAATGATATCATCGGTTTGCAGCGCCGGGCGTCGGCCATAGCGTTTGCTTACTCCGGCTCACCACGATCCCGGGGACGTGGATGGGATGGAAGCATGTATTCTTAAAATTCATCTTATTTCCTTTTTTTTTTTTTTTTTTTTTTTTCCGAACCCCCGCCGGTCCTCGGCGACTCTGCCTTTCTTTTCTAAGGATACCTGCGCCTGAACGACCGCATTCGCGGGCTCACACAAGTGTCCGAGCGCTTGCATACAACACGTTCCAGACCGGCGTTCGCTCGATTTACAGTCCGATAAAAAAAAAGTCACGTTCGACTCGCGACGGCGAGCCATGGTATGCCGCCTTGTGCAAGCCTGCCCCCATATGCTGCTGCATGCACGACGGTTTTTGCTCTGGCATTCTCGAGATCGTGCATGGCCCACGGTTCTCCGAAGGAAAGTATCGCGAGTTGCAGCCAAACCTAGGCAGCCCCCTTTGATGGGATGGCTTGTCTTGACGAGACGGGGGTGTGTTTGGGACCAACGTATCTACGAATTAGCCCTACGTAGGTCGCTCCCCGCTCGTGGAACATGCCTGCTGTGTCATTGCCAAACGTTCGTCAGGGCTGGGACTGACGAACACATTTGCAGCGGGGAATTGCAAATCATTAGCAACCAAGCCCCCAAGTGACGACAGATGGAGCTGGATTATCTGCCGGAGACATGACAGGTGTGTCAAAGACACGAACCAAGAGATTCGGGACCGGACGATGTGATGGTGGAAAGCCGACTCTTTTGCGTCTGCCGGTGCCGTTTTCCCGCCGAGTCACCACTTGACTGAGCTGCTTGGGGCGACACATTTCCGTCCGTGCACGAACCCCTGCCTCAAGAGAGCCGTTTTCCTGCTCGGAACCAAAGTGTATTCGTCTCAACACGCGACCACCCTTTTATAACAGCGGGGAACCCCTCCTAAAGGAAACGAACTTGCTTAAGTCTGGCCCTTGACCCGACTTCATGTTCTAACTTTTAATGGATCGGCCAGCCCCTCATGCTACCGTGGGTTCCGGATCGTGAGCCCAGATTACTTTGAGTCGGGAATGCGGGATAATTAGTGGACGAGTCAAACCCCCGCAGGTGAAGAATCGGCACTTGTCCAGGTCGGCAATGGGATTCGTGATGGTGAATACAGAGGCCACGTCGCCACGATACGGAGATTCAGGAATTTGCATTTAAGGGCAGCCCCTGCTGGTAATCTCTTTTCTTCACCACGACTGCAAATAATTAGCATTCAGTTACTTGAACCACCGTAGGCGAAGAGGGAGCTTGGTTTAACATAATTACGTAGCCATGGTTTTGTATGGGGTGTGTTGACAGCTTTTCGACGTCGTATAAAGATTGTCCCGCCTTATGCTCTTTGTCGAAGCTTTAGAAAACTGCCGTTCCGAAGCACACATAAAGATTCAGCCTGTAACAAATGTTATTTCATATTCTTTAAATAGCATTATTTAGGGATATTTCAACTGCTGGATGGACGTATCCTTAAAACGGCTTTTACAAGGCTCATGTTAACAGGAGTTTTGTTACAATCACAGGCCTTCTGCTCCTAGGGTAGGGCACCTAGGGGCGGTGTTAAGCAGTACTGGTCTTGCAAGATCGCCCTGCACGTGGTCTGGGGTCTGGTAGGAACATTATCTGTTATTATTTGCCCAAAGGGGTGCTTTGAAGCTAACTTAAATTAACTGATGCCGAAATTTCAGTTAAAAATTACCTAAACCGTAAAAAACCCTTCCTTTTATATACCTGCTTGATTTATATGCAGTATTCAGTAATACTATCGATATGTCCGCCCCCCTAAGTATCAAAAATGTTAAACAATATTACTGATATTTCCCGGGCTTAATATATCACTTTATGGTTACGTAACTTTTTATATCAGCTTGGCCTTAATTATTCGGCCCCTAGCCTTCCTAACTGCAGGGTAAAAGTATTCTGCTGGGGGTTAGCCCCAGCCTTTTTGCCTTTTGCCTGCTGTGGTTATAATATTAGGTTTTTTTTTAGGCCAAATTCCTTTAGCCAAAACCTGCCGTTCCCGCCCATACCTAATTAATAAATTCTTTTTTCCTTACCTTACCGTTTCCCTTTTCGTTCTAACAAAATGTTAGGTTGGGTGCAGAAATAAAAATCTTCCTCCGCACGGTCCTTTATGGTTTGTTATGCCGATATTTTTGAATTATGTTTTTTTATTGGGCGTTACGATGCTTTTTTGTTCCAATTGTGAATTTCGTGGCATTTTTGTTTGCTATGCGTCCTTTTCCGACTTTTCTCGGTGTTTGGAATATATTTATTCCAACCGAGTAAATTATAACATTCTGAGCCCTTTTCGGGCCTAACTTTTCTATGCTGCTTTTTAATTTTCCAAGTTTCGAAATGAGATAAATTCCGTTTTTAACAAAATCTGTTATTTCAAAAATAAGCGGAAATATTTGCAAAAATAGGAAAAATTTTGGCGCAAAAAATATGCCCGGATGGTTTGTTATAATTTGGATAATATCGAGGAATTGGAGCGGGTGAAGCAAAAAAAGGCCAAAAAAATAGCCGCGCAGGCCCCTGTTATATTTCCAGATTTACTGGTCCCCGATTTTCCTCCGTTATTTCCAAGCTGGGCTAATTATAGGATTAATTTTAATTTATTAGTTTTATTTTAACCAGATAAATTATTTTGGTACAGGTATTTCGAGCCGAAATCCAAATTTTGGTATTAATATTAATTTTTTATTAAGGGCTTTTTGCCGGTACTTTTTAAAAGCTTTTAGTATATTTTTTAGGTTTGTTTTTTTTAAATGCTTTTTTTAATTTTATACCCTGCCCATTTAACTAAATAATGCTTGGTTCTGTTAATAATATTTTTGTCCAAAATTTTTTTAATTTTATACTTTTATTTTGGATTAATTTTTATTAATTTGTTATTTTTAAACCCTGGTGGTGCTAATTTAAATAAATCGATATAAAAAACCGGGTAATTTTTTATAATTGGTAATAATTAAAGTTTATAATTAATATTGGAAATTTTTTTAAAATTTTGAACAGTTCCAATTTTTTGTGATTTAATTTATTATTTAATTATTTTGTTTTAATATTGCATTAAAAAAGATAAATATTATCCCCTTTTTTAAAGGTCGGTTTTTTGATTTTTTTTTTGTTGGCCTATTTAAATATGCAATGTTACAGTTTTTTTAGTTTTGCTTAAAAATTTTTGTATAGTTTGGTAAGTTTTTTTACTTATATTTTTGCTGTTAGGGCATATAATCCTGCCCTGGGTTTTTTGTACACTGTAAATATAAATCCGTAATTTGTATAAAACGGTATAATTTTTATACTTTTATATATTAAATTGTTATATACAAACTGTGCTATAAAAAATAATTATACCCAGTTATTTTGTTTATAATTAACAAAATAATATAAATATTGTTTTATGGTTTAATTTGTTCGTTTTATTTATTTATCCGTTTAAGGATAATATATTATAAAAAAGGTATGTTTCGTGCCTAGGCTGGTTATAAGCTATTTTCAAAATTTATTATTAAATAGCTTATTTTTATCCGTAATTATATATTTTAGTATTCCGTATTTTGCAGTTACGTTTCGAATAAAAGTATAAATTAGTTTTATAATTTTTGCATTTTTTTTAAACGGCAAATATATAGCATATTTGGTAAATCGATCGATTATTATCATAATATTATTATACTGGGCATTTATAAAAGATTTTTTTAATTTGGATAGTTTTATAACAAAATCCGTTATAATTTTTTGCCAAATTTTGTTAAATATTAGCAAAAGCTAAAATAATCCGTAAGGTTTGTATTTATTTGTTTTATTTTTTGCATAATTTATATAATTTTTAATTGCTTTTTATATTTTGGTGCAGGTATTTATAAACCCGTAATATTATTAAAATTTTTTCCAGATTTTTGCAATTTTTTGATATTTATATACTAACCGGTTATAAATTTGTTAAATTTTTTCCGGAATTTTTTTTTTGGGGTACGGTTTTTGCTAATACCTGCTATGCTGGAACCAAAAATTTGTTTAGTTTTTATGCTAAAATTATATGCGTTTTTAACAGCACTTTGTTTTTGTGATCCAATTAACGGCTTAAAGCATTTGCCCGCCCATTTTTTAACCCTTTTTTATATTCGATCCTAAATGTTACGACCACAGCTGGCAGGGGACAGAAGGGCTGGGGCTAACCCCCAGCGGAACGCCTTTACCCCGCAATTATAAAGGCCAGGGGCCGAATAACCAAAACCAAGCTAAAAAAAGGAAGTTACATAATCAGGCACTTACCTAAGCACGGGTGATATATTTGATATATTCGTTATATAATATAACAGATATAACAAATATAACACAGTGATATATTCGTTATATAACATGGCAAATATAACAAATATAGCACAGATATAATAAGAAGGGGTTACTAATATATAAAGCAAAAAATTCCTATTATATTAAATAAATTTTTGATTAAGGCTTTGGCATTAATTAACCTAAATTAGCTTCAAGGTATCTTTTTAGGCAAGCAATCGAAACCTTTATTATTATTCCAGTTCCTAGCACAAGCAACCTTATAAAAATTTTATTGCTTAGCGCCTTTCCTAATATATTTTACCCTAAAAGCAAAAAACCATTTGTAATATTTTAACTAATCCTGTTTAGTACTTACCGGAGGTAACAAGCAGTAATAAATTATATCAATTGCAGATAAAAAACCCGAGGGCATTATTATTGCCAGCAAAATATATAACAATCCTTTAGCGGCTATATAAGCATTTATCGCAAAAATTGAAAGGTTTAAAGAAGCTCAGGCCGAGCCTTATATTGCTGTCAAATTTTACAAATTTTTTTCACCCGATAAATATAATAAAAAAAAAAGCAAAATCAAAATATTCCTGATTAAATATAAGGGGTATTTTTTATTTTATCAAAATTATTTTTAGCGGGAAAAATAAAAAATTACTTATACAGCCATACGCCTGGATAATAAAATTAAAGATTGGTTCGAGCCCATTTGGTTCAATTACCTAAAAGGGCATAATAAATCCAAAAAAAAAACCAAATTAATATTTGCCGATTTCGAAAAGTTCGGTAAAAAAATTGCCAAAATTTTTGGACAGGTTAACAAAAAATGGGTGGCCGAAAAAAAACTGCTTTAGCTTTGGTAAAAAAGCCCTATATTAATTTATATTTCCGAATTTTAATAACTGGTTAATAAATTTAATTAAACGAAAAACACCAAAATAATCCAGTTTTATCAGGGGCTAAAGAATAATATGAAAAATAAATTATCCAAACAGGAATAATTTGAAAATTTTATCGATTATATTATTATAGCCATCCGTATTAATAACAAATTATACAAATATTACTTTAAAAAAAAAATTCAGCAAACCAAACCAATAGCGCAAAATAATAAAGCCAACCAAAAAAAGGCAAAACAATAATAATCCACGGTTTACGATACATATTTTGGATTTATAAATTTTAGTACAAAAATTATATACTAATATAAAAAATAAAAACACATTAGGTTCAAGGATTTAAAAAACGGGAAATATTTTAAATATAAAAAAAAAAAATATATTAAAAAAAATTACCCGCAAAAAAATCGATAAGCGGCTATTTTTTGCCAAAAAGGTATGCCAAAAAACTATTAGCCCATAACCCCAAATTTTCCAAAAACGACCGGACGGTTAGCAAAAAAAAGCTTATGCCCCGAAGCATTATTCAGTTAAACTTACTATTTCAATAAAAATTGTATAACCTATTATTCCGATAAAAATACTACAAAATATTACCCTAAATAACGGTTTATTATAATACAATAAATGGGCCAATCCCGGGGTGATAATAAAATAGCCCAAGGTTCGAAAAAATTTAAAAAAGCCCAGTGCAGCAATAATAGCATATTAATAACGGGAAAATTTACCGGATAAGATAAAAAATTTAAAAAATTAGCCCGATATAAAAATATATTAAATACCTCGGTTAACGATTTCGAAAAAAATTTAAATATAAATATAAAAATGGAACCGCTTTTGGGCCAAATATATTGGTTATAAGCCCAGAAAAAAAAACTGGGCCTAATAAAGTACTGAAAAACCACAAAAACGGACCTTAACGATAAAAAACCTAGCAAAAAACAATATATGGTCAATTTTAAAAAACTCCAGCAAAAATTCAATTAGTAACTGATCGATATAAAAAAATAACCCCTTATAATTAAAAAAAAAATACAAAAAGCATATACCTTATTCAGGTTTTTGGAAATAAACCGGTGGTTTTGGGACCAGCCCAAACCTATTAGCGGTTTAATGCGCAAAAAACCGGCGCAAAACGATAAAAAAAAACTTTTGGATTAGTTAAGGAATAATTAATCGGTTATTTATTACGGGGCACTATTTGAAAATATTCCGAACCTGAACCAACGGTTAGCACGGTTATATGCGTTAAATTATAAAAATATAAATCCCGATACGGGCTATTATAATAAACTTTTTTAGGCCAAATATTTGTATAATAATTACAGGTGGTATATAACCAAAAAGCTGAAGCACGATTTTTTTTCACGGAAAAAAAGAGAAAAATTAATGCGGTACCCATAATAAAAATACCAATTTCCGAAATAATAAATAGCAAAAATGGGTTATAAAAGTTTAGCAGCAATTTTTACACTATTACCAGCCTATTTTATAATATGCCTGGCAGGAATTTTTATATACCAAATATGCAAAAAACCGAAATGCAAAATATATATAAAAAAAAAAGCAAAAACCTGGACAAATAAATTTGCCCAATCGATAAAAATAATTGGGGCCCGGCAGCAAACGCCCCAAGCAAAAAATTAAAAAGTTTACCCGAAAATAAGGCACGGATAGGGCAATAATTAACAAAATCCCTAACAATAACAATTACCAACCAGTATAAGCATATCAAAATAACAATATACTAAAAAGGGCAAAAAATAAAAATTATGATCGATTACGAAGCCCAAGGAAATTATTTTTCACCAAAAGCGGTAAAAAGGTACAGCATTCCAATATATTAAAAAAAAAAACCATATAACCTTATAACGGTAAAATAAAAGCTAATTACGTTTAATAAAAGAAAAATCAATATTAAAACTGATTATTTTAAATTTTAACTTTTGGAAAAAACTTGCAAAATAACCCTGGATATTATAAATATAAAAAAAAAAAACCTGATTTTAAATATTTTATAATTTAAAAAGTATAATCCTTTAATAAATTAGATTACCGAACAGATTTAATAAAAAAAATTATTATTAACCAGCAAGAAAGCCCAATAACCACGGGCCCCGGATAATAAAAATCGAATACCAAAAAGGATAGCTGCAACGGCAGCAAAATATAATAATCAGCCCTGGCAAACCGTATTAACCGAAATACCAGTAAATATGGATATAAATGGACCCGATAAGCAAAAAATTACCAAAAATGGACTTAAAAATATTCCTAAAAAATATTATAAATATTGAAAATTATTCCAGAAAAATTTGGAAACGATATTACCAAAATACGGACCATTTAACCATAAAATTAAACTTAAACCGGAAGTATAATTTAAATACCAAAAGCTGTATTAATTAAACCCTTGGCAAAAAAAGCTATTACAAAAATAACTAAAGGAAAAAATCAGAAAAGGATTTACCAAACCTTTCGATTCCCCTGTGGGATATAAAATTTTGTTTGTTCCCAAAAAAAACAAAAAGGAACAGATATATATCGATTATTATCCGTTAAATTAAAAAATAATAAAAAATTGGTATTTTTTACCCCTAATTAACAAATTTAAAAATAAACTTGGAAAAAGCCGATAATTTATAACCTTAAATTTATGCAAAGCTTATAACCTGCTAAAAATTAAGGAGGGGGATAAATGGAAAACTGCTTTTCGGACCAAGTTTGGAATTTTTAAATTACTGGTAATAATTTTCGGGCTTATTAATGCACCAGCCATATTTTAGCAAATAATTAACCATGTATTATAAAAATATCTCGATATTTTTGCCTTTGCATATCTGGATAATATTTTGATCTTTTTAAATATATTGGAAAAATATAAATAATACATGCACAAAATATTACAAAAGTTGCAGGATACAAAGCTTTTGGTTAACCCGGACAAATATATATAGCACTTTTTAAAAATAATTTTCTTTGGATTTGTTATTAAATAAAGGGAAATTTGGATGAAACCCAAAAAAATATAGGCGGTAAAAAACTGGCCTATATTTATTATAATTAAAAAAATGCAAAGCTTTTTGGGATTTTTGAATTTTTACCGAAAATTTATCCGAAATTTTAACAAAAAGGCCATATTATTTACGGATTTTACCAAAAACAATACCCAATTTTATTAAAGAATACAAAAATAAATAGCCTTTAATTTGCTGAAAAAAGTTATTATCCAAACACCGGTACTGGCAATGCCAGACCCAGAAAAACCCTTTAAAATTAAAATTAATGCATTGGATTTTGCTATTAAAGGATAACTAAAATAACGAAACGATCAAAAAAGGTTGCACTTTTGCGCATTTTTTTCGCAAAAATTAAATAAACCAAAGCTAAATTATTAAATCCACGATAAAAAATTTCTTATTATTATTAAAGCTTTAAAAAAGTAAAAGGTATATTTATGCAAAGCTAACCACCAAATTATGGTATACACCAATTATAAAAATCTATCACAATTTACCATTAGCTAAATGCTAAACAAAAAATAAATCCGATAAAGCTAATTTTTTTAAAATTATAATTTTCGAATTAAGGTTAGGAAAAGGTCAAAAAATAGCCAAACGGATGCTTTAAGCCGGCAACCGGACCATTAGATAGATATATTACCAAAAATACGCGCAATTTTGGCCAAAAAACCAAACGGATCCCTGATTCCGGCGTAACGGGCATTGGCCAAAATAACCCGACAAAAAAGCTAAACCCCAGAAAAAATCCAGCAAATTTATAGCCAAATAACTAATAAATACCAGGGGGTTGCTAAAACCTGGAAAAAATTTTATTAATATTACGGGTTTACAAAAATCCGCGTTAAAATATAAAAAGCAATTAAGGATTGCAAAAATTATACAAAAAATAAAACCAATAAGCATAAACCTTACGGGTTATTTTAACCCTTGCTAACGTTTAGCAAAGCATGGCAAAAAATTACAATAAATTTCATGGTTAAGCTTTTTAAATTAAAAAAACCATTAACAAATGTTCAGTATAACAGTATTTTAATAATAATAAATAGGTTTACCAAATATGCCCTATTCTTATTTTATAAAAAAAGCAGCAATATTACAAAACTAGTATATATTTTTATTAAAAACATAATATTAGAATATAAAATACCCAACAAATTAATTACGGATCGAAATAAATTATTTATAAATAAATTTTGGAAGGTTTTAATAGCAAAATTTAAAGCAAAATATGCATTATTAACAATTTATTATCCCGAAACGGATAAATAAACAAAACGGACAAACCAAACCATAAAATAATATTTATACTATTATATTAATTATAAACAAATTAACTGGATATAATTATTTCTTATAGCCCAATTTATTTATAATAATTCGGTATATAAAAGTATAAAAATAACTCCGTTTTTTGCAAATTATAGGTTTATATTTACGGTATACAAAAAACCTAAAATAAAAAAAAACGCTTTAATAACAGAAATATAAATTACCAAAATAACCAAACTATACAAATACCTGCAAAAAAAGCTCGAAAAATTTCGAAAATGCATATCCACCCAGACAAATAAAAAAAAACTCGAAAAACCAACCTTTAAAAAAGGAAATAATATTTATTTTTTGCACCGCAATATTAAAATAAAACGGCCAAATAATAAGCTGGATTATAAAAAATTTGAACCGTTCAAAATTAGGAAAATAATTTTACCAATTAATTACGAATTTTAATTATCGCCAACCATAAAAATTTATCCTGTTTTTCATATTTCCTTATTAAAACCGGCATTATTTGGGTCGAAAAGCACAAAATTAATAAAAATTAACCCGGACCAAAAATAAAAAATTAAAAAAATCCTTAATAATAAAATACATTATTACAAATAATAATATTTGGTTAAATAAGCAGGATACAAATATAAATATAATATATAAAAAAAAAAAATAAACTTTACAAATTACCAAAAAACTTTATAAAAATATCGGTAAAAATAATTATAAAAAGATTAGCAAATAATAAAAAGGTTTAATCCAATAGCATATTGCTGCAATAGCAAAATATTATTATATTAAAAGTTACACTAAAAATTAAACCCAAAATTTTTCGATAAGGATCGAAATGCGCTATTATTGCGCTATGCAATTTAAAAAAATTGTTAAAAGCCTATTAATTTATTCGGTTAAAAAAAGGCAAACAGGTTAAAGTTCGGATAAACCCCGAGCCCGTTCCAATTAAAAGATAAAAAAGGAAAATTAGAAAATAACAGGTTTAAAAGCGCGGCAAAAATTTGCACAACCGCTTTTTCGGCCTTTTTTTATTTAACCTGCTCCAATTTTTTAATGCTATCAATCCTGCAACGAATCGCACGTATTTTTTTTTTAAACCACATTTTTTTCTGTTTGCAAAAGCGTTTAATTTAAGCGCTAATAGCAAACAATTCCTATTTAACAGTACAATACTTTTTTTCGGCAGCTTTCAGCTTGGCCTCCAGTTTTGCGTACTGGTTACTAATAAAACGGAACTATTTTGGAGTAAAACCAAAAATATCGCATTAAAACCGCCCCTAACAAATATATTTCACGCACTAAAAAAAATTTCGGGGGGAAACCTCGCACCTGGAACAACCAAAAGCCTCGCAGGAAAAATAAAAAAGCATTTCAATTAAAAAAAAAAAAAAAAAAATAAAAAGATTATTTTAATGGATAATTAATAATATCGATTTACGCTTTTGCACCCAACCGAACATTTTGTTAAAAAAAAAAAAAACGGGAAATAATAAGGAAAAAAAGGTACTTATTATTAATAAAAGGACAGGGCTGCAAATTTTGGCCAAAAAAATTTGGCCTAAAAAAAAAAACCTAATATTATAATTATAACTGGCAAAAAATAAAAGGGCTGGGGCTAACCCCCAGCGGAATACTTTTACCCCGCAATTATAAAAGCCAGGGGCCGAATAACCAAAGCCAAATTAAAAAAAAAAAATCACATAATCAGGCATTTACCTAAGCACGGATAATATATCTGATATATTCGTTATATAACATAACAAATATAATAAATATAACACAATAATATATTCGTTATGTAATATGGCAAATATAACAAATATAGCACAAATATAATAGGGAAGGGTTACTGGTATATAAGGCAAAGGGTTCCTATTGTGTTAAATAAATTCTTAATTAAGGCTTTGGCATCAGTCAACCTAAGTTAGCTCCAAAGCATCCCTTTGGATAAGCAATCGAAACCTTTATTATTATCCCAGTTCCCAGCACAAGCAACCTTATGAAAACCTTATTGCTCAGCGCCTCTCCTAGCATACCCTACCCTAAAAGCAGAGAACCGTTTGTAACACTAAAATTATAATCCTAAAAAAACTAATTTTATTGAATTTGCTGTTTATTTAGTATTTGGCAAATAATAAAATGTGCCAGATTTTTGTGATCCGTATGGATTATAATCTGATAATTTGTTTAGCACAAATATATTTTCCATTTTTCCAGCGCCCAAATAATAATTATCAGCTTTTTATTATAAATCGGATAATTTAATTTTGGTTTATTAAATTTATATAATAAAAAAATACAGGGATGCAATTTTTTATTATCGTTTTATTAATTAAATTAAGCCCTAATCGCAAAATCCAATGCATTAATTTTAATTTTGAAAGGTTTGTTTGCGTTTGGTAAAATTAATATTAATTTTTATATTATAGCTTTTTTTAGCAGGTCGAAAGCCTTTTATTTTTGTATCCCCCAATAAAACTGGGTGTTATTTTTGGTAAAATTTATAAATAAAAATATTATTTTGCTGAAATTTCGGATAAATTACCGATAAAAGTTTAAAAAATCCAGAAAATTTTGTATTTTTTTAACATTGGTTAGTTTGGGCTATTTTTTTATTATTTGCACCTTTTTTAATTTTATCCGTATTTAACCCGGCATAACCATATATTTTAAAATATTATTTTTTATATATGCCACATACATTTTTTAGGCTTAATTAAAAGCTTTGCATTTTGTAATTTTTGCAAAACTTTATACATATACTTTTTATATTTTTCCAGCATTTTTGAAAAAATCAGAATATTATTCAAATAAATAAATACACAAATATTTAGGCACTTTTGCAATATATGGTTAATTATTTGCTGGAATATGGCTGGTGCATTAATAAGCCCGAAAATTATTACCAGTAATTTGTATATTTCCAGCCGGGTCCGAAAGGCGGTTTTTTATTTGTTTTTTTTTTAATCCTTAATAAGCTATATATTTTGCATAAATCCAAAATTATAAATTATTTGGCTTTGCCAAGCCTATTTTATAGCTTATCGATAAAAAGTAAAGGATATTGATCTTTTATTATAATTTTATTTAGCGGATAATAATCGATATATATCCATTTTTTTCCATTTTTTTTGGGGACAAATAATATTTTATATTTTATGGGAAAATCCGAAGGTTGGATAATGCTTTGTTTCAGGTTTTCCGCAAATTATTTTTGCAGCAGCTTTTGTTATTTGGGGTTTAACCGGTACAATTTTTGGTAACTAAATTATACTTTTGGTTTAAGCTTAATTTTATAATCGAATGGTCCGTGTTCCGAAAATCCTGTTCCCAAATTTTTCTGGAATAATTTCCAGTACCGGTGGTATTTTTCGGGAACATTTTTTAGGTGCTAGCATGCTTATTTATCAGGCTGATTATAATTTTGGTTGCGATCCTTTATTATTTTTGCTTTTTAATTATTAACCTTGGTCGTGCTTTTTTTTAGGTTATAATTTTGGTTGTGTGTTTTTTTATAACCTGTTTTTTATTTTTGGGATTTTTTATTATTAAGGCCGATATTGCCTGATAGGTGCAAATTTGTTAGTGTAATTCGCCAGGGTTAATTACCAAATTTTGCTATCGTTATAATAATCCTATTTGGCTTTTATTTTTTATAGTTCGGGGCTTATGGTTATTGGGCTTTTTTGTTTTCCAATAATAATTTTTTTTATTAAATTTCCTCCGAAACCCAGTTTATTAGGGGATTAAACTTTTTAAACCAGGGGAAACCCAGAATTAGGTTTTTTCCTTTTATATTTATAATATTTAGGATAATTTTGCAAAATTTTCCCGAAATTTTGAACCTGAATCGATTTATTTCCGAATCGATTATTTTATTATTATAAATAACTGGTTTTTTTTATAATTCCAAAATTGTATGGCTATTATTTTCGGCGTACCGGTATGCTGTACTTTATTAATGTTCCTGGTGCAATATAATTTTTGTTGGATCCGCAATTAACCATTATTACCAATTATTATTTTTGTTAGTTAATTATTTTTTTAATATAAAATAAATAGCTTGCTGTAATTTTTGCTAGGGTTTTTTTGGTTTTTTTTCTTTTTTATCCATATCGGGCCCTTATTCCGGTAAAATACCCTAATTTTTTGGCTTATATTGATAACCGGGGTAAAATTGTTTTGTTTGCCAATTTTTGGCTTTTTTTTTTAGCGTGGCATTTGTATTTTGGCTTTTTGCAAATATAATACAGCAATAACCCTGCCACACATATTATAAAATAATAGGGTGCTAAAACAAACATTGCTAATTTTTTAATATAGTTTTGTAATATAATTTGCTATTTAGGCAGCTGCCACTTTTATTTGGGCAGGTTTCGGGATTTTTTGCTGCTTTTTATTAAAAACCAATTATTTTTTAGCTTTTTGGGCAAATAATTACTGTAAGCATAATATAAATATTTTGCCCAAAAAATTTCTGCATACCCCGGGTTATCCACCGCCAAATTTTTATAATCCTTATTAATTATATAATTTTACTGGTATAAAAATGGATCGTTTTTTTAATACCGTATTTGGTATATATTTTTCCCGTAATAAGTAACAATTTGGTTATTTTGGCCTTAATTTAGGCACCGGCCGTTATTTTTTATTACGGGTATTTTGCGGTATAATTTGCAATTTCCGGATTTTTCCGGATTATTAGGCCATATCTTAAATAATAAGTACACCGGCACTTTATAGGTATAAGTATAAACCTTTTAATAGGATATTTTATCCTTATTACTGGTTATAATATATATATTTTTTTTTGCTTATCGTTTCCGTGCATTACTTTTTATATTCCTTGGGATTTTTTTTTGCAAATGCCCAAAATTTGCCCAGTTCGAAATCCTCGTTTTTCATTCCTTTGGTTAAATATATTTATCCTAACGGTTTCTGGTCGAGGCTTTTTTTATTATTCCTAACCGATATGTCCGATATTTTGTTTTAGGTTAATAAGCCTTTAAATACCGCCAGAACTTGCTAAATAGCGCATTGCTTTTTTTGTAAGGTTTTAACGCTATTATTAATAAGCATATCGGCTGCTTTTAGCATTTTTTAACTTTTTAATTTTTTAAATTCGGATATTATAAATGTTTTATCCAACCCGTCAATTTGTTAAATAGCAGCTAATTATGATTAGGGATACCAATCCGATCCTTCCTTATTTGATTTATACGTGGGGCATTTATTATTAAAATAATAGGTTCAGCTAAATAAAACTTTTAAATACAGGGTTTTTTTCTGTTCCATGCATTAGGTAATTATAAACTATTTTTAGTGATATTTTTTTTTGATATACTTTTGTTATCCGCATTTAAAGCACCCTTCATTTTTGGCATTTTATTATTTAATATGCTTTTGTTTCCCGTGCTATTTTTTTTGCTATTAGGGATATATAGCCCTTGCAAATAAATTTATAAATTCCGAGTGCATTTTATACATAATGGATTATTATTATTTGGCTTTTTTTGGTTTGTTTTGTTATTTTATTATACTGGCTAGGGTTATTAAACCTTTTTCTCCAGGTATCATTTATACAGTTTGTTATTAATATAAACAGTTTTGGTAATATAATTAACGAAATTTTTCGGCCTTTTTTTTAGCCAACTTATCCTTTATATTATTTTTTAATCCCTGGTAAAATTAAAATATTTTGGTATTTTTCGTCCAGTTAAATTTATTAATAAATTGCTGGAATTTGGCGGTATAAATGAATATTAGGCCTTTTTGGTATAGCTAAAATAGCTTTTTTTCGGTTACCTGTTTTTTATTTACCTGCCCAAACATTTTGGTAATTTTTTCGCCGAACTTTTTAAAGTTTGCAAAAATTAGCTTGGTAAATTTGCTTAATTTGTTATTTCCTTTAAAATAATTAGCCCATGCAGATTCGAACCAGTTTTTGATTTTGCCGTTAAAACAAATGGCGGTATAAGCCACTTTTTAATAATCGTTTTGGAAACTGTCCTGATAAAATTTAAAATAACTTTTGCACTCCATAAAAAAGGTTTTAAGCTTATTTTTTTCCCGTTATATTTGTCCGGAGTAAGAAACTTATAAATAGGAGTAGTTTTGGGCTGCTTTTTAAGTTTCTCGAATTTTTTAATAAGGGTTTTCAAAACTAAAGCAGGATTATTATAATCCATATTATCGATGGTAACGGTCTCGATTTTTTTTAGCTACGGTTGCCATAATTACTATTATTTGTTACCTCCGATAAATACTGAACAGGATCAGTTAAAATGTTACAATTATAAGCTTTTTATTCCTAGGATAAAACATTTAGGGGCGGTGTTAAGCAGTACTGGTTTTGCAAGGTTGCTTTGCACGTGGTTTAAAGTTTAATAAAAATATTATTTGTTATTATTTGCCCAAGGGGGTGTTTTGGAGCTAACTTAAATTAATTAATGCCAAAATTTCAGTTAAGAATTATTTAGATTGTAAAAGACCCTTCCCTTTATATATCTGCTTGATTTATATACGGTATCCAGTGATACTGTCGATATGTCCGCCCCTTTAAGTATCAAAAATGTTAAGCAATATTACTGATATTTCCCGGGCTTAATGTATCACTTTGTGGTTACGTAACTCCTTATGTTAGCTTGGTTTTAGTTATTCGGCCCCTGGCCTTCCTGACTGCGGGGTAAAGGCATCCTGCTGGGGGTTAGCCCCAGCCCTTTTGCCCCCTGCCTGCTGTGGTCGTAACAAGTTTATACGACGCCGGTAAATATAAGACAAGGTATTAACACTGTGTAATCTTTCCACTTATTACGGAGTTGGAGGCAAACACCTCACCTGGCGCCAAGCGCGGATATGTATTCATCCTAAGCTCAGATTCATACGCCGATTTACATTCTCCTTCCAGCCGATATATCGGTGGAAAAGTTCAAACTAACCGAATCCGAACTTGACCAAGGGCCTGTCCCAGGGTATAGCTGTTTTTTGTTTTTTCCATACTAATTTTAACAATTGCTTGTTTTTCTGTTTATGGATCTGTGCCAGGGGCTCTCTAGCCCTAATAAAAAGCCTAATAAATATAGCTCTAAACCCGCTAAAAATACCTATTTAACCAGGTTAATCTGTTCCGTAAACTTGCAGCTTTATAAACCACGTATAACCCTTAATCCGGCTCGAGGCCGGCCGCCAGATATAAAAAAGGGGGATCCAAATCAAATCGATATAATAAAGGTAAACAATTTATTAATTTTAACCGTAATTTTTATCTGTTAGGGATACCAAATATACCGTTTAACTTGTTTTTTTTTGCTTTATTCAATGCTTATTTTATTGGTTTTTTCCCAAGCTTTAATACAATACAAAATCCGTATTTTTTTCCTTTTTTACATGCATATTATATATACCATTGGAATTAATACCCTTTTTAATTGCGGCGGAGGTTTACGAACCGTATATATAACGTTTTTTTCCGGTAATATTTTTTTCCAATACTGGCAAAGATTAAAGGCCGGAATGGCTTTCCAGAAACTTTTCCGGATTAACCAAACCATTTTTTTTTAAATTTTTGCGATTAGTTAAATACAAATATAAAGCTTACAGGTTTAAAAAAAGTTTCTTTTTGCAAAAAAATTGCCTTTTTCCTGTATATTTATAAGCAAGGCGCTTTTTTTAGGGCCATGGCCTATTTTTTTGGCCGTAACCCCAATATTATAAACCGGTATTTTTATAAGGTATTACAAATTTTAATGTACCTTTATTGTGCATTTATAATATTATCGGGATTATTTAATTTTTTTTGGCCAAATTGCAGGTATTAAAAGGTTTAGAAAGCTTTTATTGGGTGCTTGGAAACCGTTAACGGGATTTTGATTAATGCTAAAATCAGTACAAAAAAGGGGATTATTTGGAAAAATTGCAAAAAGGGGATTGCATAAAACGTTCTGATAGCTGTAAATTATAATAGGCGGTTCGTTTTTATTTTAGCAGGTACAAAAAGATTAATATATAATTTCCAAATATTTAAAAAAAAAACTCGCTAATGCGGTTTTTTAATCCTAAAAAATTATTTTTATTTTAGGGATACAGGTTTTGGCTTAAAGCAAAAAATAATTATTCTTTACCCGGTTATAAAATATTATTTACAAAAACAAAATTTTGTATAGCCAAAAACCCTGGAAAATCTTTTTAATTTATATTATGCCAAAATATGCATACGGATTAAAAGATTTTTCGGTAAACTTAAAAACTGCTAAAAAATTATTAGGGGTATAGGGCCGAATTACCCTTTTTGTATATAAATCGATATTATACTGGCGATTATAATTTTGTATAATTTTTATTTTAAAAAATAAATCCGGAGCATTTTTAGCATTTTATTCCGGTTTTAAATAAATTATAACCAATCGAAAAAATGCTTTTAAAAAATATTAAATTTGGAAAAAGGTTATAGTTTAAAACGGGCAAATTAGTATAATATTGGAATTTTAGGCCCAGTATAGGGCTTTAATAACCGGCAAATTATAGGACGATTATCAGGCTTATAAAGATTATATAAAATTGGGATAACCTGTATTAGAATCATTTTGTTGAGGGGAATTGGAAAAAGGTGGCTATTTATGGATTAAATTATTGGTTTGGGGAAAAAATTAACTAAATTAAAGTAATAGGCCAGGCCAGGAATATTATAATAAAATCGGTAAATTTAAAGTGGGAAAAAATAATTAGATCTATATACTGCAATTATTATTAAATTATTTTTATTGAAATAAATCAAATAATGCCTTTTTTAAAAAAAACAGCCCAAAATTAAAAGGATAACCGGTAATTAAATCAGGGCGTTATTTCGAATTTGCCGCAATATTATCCAATAATATTACGGTACTATCCCTTATATAAGGACCAAGCACGTTGTAGCCCTTGGATATAACAACGTTCCTTTTTGCTTTGGTGTAACGGATATTGCCTTGGTTTAATCCTGTAACAGTTTGTTATATCTAATTTTGGATTGCTCAAATTTAATTCCCTGCACGGTTGCGCGCATAAATTTTCGTTCGTAGCGTGGCATCTGGGTAGCGCAACATATACGGAATACCACCTATAGCGTTTCTTCTGCCAAAGGGCGGGGGGCAATTGGTTTTAGCGATTTGAAAAGCCGATCGAGGCTTTTCAGAAAAGCTTATTAAATAATTGGATCCTGTAGCACGTGCATTTCAATGTACGAAGCGCTAGCGCTTTATTTATGCAGCGCCAGTGCTAGTATCTTGCAGTACCAGCACCTTGTTTATACAGCGCTAGCATTATTTGTGCAGCGCCTCCAAAAAGCAAACCTTGTGCAAAGATTAACCTTAATTATACATTTGTATAATTAAGAATAATTGCAATATAAGGGTGAAATATTATCACAGTATTATCCCTTATATAAGGACCAAATATATCGTAACCCTTAAATATAACAATATTCCCTTTTGCTTTGGTGTAACGGGTACTGCCTTGGTCTAATCCCGTGATAAATAAAATAATAAATATATAACCGAAAGCTAAGCAAAATAAATATTAAAATTGAATAATACCGTAAAAAAAGGCTGTATTTGTTAAATTTTATACGCTAATTTTTATCAATTATTATTTGATAAATCCGTAATTATTTAAATTAAAATTTGGTATATTTTTATTGCCTTTTCAAACCAAATTAAATATTATAACCCGCAGCAAAATTAATATTATTTTTATTTATTTAAAAATAAATATTTTTGTATTTAATAATCTGCTTAATGGTAATTTTACCAGCTAATTCTTAATTTTTCCAAAATAATGCCAATTATAAACCTGCTAATAATATTGTGAAAACGGGCCTTTAAAATACGGCCTTTTATGGTCCGGGCCTTTTTTTTACGCCCATAAATCCACCGTTCTACTTTATATTAATTCCAGGATTATTTTTTTATTTTTCGGATTATTAATCTATTATTTAATTAAATTTTCGTTTTTTTTAAAAGCCTGGATTAACCATATATAAATTAAGGTTTCCAGGCTATTCTAAGGTTTTATATTAAGATTTTTAATGGCCAAAACCCAATTTTCATATTTTAGCCAATGCTTAAAGGCCGGCCGGATAGGCGTGCGGAAAGGCGTGCGGAAGGCCGGCCAAAAGGCCGGTAAAACCCCTTATTTAAAAGGGTTAAATTCCAGTCGAATTTTCCGCCGGCCCCGGCAAATATTTGGGTAACCTAAAAAAACAATTTCCGATATAAATTTGGGCTTTTGCTATTATTAAGCGCCCTATTTTGCTAATAAAGCATTATACCGGCCTTTTTATGATTAACCAATAAGCCGGTCCCTTATTCCCGTTAATCTTTTTTGCCAAACATTATGCAATTATTGCAATTTTTTGCTTTATTGCCCAATTATTTACAAAGGCAACCTTTTAAAAATTCGGCCGAAAAAAGGCCTTTTTTGCATGCAAAAAATATTAGGCCGCACCGTAAAAAACATTTGCCAAATCTTTTTACTAGCGCAATAAAATTCCGTTTCCAAATTTAGGATAATTCCTAACCTTTTGCCAAAATCGGCCCAGTTTTTATACTATTTTTTAAAATTATTATATTTATTTTTAACTTTTTCTAACCATTATATAAAGGGTTAACGATCCGATAAATTTTTTGCGGCCGTTTTAAGGCATTTAAAAAACCAAAAAGCAATTGCCGGATTTGTTTTCCCTTACCGGGCGGATTTTGCAAGGTTTTCGAAAAAGGCCAAAAATTAATTTACGGTTTAATTGTTACATTTAACGGCCTTTTGAAAAATTTAGGAAAATTTCACAAAAATACCCTGGATTATTTGCAAAACCGGAAAAAAAGCCGGAAAGGAGGCCATAAGGGAGGCCGTAAAAAAAGCCGAAAGGTAAGCCTAAAAGTTTGCCGGAAAAAAGGGCTAAAAAAAAACAAAAAATTTGTAAAAATTAGGGTTATAAGCGGGTTTTCGGGCTTTAAAAAAAGCTATCGGGGTTCCTAATATAACCTAAATGGGTTAAAAAATTTCCTCGGCCCTGTTATGCCATGTGGAAAAAAAGAAGGCCATAAATCGTGCCCGAGTTAGGCTTTCTTAGCACCGATACTTAAAATAAAGGAAAGGCCCACAAAATATGGCCTTAAATAAAAGGTAAATAACAGAATTGGATATATTAAATATAAGCTGGATTAGTTTTTGCTGTACCTATATTTATAGCGCCAAAGGGTTCTTATTATATATTATATAAATCTCCGGCTTTTGGGCTTCCAAATGAGCCTATAATTATCCCCAAAAGCCCTCTGGATCCATTGGAAAATAAGGCTATTCAGGCCTATTTTTATTATATATTGCTACTTTGCACAGCCTATTCTAATTTTGGGAATAGCTTTTATTTTACGCATCTGTGCCCTTTGCTTTTTATAGGGCGACGTTATTCCGGGCCTTCGTATATCACTGGATGTGAAATAACCTAAAATCAGGCCCATATATATATAAATAGGTACAGGGCTACCCCGGGCGTAATCTCCGGGACGAAAAACAAGCTTATTTTGCATGGAAAAAACAGGCAGGGGCCAAAAAAACAAAAAACCGATACCCTGGGACAGGCCCCAAAAGTCACTCGTCGTCGTCGGCCCATAATGTGGTTTAAACCCGGGGCTGGGCGAAAAGGTTCGGCCGACCGCTTGTGTCATCCGACTTCGAGTACCAGTCGAACCACTGAGGTCCAGAGATTGATGGGTAGTAGCTTAACCGCCGTCCGTTCAACCACTTTCCATACGCTTCCAGCGAGCTCGGAGCGTGCCGTCATAACGAATCATGAGGTCATGCTGAAGAGAGCAAAGGAGAACTCGGGTGCCGGAATATCAATATCACATCAGCGGCACATGATCGTGTTTGTTACCATTCTAAACTATTGCTATGCCAACGTCGTACGGGGCCTTTTGTTTCTGTAGACGGATGGTTAGGGTCTCAAAAGCAAAAACCTGTGGCGGTGCTTGTAACCTGCTCGTGAACTCGCAATTGCGCCGCCGCCAATCCCTGTAGAAAAAAGCAGACCGTTTGCTAGAACAAGCGCTTTACTTTACAATCTATCATGGGACTTATGCCGTTACAGGCACGGAAGCCGCTGGGGCAGCACCACCCTCTACAAGCGCGGTTAGAGTGAGGCCATGTTCTTGCGGGGAATCCGTCGACCTGTCGTCGGGAATGACCTTGTATCGCGTCGAGACCTTCGCCCCTAACGCTCCCCCCGGGCCACCTACGCGATACGGGCCTAAGGTAAGCAACACATCAGCAAGGCGCGAAGCCGTGGGATCACAGATTGGCAAGGACTTACGAATCAACAAGTGGACAAGGTCGAAAACAACGGGTAGCCAGGTCGCCAGTGCCATGACCTGTCCGAATGTCCACACCGCATCCTTGTTTGTCTCACCGGCGCGCCGAAGGACGTCCTCGCGATAGATGTGGAAGATGCCCAGGAACAGCCACATGAAGACACCACAGACGAAAGCGTTCAGCAGCCGAAAGTGGGACTTGTACGGCTTCAGCCGTTGGAAAAACCGCCACCGCCCGATCCGGTCAAACCGCTTTTCGAAGAAAGGAATCTGGTAGAGCAGCGCGTAGAGGTACCACCCCGCATTGATGAATATGATGATGGCGCCGGCGTCTGCCGTCTTGCGCAGGACGATGTCGTAGAAGTGGATATTGTGGCAGTGGTTCCACCAGTAAAAGCCCCTGATCCAGGGGTGGGCAGGGTGCAGGAGGTTCAGGTCGACGCCGAGGAGCCTACGCTCCATACGGCGGACAAAATCCGTAAAGCCAGAGAAGAGGGCGAGGACGACAAACCACAGGAGGAGACGCAGGCGGGTGCGGCGGAGGGCGTCGGAGATGGACTCGAGGAGGATGGGCACAAGGACGGAGAAGTGCGCCATGAAGCCGGCCGTGACGATCTCGTACTGGCGCGCGGAGACGCCGAACTCGCGGTCCAGCAGCAGGTAGCGCGCGATGACGGCGCCCAGCATGGCGATGGCGAAGATGAGCGCCGACTCCAGGAAGGTGCCTAGGGACTCCAGGAACCCGTACAGCCGGAGGTGCACCGAGGCGCGCGCGACGGGCGGGTACTGCCGACCCGGCTCGTGCCGGTCGGTGTTAGGCATCCGGCCCTCCCTCGAAAGCAGGACCTTGTCGCCGACGACGGCGAAGAAGTAGGCGGTGCTGAGCCAGGCGGCCAGCCAGAACGAGACGGTGATGCCGATCCCGGAGAGGTCCGGATCGCCCTCGAAGCCCATGTTCTTGCAGACGTCGGCGGGGCAGCTGTCGTAGGGGAACTCCCAGACGCGCGCGTAGGGTTTGTCGCGCTCGCCGACCGTGCCCCACGACTGGGAAATGGTCTTCCACCAGGCCAGCAGCTGCCCGTCCGTCGCGTTCGCGTACGGGCCGCCGTGCAGCAGCGAACGCAGGTAGCCAAGGGCGAGCCCGACGGGGTATTCATCCGCGCCGGCGTCGTAGCCGGCTTCCATCTGGTACGTGGCGGCGAGCCATTTTGCCGCCGGGACGCAGTCTGAGAACTGAAAGTCTGCGACTGTAGGGACTGGGGTCTCCATGAGGGTTGTAGGTCCGAGGGAGATTCACGAGTAGATCGCGCAGTTCTCAACTGGAAAATTTGTGCACCTCTGGGAGAAAAAGAAGTAGCCGCGAGCTACTTTTCTGGTAATGTTCCCTTGGCCCTCAAAAAGATGCACCAGAGACTTGGAGCTTCGGGGAGAAGGCTTCTGTTTCGCGTTCACCGCCCGTTTAATACCCGCAGCCATGGAGTCACGCCGGAACATTCCGCCATCAAAATCGAGCGCCCGAAGGCCGCCCGGCTGGTATGGAATGAGGTGTGGGTGTGGATGCGATCTGGCTGAGGGGACACCTCGGCCGGGTTACGAGACCAAAGCAGGCCTCATGAAGTCAGGGGCACGATTGGGCAACCGCGCAGGTTTTGCGCCATCTAATGGTGCCCGGCATTTACCGTCACATCATCGATATCTCGACACGATATCACCTGCCTTAGGCTTCCTATCTGTATGGTTCAGCCGGGCTTACAAGGGCAAGGCGTCGACGCTAGGGAAACGCCACCTGCACTATGAATAGCCTGCGGCTGACGAGTAGAAAAAACCCATGCCTGCCCCTACGGCTGGGACATGAACCCTTGGGATTTCGCCTCGGGAGAAGGATATGCCGGAGATGACGCAAGCTTTTTCGCTGCCTTTGACGCAAGATCCAGGTCGGCCAAGCACCGCCACCGGGACCCCGGGCGGCTGCGCGGCTGAACGGACTTGCGGCGGTGATCGATGTCAATTCCTCGTAAATTATCTTAAGCGCCTGAAAACGGAGGAACAAGAAAAAAACACCTTTATTGAGAATCACTGCCATCGCGCGCATCCCCGACCCCAAGACCCTAAACATGCACGCAGTCGATCAAGCAGACAATCTTCCGTCGGTAGCAGGACTGGGTGGCGCCGGCCCCGTGTCCCAGCCCCTGGGCGTCGGGCCGAGGACGAACTCCATGGTGCCACCGCGGGCGAAAACGTCCGACCACGCAACCCAGGACTTGTCCCACTCCTCGCCATTGACCTTGAGCGACTGCACGTAATAGTCGGTCTCGGATCCGCCCGTGGTCGTGATGTGGAGCTTGCTGCCGCCGCCTCCGCCAAGGCTGATGGTCAGGTCCCGGAACCAGGGCGACCCGACCAGGAACGTCGTCTGCCCCGTGAGCGGGTAGAGGCCGATCATGTTCCACAGCAGCCACGACTCCATGGCGCCGGCGTCGCTGTTGCCGGGCAAGCCCGCCGGGGTGGGGCCGTAGTAGGACTTGGCGGCGAAACGACTGCGGCGCACGGAAAGGTCCTGGCGGCCGACGAAGTTGTACAGGTACGGCGAACCGAAGCTGGGCTCGTTGCCCGGGTTGAACATGGTGTTGCCGAACTGCCCGTTGCCGCCGTACAGGCCTGGCGTGAACAGCTTCTCGAGCCGGTCGACGAAGGCGTCGGTCCCGCCGACCAGGGCCACGATGGTCGCCACGTCGTGGTGCGCGTTGAACGAGTACTCCCAGGGAAGCGCCTGGTAGTAGTAGTCGCCCCAGTAGCAGCCGCCGCAGCTGACCGGGTCCTGATTGATAAAGCCTTGGAGCGAGCGTGGGCCCAGGAACCCAGAGTGCCCCAACGCCGTCATGTTGGGGTTCCACTGGTTACGCCATTGGCGCGAGCGCCCGAGGTACTTGTCCGCGTCGGCGGTGCGGCCCAGTCCCGAGGCGACTTGATGCAGCGCAAAGTCGTTGGCGGCGTACTCGACGGCGCGGCTGACGGACCGCGTGTAGCGGGGCGTGATAAAGCCATGCTCGATCCAGTCTGGGAGCGCGCCCCGGCCCTCTTTGACCTGGCCGGACGGATCACGCCCATCACCGTCTGTCTTGGCGGGTGTGATCTCGGCATTCTTGCGCATGGCCTCGAAGCCATCGCTCCAATTTATAGCACCACGGACCCCTTTGACGTAGGCATCCGCCAGCACACTGTCGCTGTTGGAGCCGCCTTGCACGGCCCCGTTCCAGTTGGACGATCGGGCATCGCTTACGTACCCTTCATGTCGCCAGACGTCGATGAGGGATCGGATAAACTCTTCATAGGCATCTGGCTGGAGGATGTGGAGGAGCGAGGTGGTGCACCGGAACTGCAAGCGCCCGTCAATAAGGGTTCAACAGGAGGACTAGAAAAGGGGCTGGTCGCAAGGATGTGTACTCCGTGGCGGTTAAGAGCTTACCGTATCCCAGAAGGTAAAGATGTCATCGTAGTATGGCTCGTCCGATTGCCACAGGGGGTTTTCCCCAGTCTTGTTTGTCGGCAGCAGGTTCATAAAGTAGAGCGCTGTGTAAAGCTGGGTCTTCATAGTGTCGTTGGTATCTGTCGTGGTTACCTTGGAGAGTACTTCGGAATTCCAGGCGCCTCTTGTCGCGCTGACAAGAGTTGCAAGCTCGGTTCCTTCCGGGATCTGGCCCTGGACGTTGGCGCAAGCTTGCGACTCGGAGATGAAGGAGACGCCAACCCTGGAACTGACGGCCGAGTCGGCAAAGGAGAAGACGGCGCCCAGCCTGGCAGTAGACGATTCGTATGCATCAGTGCCGCCAAATGCTACGAGAGTCTCGCTGGTCAATCCATCACTGAGGAAGGTCTTCCACATGGCCCTTTTGTCAAAGTGGCCGCAGAAGAAGATGCGCCATGGGCCAGCTCGGTTCCAGCCCTTTAAGGTAGAGTTAGTAAAGATATACCGTGCCAAAGGGAAGTGATGATTCGGGGATCGACTGGCTGGACAGAGCTTACGTTATCGTAGATGCCGTATCCTTGGTAGCGAGGGCGCCCAGAATAGTCCTGGGCAACCTGTATACGCCCGCCGAGGTAGTTCTGGCCCAGTCCTTGGCCGCGGAACGAGGGGAGCACGTGTGAAACATCCACGACCACATTATTGGGTCCAGTCGCTGGGAAGGTATAGCTGTAAAAGCCAGCCCTGCGAGTACCTGCAAGCTCGACAGTAACACCCGACGACAGAGAGCTGCGGTAATAGCCGACCTCAGTCACGTCCGGGGCGGCCCTGGTAGCAGTCATGTTGGACAGCGGGTTTTTGATGTCGCCAACAATGGGCATCTGGGATACCACTCCGTACTTGGGGGCACCGCCTGTGCCGGACTCGTGCAGCATCGAGAAGCCGATGAAGTCCCCATTAGGCTGGTAGCCCGAATAGCTGTCCGAGCCGGTGTGTAGGTCTGGGCCCAGCTTCACCATGCCCAGGGGCCAGGACACGCCAGGGAACGTGTTGCCACCATTGATCGAGCCAGTCTACACCGCAGCGGCGAGGGAAAGTGTCAGATACCTACCCATCGCTCGAGAAGTGGGAGGAAAAGGGATGCCTTACATCGGTTCGGACATATTTGGTAAAGTCGTCTGACTGAGCGGCGGAAGATCCAGCAAACGTCAATGCCAGGAAAGCCCAATATAGCATTTCGGCTCTTGGCAGACAGACGTCTATGGAGGGTGAGGTCCGAGATGAAAGCACAGTTCACAGCCAGTCCCGGCTGGAGCTGGAGCTGGAGGCCTTGGGCGTTTCTTTTTCATGGTGGCCGTTTGACTGCGCGGAGCGGGATCTGCAAGCCAGGTCGTGTGCCACAGCAGGCCGCATGGCATAAAGGTGGTGCAACAGAAGGGACAGGGCGGGAGACTGGCAGGCCTCGGCGTGGGCTAGTCTCCTGCATTACTTCAATTAGGGGTGGAGCAGCGGGAGGGGAATCATCCATCCTTGGCAGGCGAGGCGGGCTTGGTGAGTGGTCAACGTGATCGCGGAAGCCTACATGAATGGAAGGAGGTCGATATGGAGATTGGGGCCAAGAGACGTGGTGTCGTGGCGTTTGTTCCTCGACGCTATAGTGCATATCGTAATATGGAGTGGCCAAAATCCCTGCCAAGGGAGGGGAAGAAGAAAGGATTTGGTCATGTGGCCTGCCCTCGCGGCAATGCAGAAGAGTGCCGATGATTCAATCGACATGTCGACGCCGGTGAGGGAAATGGGTAGCGTTTTGTATCTATTAGATAAAGATATCTGCCTGTCTTTGATTTCCCGCGGCCAGATTCAAAAGCATGCTGTCGAGTTGTGTCGGTGCAAGGCCTACTGTCAACGTGCTGTAATTCAGGGGGAGGCGCCACGTGGGCGCCTCTATTGGCCGAGCTCTTTTGCGCTCATTTTTTGTCGCGGGCGCCTGCGTTTTAGCGCCATTCTCACCCGCGACCAAATCCCAGTCAGCATCTCATTCCGCCAGACAGTGAAAGGCGTCAAAGATGTCGTCAAGAGCCCCAACCGATAGTCGTGCATGTGCCCCTTGATTGGCGCCTTGCAACACCCGAGCCCTAAATATTCACAAACAAAGCAGCCCCTCATCTCTCGCCTCCCTCCCGTGCTTTGCCGACACTGCCCCTCTCGTTCACACCCATTTCTGACCTTCAGCCAAAGCAGCCCCCAACGATTTCCGATCGCGGGGAACAAAGAAGACCTCGTACGGCCTCGGGATGGCAACCAGGCTTGTCGGGTCTGAGTTGCCCAGGACGGGGTGGCAGTCCATTGCGTGGCTGCCTGAAGGGTCAGTAATCGCGGGCTTGAGCGTGAAGCTCGCTATCAGGCGCATGTACAGGAGATACAGCTCGCGGTTGGCTAGCAGGAAGCCTGCACACATGCGATAGCCCACCCCGTACGTGAAGAGCGGCGCGTCAGGCTGCTCAAGCCACCGCTCCGGCCTGAAGACCTCGGGGTCCGGCCAAACACTCGGATCTGAGCACGCATCCCCGCCGTCACCAGCAAAAGTCAGCATCTCAAGCTACGAGATAAAGTCGGTCACTCCATCCAATAATCCAATACAATGCGTACCCATGTTGCACGCCCACGCGTTGAGGAAGAACACGGTGCCCCTCGGGATCACCACTCCCTGGTGCACCACGTCCCTGACGGACGCCCGAGGTAGTGCAAGGCGCAGGACGGTGTAGTACCGCAGGCTCTCGCGTACCAGTGCCACGATGTACCGACACTGCTGGTCATCTTCAGCGTCGCAGAGCGGGTTCAGGGTGCTGTCCGCTCCTTGCTCGGGCCCTTGCTGTTGGCTCTGCAGCTCCGAGTGGCGTTGTATTTCTAGCCATGCCTTCTCCTGGAT
Source organism: Magnaporthiopsis rhizophila (assembly GCA_003049465.1). Classification (NCBI taxonomy): domain Eukaryota; kingdom Fungi; phylum Ascomycota; class Sordariomycetes; order Magnaporthales; family Magnaporthaceae; genus Magnaporthiopsis; species Magnaporthiopsis rhizophila. The sequence goes on along the minus strand of PYSS01000030.1, from coordinate 53,022 downwards.
GTCCGGTCGGCGCGCCAGCAGTGCGATGAACCAGGCCACGTTTGTGGTGATGGTGTCCAGCCCGCCGCTCAGCATCGTCAAGCTGATGCTCGTCAGCTCAGCCTTGGAGAGCCTGCGTCGGGTGTCGTCCTTGTCCTCGGCACGGTCCCCGAGAATAACGTTTGCCTGGATGCACGGGGCGTGTGTGCCCGCGTCTATGCGCTCCTGCAGCCCCTCGTCCAGCTCGAGGAGGTACCCGTCCCGCCTGTCGCGCATCTCCCGCGCCCGCGCAGAGTGGCCCGCGAACGGGTTGAGACGAAGCAGTGGGACGTAGTCCTGCAGATTCCCCGTCGTCGAACGGAACCGCGAGATCTCCTCCTCGACGTGCGTTATCTCGTCGAACAAGCCGTCGCGCCTCGAAGGACCACGCACTCCCCAGTTGAGAGTGACGGACAACGACAGCGACAGGCGCTGGATCATGGGCATCGGGTCGATGGCGACCGCGCCGGCCTCGCCGCAAGAGGCAAGCTCCGCAACAAAGTCTCGCGTCTCGACGTCAAGGTGCCCCGCGTAGCCTGCCACCGAGGGTCGGTTGAGGGCTGAGGCGGCGGCCTTGCGGCGGCGCTTGAGCGAGTCCGAATAAGGGGACGTGCCGATGGTGGTGCCCGCCGTGTCGGAGAGCACGCGGTGGAAGGTGTAAAACTCAGGCCGTGACGACAGTGCCTGGGAGCCATGCCCGAACACGGTGCGCGCCGCCGCCGCCGAGTTGACCACCACCACCGCCACGTTCCCCAGCTGCACCTGGTACACGTCGCCGAAGCACGCGGCCCAGACCCGGTACTGCTCCGCCGCGTCGACGCCGTGCAGATCCCACAGGTTGCCGACGAGAGGCAGGCCGCGCGGGCCGGGCAGTCCCTTGATGCGGGCCTGGGCACGGACAAACTCGTTGGCCACGACGTATAGGAGAAAGGCCGTAACGAGCGCCAGTAAAGCTGCCCAGAGAGGACTGCTCAGCGCGAATCGAGCGACCGCGGTTGCTACTCTGGCGACTGCCATTGGCGATGAGGAGGGGATTGGAGGCTTCCGATGACGATGTCCTCTGTGATCCTTTCTCCCTTTTTTTCGTTTCCAGGCTTTTCGTTCGATGAAGGGCCCGACCGCTGAGAATTCTCAAGGACCCAGATTCTCGAGCTTCGTTCGATCAAACTACGAAGGGGCTGGGGATGTCTCGTTTTATGCGATTCCTTTGTTCTTGTCTTCTAACGGAGTACGAGCACCCACGCGCGTGCCGTCATTGTGGAAGCCGTCCCTACGACACATGATCCTATTTCGAGAAACTCGAGACCATCGACGGGTGTCCAGACCAGTCTAGACTGCCACATACGATGTCACTCCGCGCTCGACGTTCCCTCCACACTGGCTGTCTTTCTACGGCAGTTTATGAAATAAGGTACGAAGATGTCCTATCCGTTTCAGCAATACCATTCATTCGCGACGGCTCCTTCCAGACAGCCACCAACGCCGATTCTCCGCAGTTGTAGCGCCTATCACGAAATTCAATCCTTTGATCCCCTACAGGGCAAAAATCGGAAGCCTAGCTGGTGGCCGACACATCACAGCTTGAAGCAACTGGACTTCCGAACCGCCTGCATTCACCATCATTCATATGATAACATTATCCAACAAGCTGTCATATTTTGACTTTCCGCCTCTGTGTGCAACAGAGACGGTGCGCTGGATCGGGAATAGCTTGTTCACCGTCCCAAGCAGCGAAGAGGACGTAGTATCTGAGCGCTGCATTGATGCAGTTGACAGCCCGCTGTCGAGGCCGGGTCGAATGCATCAGTCACATGCGATCTCGTGCGGTTCACCTCGTCAGGGATTACCAAGGGTGAGCTCTGCCGAGGCATGAGCTATTCTCTGTCAGATTCCGGGACATGATAGGCTATCCTAGGGCGGTTTAGATATATGCCCCGGGCGACCTACCGTTCAATCGGCTGTATGGAGAAGGGTTAATCTCACTTTTCTCTCCGGAGGAGACACCACCGCCCTGAGTACACCTAGGTACATACTTATCCCCATGGGTTACCCTGCGTGTCTCTATGTAAATTGCTCAGTTATCGGCATGACTTCTTTGGTGTGCACCCCTCGACAGGGTCATCGCGATACATTTATGACAAGATTGCGCCACTGCAGTCCTTCAGTCTGGTACGAACGGCTCGGGAGACAAGGATTGTCTGCCGTGCGTCTTCCCGGATGCAGAAGATCGGGTCCGCGATTTACAGCCTCCCCCGCATCGACTTAACATACGACGATCATGCGTTGGGGAAATCCAAGGACGGATCCAGTGCGGAATTCGCAATCCCCGTCGTACCAATTAGCCGCACGTTGCCTCAACCATGGGGATATTGGCCACGCGCTTTTTCCCTCGAGTCGGGGATTTTAGGGTCGTCCGGGACTGTGGGGTGAGACGCTGGTTTCGATGGCAAGGTGACAGCGGAGTGTTTGCCGCGCCAATAACACCTCTGCCCGCGACGGCCCCAGGTGTAACCTCGCGGTGACGGCGGGGAAAGGACAGGCCCAGGACCATGTCGCTCGTAGCCGCTCCTAGAAACAGCTCGGCTTCGGAGAATCAAGAAAAAAATAAAGAAAAACTTGGTGTGCTCGTAATAAAAAGTGTTGCACGGACTTCCTGATGCCCATATAAAAATGGGAGTCGAGGGACCGGCGGCGACTGGGCTAGAGGAGAGCCAGGGACTGCGCGCACGAGATACGCCCCAGACTAGAATCTCTGAGGATAGCTCTAGTCGTCTTATACTGGGTCATTATGCTTGGCTACGAGGCATCCAAGGCCTTGAGCGTCCTGGCGGTGCTGGTGTCTGCCGCCGGTGTGCTCGCACACCCAGGACACCAGCACGGGGTGCACGCGCGCGAGGTCCCTCCTGTCTTCACCGATACGGGCGACTCAGCGTTTGTGTTTCCCCTGAGCCAGCTCTCGCTCAGTTCGGGCAGATTCCGTGAGAACCAGGACCGGACGCTGTCTTACATCAAATCGGTCAACGTCGACCGCCTTCTTTACAACTTCCGCGCCAACCATCGCCTGTCTACCAATGGGGCGCAGGCCAACCGAGGCTGGGATGCGCCCGACTTCCCCTTCCGCACTCACTTCCAGGGACACTTCCTGACCGCCTGGGCGCAGTGCTACGCAACCCTCGGCGACGCTACCTGCCGCGACCGGGCCAACTACTTCGTCGCCGAGCTGGCAAAATGCCAGAACAACAACGGCGCCGCCGGGTTCAAGAAGGGCTACCTCTCGGGCTTCCCGGAGTCCGAGATCGAGAAAGTCGAGAAGCGCACGCTCAGCAACGGCAACGTGCCCTACTACGCCATCCACAAGACCATGGCCGGCCTGCTCGACGTCTGGCGCATCATGGACAGCACGCAGGCGCGCGACGTGCTGCTCGGCATGGCGGCTTGGGTCGATGCGCGCACGTCGGCTCTGTCGTACCAGCAGATGCAGAACATGCTGGGCACCGAGTTCGGCGGCATGACAGAGGTGCTGGCCGACGTGTTCCACCAGACGGGCGACAAGCGCTGGATCGACGTGGCGCGTCGGTTCGACCACGCGGCCGTGCTCGACCCGCTGGCGCAGAACCAGGACCGGCTCAACGGCCTGCACGCCAACACGCAGGTGCCCAAGTGGATCGGCGCGGCGCGCGAGCACAAGGCCACGGGCGAGGCGCGGTACGGCGCCGTGGCGCGCAACGCGTGGAACATCACCGTGTCGGCGCACACGTACGCCATCGGCGGCAACAGCCAGGCCGAGCACTTCCGCCCGCCCAACGCCGTGGCCGGTTACCTAGCCACCGACACGGCTGAGGCCTGCAACTCGTACAACATGCTCAAGCTGACGCGCGAGCTGTGGCTGGCCGACCCGTCCGCCGCCGCCTATTTTGACTTTTACGAGCGCGCCCTGCTCAACCACATGCTGGGCCAGCAGGACCCCCGCAGCGCCCACGGCCACGTCACGTACTTTACGCCCCTGAACCCGGGCGGCCACCGCGGCGTCGGCCCCGCCTGGGGCGGCGGCACGTACAGCACCGACTACGAGTCGTTCTGGTGCTGCCAGGGCACGGGCATCGAGACCAACACCAAGCTGATGGATAGCATCTACTTCCGCGGCAAGGGAGACGACACCCTGTACGTGAACCTGTTCATCGGCTCGTCCGTCAAGTGGACGCAAAAGGGCGGCGTGGTGGTGACGCAGACGACGAGCTTCCCGGAGTCGGACACCACGACGCTCGACATCTCGGGCGCCGGTGGCGGCAAATGGACGCTGGCGGTGCGGGTGCCGTCGTGGGTGGCCGGGAAGGCCGTCATCACGGTCAACGGGCAGGCGGTGGCGCAGGGCGTCAGCACGGCGCCGGGGACGTACGCGTCCATCACACGCGACTGGAGCGCGGGCGACAAGGTGGTGGTGCGCCTGCCCATGAAGCTGTACACCATCGCGGCCAACGACGACAAGGGCCTCGTGGCCCTCGCGTACGGCCCGGCCGTCCTCAGCGGCAACTACGGCAACACGGCTTTGAACGGCGTCCCTAATCTGGATCTGGCCTCGGTCAAAAAGACGGGCAACCTGGCGTTCCAGGCCACGTCGGATGGGAAGACGGTGCAGCTGGGACCGTTTTACAACGCCCACGGCTTCAACTACAATGTGTACTGGCGGGCCAAGGGAAGTCTCCCGAGTAGCTAGGGAGATAGACAAAAGTAATACATCGCATCCAACAATCTGGGAGTTGGTTTGAATCCTGCAAGGTTTGATGCTCATGATACGATGCTTCGATTCTTGTGTTCTGATGAACCCCGCGCTGGATCGAGTCAATGTCGTTACGCCCTTCGACGTGGGGGCAGTGTGCCGATGTACCCCGCCAATTTCTGCTGTGTAAAAACCCGTACATGGCCTTTCTGGAAACCAGGGAAGGAATCGCAATCACTAGGCCAATTCAGGGGGCAAATATTCCTCTGTCGCCATGGCTTCCAAACAACTTGATGTCATGCTCTACGGGCTTGGAGCGTGAGCAACTGCCAGCCCTCCACTGTTCTACGTGTGCCGGCGGAGACCTTTGACTGACCTGCCTGACCCCTAACTTTTTATCAATGGCAGAATCGGCTCCTTCTACGCATTTATCCTGAGCCGCAACCCCAACGTCAGGTTGACCGTGGTCGCAAGATCCAACTTCGAAGCCGTCAGTGCGAATGGTTTTACGATCGACAGCGAGAATCACGGCAACGGCTTGGTTGTCAGGCCTCACAAGGGTATGTCCCGAAAATCGACCTCACTCATCGGCCTACCCATAAGACTGACCCTTGCCTGCCCGCTCCTATGGCATGGCGGAGAAAATGCAGTGGTCAAGACTCCTGCCGAGGCAGGCGCCAAATTCGACTACATAGTCTGCGCGAACAAGGCCATCAACCAGGAAGAGGTCCCTGCTCGTCTCGCGCCCGCCGTGGACGAGGACAGGACGGCCGTCGTCATCATCCAGAATGGAGTAGGCAACGAGGAGCCGTTCAGGAGCGCGTTTCCTTCCGTCACCATTATTTCTTGCGTGGTGAGTGTGATCCCAGTATCCCGAGGCCAAATCTTGGTGATGCCGTTGCTGACATCCTTCCCATCCAAAGACATGGGTAGGCGCCCGCCAGCACCAACCGGGCTTCGTCACGCACACAAAGTCCGAGGACACGCAGATGGGTCTGTTCCCGAACCCCGCGTCCGCGGCGCCGGACCAGGATCAGGTACGGCTGGAGGAGTTCGCGGGCCTGCTGAGGACGGGCGGGACGGCGTTCCAAGTCATGCCCAACGTCCAGGTGCAGCGGTGGGAGAAGGTGGTCTGGAACGTGGCCTGGAACTCGCTCACGACGCTGACTTTTCTCGACACGCACGCCTGGCTGGACAGCTCGCCCGGCGCCACGCCCATGACGCGCCGCCTGATGGGCGAGGCCGTCGACGTGGCGCTGGCGCTCGGCGTGCCCCTGGACAGGGAGCCGCTGATCGACCGGCTGATGGACAAGATCCTGGCCATGCCGCCCATCTACAGCAGCATGTACGAGGACGCCAAGCACGGGCGGCCCATGGAGGTGGACGCCATCCTCGGATACCCGACGCGCAAGGGGAGGGAGCTGGGAGTCAGCATCCCCACGCTCGAGACCATCTACACGGTCCTTACCGGGGTCAACTTTCGACTGCTCAAGGCGTCCGAGGCAGCTTGAGGGGATGGTGGAAACAGGTAGCCTCTGGTTACGAGCAGGCTCCTTGGTTACCAATTTTCACGTTTCATCCTTCCTTTATTTACGTCAAAATAAAGGCCCATATCGTTCATAGCTGCTTGCCCGCTTTTATTATAGTGCAAGTACCGCAGCGGGAGAGCAGCTGAGAGAGAAAAAAAAAAGTAGAAGAAAAGAAAAAAGTAAAGATAAAAAGCAGTAATGCAAAGGCAGCGATACGAAGACGCCAAGAGGGCGACGCACTACCACCACGAGCACCACGGGGGAGAGTTTACAGAGCAGGAATACGCCCGGATGCAAGAACATATATTTGGCAGACGCTGCTGGGGCTGCCTCCTCGTCAGCATGACTAAGCTCTCGGAGCCCAGCATCATCCAAATCTACCAGACGATCATGTACAACTCTCTCGGGCTACAAGTGGTAATAGGTAGATGCTACTGGTCCAGGCCCTGTATGACCTCCGTGGGTCTGGCGACGTAGGCCGTTGTCCGTCTTTACCATCTCGGACCACTCACTAGCCGCGGCGCCCAACCGTCATCGGCGGTGAGACCTACCTCTGTGGCTATCTATCGTCTACATCTTGGCGGCCCTCTCTGCCGCCTACCCGGACAGCATCCGCGCGGGCGTGGCATCCATCTTCCTGCTCGCCATTCGCCTAGCCATTACTTCTTCAACAGCGTCGTCTGGGTCCTGGTAGCCGAAATCTTCCCGCCTCGGCCTGCGCGGCGTCGGCTTCGCCGTCTTATCCCACCGTCACCGCCATCCGGCCGTCCTTCGCCGCCAGCATCGCGTTTCGGGCCGCTTTGTCCTCGTCGCTTGCAACGCCTTCTTCTTCCTGCCCGAGACCAACCAGCTCGCGCACGAGGAGATCGCGGCCCGTCGCCACTCCGCTGCACGGCAAGGTCGAACTCCCGCCCTTGTCTCGAGCCAGCATGTTTTGGTCCCCCGGGAGCCTGTCCAGCCCTCATATGAAGTCAGCTACAGACGTCGAGCGCACTCGTGACGGCCAGTGCAATGTCTGATTGGTGGGGAGACGTGGTCTACGCGGCAGCTAGGAGTGTAGCGATGGCTGCACGTACCGTTTCAAAGGAAGGTTTTGGGACACTAGATTCCTGTTCCCTGTATAGAATGCTGTCCGGAGGAAACTGAAGAGTGCTAGACGTTCGTTGATATTGGGTACCCTTCGTAGAACCATCGAATCCGCCATTGCTAGGTCCCACACACCATGCCGGATTACGCTCCTACGCTTCTGTGAAGGGTCATGTCCCAATTTTCCATCGCCCAATCTGCAAGCAGGGCATCAGATCTTTCCATCATGCCGTCAATAACCTGTGCGAGAAATACGATCAGCTCGCCGTCCTCTTTCCTCCAAGGCTGGGGCACCTGAGGGGCAGGCGGGCGGGCGAGACGTTCATCCGTCCAGGAGGTAGTCAATACCCAGGTACTCACCAGAGATTTGAACTGGCCCATGCCCATTACTGATGTCCTTGGGCTGTCGCTACTGCGACTGGAACACTCCTCCACTGCAAATCTTTCGGGGTGTGCACTCGCGGAAGACCGGAACAGCTGCTGGAGATCGGAATCCAGCGCAGAGCCCGGGTTGAGAGACAAGTCGGCTCTCCCGACGCCGCCGTCGCCAGAGGCCGTCGCCAGAGGCCGCCCCTTTTCTCTGCCTCCTTTATGGCCGGGATTCGAGGTGACTGACGGGCGCCTGCGCTGCCATGCCGCTTGTCCTGGATTAAGATGTGACCTATTGCGATTTACCATCTGGGCAGCGCCGCCCGATACGGGGGATGGGGCGGCCCCGTTCATCCCGCCGGATGCTAGTCCGTCATGGCCCAAGCCCGGTGAGCTGGTGTCGGGCATACCCACAACGGTCGCCAAGGCTAGATAGGGGCAGTGCCTGAGCACCTCATTTCGGAGCTCCTGCAGCACAACGCTGTAGCGCTCCGTCAGGGTTCCTTTGATTGCAACGGACAACAGGTGATCTTGACAAACTGTGGCTGCCCTGAAAGGAGCAAGGCAGTGTTCCGGCGGAGCGTCTCGTTGCAGAATGGCGTGGACGTAAAGGACGGTGACGGCCGAGAAGCCATAGTACGGTATCAACTGTCGAGATTGATAGCATGAGCCTCTGCATGTTTTGGCAGAATCTAATTGCTTGGCGCAAGCACCCTTCTAGTTAGAGTGAGTGATGGACCTACAAACATAGTACTGGACAGCTGCCCAGCGCTGTTTATGTCATGTATCAGCCTCGCAATGCTCGTGGCGGCGTCAAGGCATAACCCGACGTTGTCGTCAGCCTCGGCACTCCCGGTTGAGGTCTGAGCAGCGTGCTTGTTGCCGTGAGTGGCTAGGTTTGCGATGTTCTCGAGAAGAAACGGCCGGTGTACTAGTATCTGAGCGTGCCAGAAGGCAAGCTTCAGTACATCGCGCTGCCGCCGCACAATGGGTACAAACATGGACGAGTCTCCACCTGAGTCGAGCAGGTAGGCCACCTGCCCACGCCACTCGAAAAGCAGCTTCGTGTACTTGTCCGCAAGCCGGAGGCGCTCGGGGCGGGACGGGGGCTTGATACCGTATAGGCCGCGCAAGACTCCGGCCAGGATCTGAGAGAGCTTGTGGAGGGCCACCGGACCTGTCATTATAGAGTGATACCTGGCCGCCGGCATCGGCGCAAAGTGGTTGCGCCTTCTCGAGAGTTGCGAGTCGTCAACGCACGCGGGGAGTTCCTGGTCAATGTCGTCGTCGTGAAAGGTCCGTGGCCGGCCAAGCACCGAGCTGAGGTATATGTCGAGGTTGTAAGCACACCAGAATGTCCGTTTGCGGCACTCGGACTCTATCTGATCCGTTTGCTGGGGCAACAGCGCCGAGGGCGATGGGTCACAACAGATCCCACGGTGTATTCCCAGGGCGAGGATCAGGTGAGCTACTGCGCCGAACAAGGTCCAGCAGTGGTTGAGCCGGGAGTGTGCAAGCAGGTAGAAGCACTGCGCCAGACGCGCCTGGACTCTGGTCAGGCAAAGGCGACCACGTTCGGCCGTAAGATGGTGCTCGGCGGCGGAAAAGAAGCCAACGCTGGATATAGTGGCCTCGGAATGTGACATGTGCTTGACATCGGCCGCCGACGGTGCCGGATGCTTGTCCGAAGAAGAGAAACTGGTGGACAGAGCAAATACCATAAAGAGTAGTGCAGTGCGGCTATGGGCAGTGTCCCTATCCCGCATCGTCCCGTTAGTTTCATAAAGCTCTGTGAGCCATTCCTCGACCGTGGGGCGGTGAAGGAAGCGGTTCGTGGCGTGGGCGAAGTCAAAATATTGCCGAACCATGTCGTCGGCCTCGATTTTGGGCGGCAAGATGACCAAGGTCGGGTCGGTGTTGGGCAGGGGCATGTCCCCGAAAGTGAAAATGGACGAGTCCGAGGTCCCTGGGGGTATTTGCGCCTGCAGCGTTCGCTGCAAACGCAGCGGGAAGCAGACTCCGGATGAAGTGCCAACATAGCGGCCCTGCCGGTCCGTTTGAGACGGCTCCGGGGAGTTGCGGGACGAGGTGACCTCCGGCCAGAGGGCCTCCAGGTCTCTTGACCCGTCGCGGCCCTTGCTGGATGAAACCTCCTCGCAGCTGCGGTCCGTAATGGTGGAACGGTCCCCGGCCGGCTTGTGAGGAGCAGTCCTTGATGTGGCCGTAGTTTCATCAGGTCCAACAAGCGCCCCAACCGGCAAGGTTGCATTCTGCTCCGTCGCTAAATCCTGTCTGCGCCCGCAGTTGGGTTTTCCAGGGGTGTCATCAAACACCAAACTGGCGGCGGTTGCTTCCCCACTCGGCTCGATCGAGGGAAGTCGCCCTCGGCGATACGGAGCAGTGAACTGGCAGTCAAGGTTGGCCTGCGAGCAGGTGCCGCAGGGAAACTTGCCCGAACACCTGGTTTTGCGTCTACAGGGGCCACATGCAGAGGTTAGCAACGAGCGAGAGCAAGCAATGAGTCCAAGAGAAGCACCCACGTCTTGCACCTGTCACAGGCCCGGCTAACCCGCGTGCGCGTACCGTCGTCTCCCCAACGCACCCTTTTGGCTAGGCGCGGATCCCCACGGCTTGAGCTCGGGCGGCGCTGACCCTTTCCGCCGTCCAATCCTGGGCTCTGGCCAGTATCTACAGCTCCGAGAAAGTCGAAATCATCCGAGTGGCTGATCATCCTCCTGGCGGCTAGGGGTGCGGTGGGGGAGAGTTGTGAGCGTACTCAGGGGACACCGGAGAATCCGGAATCGGAGTGGGAGGCAATTTCCGGGTCGTGGTTTCTGGTCAAGGGGAGTTTGCCGGGAGCAGGAGTCGCAGGGCCAGTGAAGCCGGAAATGGGCGACGGGCCTTATGTCTTCCTCACTGCGCGGCGCAGCCGCCAGGCCGAGCCGCGCTCCTTTGTATGCTTTTCCGCGGGCTATACCGAGGGCTATAATGAGGGCGAGACTACCCTCGATCTACGAGAGTGGACGGAACAGCATGTCTCCTTGGCCTTTCCAAGCTGCCGGCTGAAAAAGCCGCGGCGGTCTCCGTGCCCCAGGCAGCACCGGCATTGGGAACAGCGGGACCTGCGGGTGAGCCCCGCATCACTTATTCGCGTCAGCACAACAAACGGAGCACACCCTCCAATTACAGATAGGCCAGAAGCCAGGGTTAAACAATTAAAAAGAACGTATAAAATGCAGCAGGGGTTTGTTTTTCCCTCTCTTTGTTTTCTCAAAAACACAAAAGAAACATTATAACGAGGTTGAGTTTGCTATGAAGGCAAGGGACCCAAATATACCGTTTAATTTTCCCGCCAGCAGGGTGCTTTCAACTAATTAATTCCCAGCATCATGACTTCCCTCGTACGACAATTCTGCAGCTGTGCAGTCTTCGACTGGCTACAAGAATAACACGCACAGTCACAAAAAAAAAAAAAAAAAAAAAAAAAAAAAAAAAGCGTAGCACAGCAATTAAACGGTAAACCACCAACACCATCACACAGCCAAATACCTGGAGCTTTAACTTTATTTTTTTTATTTTTTTAGGATAAGAGAGGCGCGACATTCTTTTCCTAAAAATTTGGGTCTGATTTGATATTGATTGAGTTCATGGGGTCAATTTTGGTAAGAATAGCAAAGGACGTACCGCTTGATAGCTAACTGCTGTGCTGCGTAGCCAGTGGCAAGGATCCTATCCGTCAGACCCGCAAGCGAGGAATCAGCCGGGGTTTCCTTCCAGGATCGTCAAAGTTTATTTAGCCTTCCCGCTTTCCATCCACACCAAACTCGAAAGGAAGGAAAGGTTCTAGCCTCTTTGGGAGTGGCTATGCAGCTTTCGGGCAGCGAAAATGAAGGGAATCTCCTTTGGCCCACCCGCTTGGTTTTCGATATAGAGCTTTCCGCCAGCGAAAATGAGGGGCATCTCCTTGGCCCATGAGCTTGTTGTCGATGTAGCCAATGGGAAATGCTTTCAGTAACTCCCAGCGAGACTAGACTTTGTTCTTCCTTCAAGCTGATGTGGTGCCGGAAGATGTCTCTTCCTTATACAATAAAGTTGAAAGTTCGCATGGATCTATCCAACCTTTCTAATCCTGGAAGGATGCGCTGTCTTTCAAAGGTGTGAGGGGGGTTTAAGTTTCCCCCTAATTGGGGATAGCGCCTTAAAGCCAGGGGTAGGCAGGTGTGGCAGGGAAAGCAGGGCTTGACAGCGGTGCTAAAGTTCCGTCATCTGACAGCAAGGGAAGGCATGGGCCGGGCCGGTACGGTGCTAGTTTCGGGAAGGCGCCAGGGTGCAGGCACCTTCGAATCCCGGAGCTAAAAACCCTACACCCTTCCAGGATCATAGACGTTAAATTATCCTGACACGGTTCGAACGGTGGTACCTACATTGTGTTCGCCGGATCTGCGGTCCAATAAGAATAAGATGTTCTTGTCCGTGGTGGTGATGGAGTGTTCGCTGAGGAGTTAGCGTTTATGGTCCTGGAAGGCTCTGGAATCGCGAGTCGCTTCGCCTGCATGTTGTGGGGGTCGGGTCAAACGGCTCCACGCAATCACGCGATCAAGATGGAGCTTGACTGGACGGCATCAGGCTCGGTTAGCCTGCCAGCGGACTGTCCGATTACGCGTTCGCCTTCTGGGGTGATTTTGTTTTCGGAAACGCCTCGACAACATCCCTGGGCGTCCTTTTGTCGGCCTCGCCAAACATGCTGACGCCCAGCCCGGTCGTGAAGTTGTATCGCGCATTCTGCTCCAGCGAGTTGAGCTTGGCCATTGGTAGTATCGTCCGGGCGCTCGAAGTCGACATGTTTCTCCTCAGTGCGCGACGGCATGGCCGATCTGGACAGCACGAACGGATCCACGCTGTGCTGCCCTCTGTATCAGCCCATGTGCCAGTTGCCAGCCCACCTGCTTCGCCATTGGGTGGTCAAGCCGCTTGGGCTGGCCGTTTGTGCTGCTACCTATCGGGCTGTAGGCCTGCACGACGATGTCCTGGAGCGGCGCCATGGCAGCAGCTTTTGCATGGGTTGTGTCCCCGAGCCTCCATAGTGCGAACTGAAAGCTAGCCTACCTGTTCCTTCAACCAGTCCATCAGATCTGACGGCTGCAGATGAGGGTGCACCTCGATCCGGTTCAAGGTCGGCTTGACCATGGCGGTCTGCAACAGCGTCTCATCCATTGCGTGTGAAGTTGCTGACGCTAATGGCTCGGGCTTTGCATTTCTCAACGACTCGCTCCATCGCCGCCCATATATCCTAGCCTGGCACGTCGATGACATCGGCTTCGCCATCCTCGTTCAAGAGGGAGAACGCGAGCAGATTGGCCGGTCTCCTAAACGACACTGGTCCAATAGATAAGGTATGAGAGGGTGAGTCGGTGCCAAGGTCTTGCGGCGTCTGGTTCGGCGGGTCCTCGACGTTCTCGGGCCGGTGAAAGGTGTTCCACAGCTTGGATGGGATGAAGCACCCCGGACGCCCGGACGCCCGGACGCCCTCGCCCGCCTCACACTCATTATCATGACAAGCTGCCGCATCGATGTGCCGGTACCCATCATGGAGGGCGTACTCGACGGCTTTGGCAGCCTCGTCCGGCTTGGATTGCTAACAAGAGGGAGCTTCTTTCCTTGCGCATTCGATCAATGCACCCTTGAGAGGCATAAAAGAGGGGACAAGAGGATGAAAAATATCCAAGTGCTAAGCCCAACGAAGGGTATCTAATGGCCACTGTTCAGCCTAAATTTCTGCCCTGGTGACATGGGTTGGCGCTGCTTGAGGAGTGACGCAAAGATTCTTAGCTCGCTGGTTCATTACCAGATCGAATCTGTTCAAGGCCGGAACGAGGGGGAAATATGGTAGGACATGTGGGCTAGCTAGAAGTCTCTTTCTCACGCGAGATCGGACTAGTAGCCGGGGACTGGGAATCTCGGGGAAGCCCGCCTCAGGACCGGCCCTTACCGCTACCAATATCATAGCCCAGACCGGTGCTGGAGCATAGCAGCCATTGCAATCTAGGACACATTGGGCGCCTCATGCAAGACTGAGAGGCCCTCTCCCTGCGACGTTGAGCTGAAAGTTGTCGAACGCTGCACGCCTTCCTATTCCGATACAGGCCCCATCAGCTTTTCCGATGAGAGTCGTGCCAGCTTTTCCGACGCCGGCCACTTTTTCCGCGGGATCGCAGGAGCCGGAGTAACTTCCTTCGGCCGGATCCGCTTGATAGTCCGGCCCCGTTCATGCGGCATGCCAAGATCCGCAGGGACCAACCCAGACCGGATCAAACCACAGCTCGCCGGGTGCCTCCAGGTGTCGGTTTGTGCTTGGGCTGCCATCATTGCGTTGGCTGTATGATATAAATGACAGGATTTGTGAAGGGACTGGCTTTCGTCTTTGCTTGTTTCGAAGGTTCTACACGGCGATTTTCCATCTCTTATCACAGGAGCTTGCGGCACTACAAGTGCCCTTTCAACAATCTAAGCGACGCTCATCCAGACCTTCTATGCTGCCTTCTCGACGGGTTTCGATCCGCAATGCCTGGCACCCTCCTAGCATCGGTCCCCGTAGAAAACGGGGCGCATCACGCCAAGACCAACGGGGCTACACATATGCGAAGCAAAGTCCAGGGAAAGGATGGCTCACCACCATACGAAGCAACCAATGATGTGCCTGCGAACAAGGCCAATGGGTCAAGCAAGGCCGCGGCACACATCGGCACACTTGATGATTTGATCAGGGAGCGGGCATCTACCACTCCAGATGCAGCCCTGCTCGCATATCCCAGCTCGCCCGCCAGAGGCGCCGACTGGGTAGAGTACACAGCGCGGGATCTCGACACCTTCGCGGATGAGGCTGCTAAAGAACTCACCAGACTGGGTCTGGTGCCGAAGGTGCGTTTTCGTTGCGAATCAGCCCTTCCCCCAGCATTCCCTCGCTGTGATTGACAAAGAATGCGGACTCCAGGAGCGCAAGAGCTGCAAGAGTGAGGTGGTGGCGTTGCTTGGTCATTCTGACCTCGATTACGCCATCGCCATCCTGGCCCTGACGCGCATGGGCTTCGCCGTTCTTTTTTTGTCGACTCGCCTGCACACGGAGGCCTACGCCTCGCTCCTGAACGAGTGCGACTGCTCTCGCATGCTCACAACCTCCAGATATGCCGACACGGTCCGAAACATCCGCGGCGTGGGGCGCGAGCTGGATACGTTCGATATCGTGCCCAAGGCCGTCTACGGCCTTCCTCCCACCACGCCACGATTCGGAAAGCAAGTCGAATTCGAGGACCAGTCTAGCACTTGCGCCATCATTATCCACTCTTCTGGGAGCACGGGGCTGCCCAAGCCCATACCCCGGTCCCACCGATCATGCCTGAGCCTCTACCAGGTCGGCAGCGGCATGCGCGCGTTTGTGACGCTGCCGCTGTTCCACACCAGCGGCCTCTCGGTAATGTTCAGGGGAGTTGTTGCGGGCAAGCGGACGGCTCTCTACAATGCCGCCATACCCATCACCAACGCCAACATGCTCGAGGCGATGCGGGCGGTTGTCCCGGAATGCTTCAGCTGTGTCCCTTACGTGCTCAAAATCCTCGCCGAGACCGAAGAGGGCATCCGCGCTCTGGCCAGGTGCAAGACTGTGCTCTATTCTGGCAGCCCGTGCCCTGATGAGCTGGGAGACCTATTGGTAGATAACGGAGTGCCCCTGATTTCTCACTATGGACAGTACGTATCCTT